>CM031237.1:245291366-245878866 GCA_018340775.1 Taxus wallichiana var. yunnanensis
TGCTTTCTTTTTTTTTTTTTTGAAAATGATAAGAAGATTTGCTTCTGGTTGCTCGGTTTTGAGTTGTTTTTGCTCGAATCAAGTTGGAAATGAATTATTGTATGGTTGTTGACTGTATGGTGGTTTGAAATGGATATTTCTTTCACTGTTCGTGTTGTTTGAAATTGGGAACAGGCTGTGTATTCGTTCCTTATAGTGAAATTGTTTCCTTAAATGTAATCTTTTCTTGCTATTGTATTGGGAACTGTCCTCCTGCATATAAAAATAAGGAAGTGGAGATACAGCCGTGTATATTGCTATGAATTGGATTTCATTGAATCTTGCTGTCATTTTGGAAACAATAAGAAATATTGTCTTCGACTGCTGAGTTTAATTGTCTTTGTATTTCTCGAATGATGTACCTTCTTGTGTGCTGGACGTGTGACTGTAACGGGAAATTCATCGTGTATATCTTGTGACTGTACACTTATTATGAGTTGTTTTCACTATTGAAACAATCGTTTATTGCTAACGAACAGGATGGAAGGAATAATAGTTGTTGAAGTAGTTCTTATTGAAGTTTTCTTTAAGGAAGTAGATCCTTTTCCTTGTACTGTTTTGGGTTTTGGAGGGAAATGGCATTCGGGTTTCCTTTGAGTAATTGAACTCGAACTGAATGAAGTATTAGCAATATTAACATTGCTGTACCTTTTCTTGAGTAGGAACTAAACGAATACGTATTGGGTATTCGTGAAGTAGGAAAAAGTTGATTGTTTTCCTCCTTAAGTAAATCGATGGATTTCGTTTCTTCTTGTTGAGAGAATAAGGTGGTTTCACTGTGATTTATAATGTTGTTCGGTCTTCTTATTCGAGATCATTGACGCAAATATAAATTGGTTTTGTGTTACGGGAAAATAAATGAATGATTATAATTCCTTCTTGCTGTAATGAAAGGTTGACCCCATTGCGTCTGCGATCATGGTTTTGATCTTCCGATATTTTTTTTTCCTGCTTGTTTTGTGAATGCGAACTTGAATTTGGAATATTCATTGTTGTAGCACGTTGGATTGAAGCATCTTGGCTATGAGAGATGCTTATCAATGAGAAATTTTTGTTACATTATCCTTATAAGTTGAGTGTGTCATGCTAAGAAAATCATGATTTGAGTGTTTTTATTTCATTCTGAATACAATGATTGTTTCTTAATGAAATCATAGAGAATGAATTCTTCTCTTTTTGCTATTTGGGACTCTGAAAGTAACATTGGAGTTTACAGTGTATATGACTTGATCTTGCTGTAGGTAACAACAATGTACAACTTGTTATTAAGAACTGTATGCGTTCAGAGGTATAAAAGATCATATGAATATATGCTTGCGTGATTGCATAATTGTTGTTGGTTAACTATACAGTGAAAGAAGTAGGGAATCTTCTAGTATAGCAAATACCTAGTATGCATATTGATATGGCTTGCTCAACGATGAATATGATGTCTTACTAACCTGTTTGGTATTCATATGAACCGGAATAAAATGAAATTATTCTTGCTGCCGGAAAGTGAATTCCGAGTGGATTTTGTAAGTTTCACTCTGAACTGTTATCTTGAATTGTCCTTCGTTTGGTTTCCACTGTTAGGACAGTCATGTGGAAAGAAATAGAGATATGAATGAATGTTTTAGAAAAATGATCTTTTCTTCTTTCATTCAGTTGGAAATCTGGAATTCGTGAATAATGAATTTTATAGTGCTTAGATGGGAGCAACTATATGCATTGCTGTTCGCTTTCTTGTCTGTACTTGATTGCTTGGATTCTAATATGACGCATGAACTGAAAAGAAAGTAATGGAATTACATTTCAGTTAGTTTCGTCCTTTGCATTCATTGTTATTGAAGGGCGTGGAAAGGATAACAGTGTGTTCTATCATTGGGAGTTACTTGTAGTCTTAACTTTTCAAATATTGTGAATTGATACTTGTAACGATTATGTAGAAACGGGACAGCAGTCCCTTGGCTGATTGTGATGATATTTGATAGTCAGTTGTTATGCTGATCTTCCCTTTGTGCCTATTTCGAGATTGATGTTTTGCAGTAGTTTCATAAAAGCAGGGTTCTTTTATTGAAACTAGATTAGTTGAAGCATCTTATTTTAGAGATAAGTGCTTAATGTGCTCGGTTCATTGAAGCCGACCGTGCAATTCATTTTGCGAGATGGAATTGGATTAGAATGAAGACTTGGCTATTTTCGATGCCTCTTGATTTGATAATAAATTGTAATTGTTGCTTTTATTCCTCTTTGAGGAATTGTGAAAAGAAAGAAAATATATTCTTACCATGAGTTGAATGGATGTTTGTATAAACTATACCCAATCAGCTGGATTGGCAAATGTACAAATTATGTCTTGAAATATTGAATACAATTACAGGTGTGATATTTTCAATAATTATATCAGTTGATATTGTTGTTTAAATTGGAAATATGATGTTATTTCCTGATTTGGAATTGTTTCATTATCCTTGGATGGATGTTGAATTGAAACTGATATCTATTCTTACTTAAATACAACTTTTAAGTTGAACAATGCAATTAGTTCATACTTGGGTAAAGATGAATTTTTAATTGACATTAAAAGGATTAAGAAGAATATGATTTCATAATCAGAAGGTATTCAGGATTAGCTTAGGAGCTAAGGAATATCAATTTAAATTGGGAGTATTCGAACTTCGTTTTCGAACCCCATTAATGATCCCGTTTGATAAAATTCAGAATAAAGGATATAGGATAAATATATCCATAACTAATGATCCTTAACTATATAATGTTAAGGGGAACAAATGAATTCATTTCTCGAAGATTAGACCTCGTTTGAATGACGTCTAATAAGTTAATATTCTGAAATTAGTTGCAGTTGGAAACATCTTGGCTAAGTTTAATAGGTTAAACTTATTATGTCCGTCGGTACGGACTGCTTAATCCAATGATTAAGAAATAAACCAAGTAAGGAAATGTAGCCCTTCGATACGAAGGAGACGATACTTGGCAAACTAATGGACAGTTTAGTCCCTCTTAGTTATATACAACTGCAACGGAAACGAGGATCAAGGGATCAGCGTGGATGCTGAAAATTGCTTTAACTATTAACTCGTGGCTAAGTCACTTGGGCAGGATGTGTATTCTCGATGGGAGAATTCTGCAGGACATTGGCATACGCCAGCTACAGCAAGGTGTCTTCATGAAGACGGGGTCTTCATGACGACACATTGTTGCAGCTGACATATAGCAATGCCCTCCCGAATTAAAACATTTAGAATACATAGGCTGAATGTGTAGATCTTAGCTGGGGTGGGGATAGGGTATGATCTGGTATACGGAGTGACTCCGGAATACTAAAGATAAGTAGACACACGGAGTCGTGGGGTAACGACACCGTATGTCTGCGTATCTTTAGTTACCAGGAGTGCCTTCCTATACCCGTTCATATTACTAGTTGGAATTGAAAAGTTTAAAACTGAACTTAAACGTTGAGGACTGGTAGGAACCAGGAAAGACCATTCTAGATAACGGTGAAGTGAAGTGAAGGGCGTATTCCGTAGATGTGTATCACATCCAGGAATATGATCATGCAAAGCATGTGAAAATCTTTGGCCAAAGTATCGCAATTGCTGGTTGCGTTGTCCTTATCACTTAATTTAAGATGCAGGATGTCAGATGAATATCAATATATGAGATATTCAGATAGGCTTCTTAAATGGATCACTTCGATAACCGGGGAAGGTTATGAGAACAAGTATATAAAATATACTATGCATAAACAAACATGAAGGATCGGTTGTTGCCGAGTCATGTACATGAAGGATCGGTTGTTGCCGAGTCATGAAATGAAGGATCGTTGAAACTCCGAGCCATGAAAATGGAAGGATCGGCAGTTCATCGAGTCATTTACAGCAGCATATAGAATCTGTTATAAGATTGAATGGCATTGAATGTGTGTTCCATATTGTAAATATGTGAACAGGGAACATTCGTTTTAAAAAGAAATTGTATGATCCAAACTGTGTTGTTTGGGCGAGAAACAATTATTAAATCTTGAGCGTGTGTTTGAATTTTATAATTCATAACGAGAGAACGTTATAAAAAAAAAAAAAAAAAAATTCCCTTGTTACTGGTGTTTTAAAATGGGGATGTTACATCTTGGTATCAGAGCTGAAGGTTGCAGCTCTTGGACCTAATGAGTCCACGTTATTAATAAAGTTTACATTTTCTTATTGAACAGAAAATGGTCAGGACAAGAGGGAATGCTGCGAATAACCCGTTGCAGGGTGGAGAAGCAGCAACTGCCCAAAAGCTGGATGAAATCCTTGCTGCCCTACTTGATCTGAGGATCGTTTGGTGTATCTTGGAACAAGCGATCGATGGGCAATGAAGAGGAGGGGAATGAAGCTGAAATAAATGATCAGCTACCTCCTGTGGACAACATCAATGGAGGGAATCCGGGTGTTGATGATAATAATGTAATTGCTCCTAATCCCCCTGAAAATAAAAGGGCAAGATTAGCAGCTGAACTTACAAATGATATAAAGAGAATAAGTCCTCCAAAGTTTGATGGAACAACTCTTGGGGATGGAGAGCGAAATTGGCTCGGTGAAATGGAGAAATACTTTGCAAAGAAACTTCTCAGAAGAGACTAAAGCGATATGGGAGCATATCGGCTTTCTCATGAAGCATCATCTCGTGGGACAACCGTAAGGTTGAGCTGAATATTGTCGAATCAGACATAACTTGGGATCAATTTAAGGGTTATTTTAGGCAAAGATGGCTGCCTCAACTCTATTTTGATAGGAAAATGACTGAATTTCAGAACTGGTCGCAAGGAAGGCTGTCGGTGACAGAATACTGGGAAGGGTTTACTAAACTCCTTAAGTATGTGCCGCATGCAGTGATGAGAAGTTGAGAATACGGAAATTCATAATGGGATTGAATCCCATCATTGGTGGCGAAGTGGATGTCCACGGCCCAACCACCATGGATGGAGTTGTCGAAAAGGCAATCAGACAGGAACAGAAATTGAGAGCAATATCTGCTCACAGGGAAGAGATAAGGAAGAAGATTCCCAATCTTTCTTCGTCTCTTGCACCAAAAAGGGGACCTTGGAAAAGGTTTGGTGTGAAAAATAAAATTGTTGTTGATAACAACAAGAAACCTGTGATGAACAGACCTGTAAATAGTGTGCGGAACAGCTTTCCAAAAGTTAATGGCATTGGACAGAAGTCCTATGGAAGCCAGAACGATAACTTTAAGGCTGGTAATAAATTTGAACCTAGAAAAGGGCCAGCTGGAGGATGCTTCAACTGTGGAAAGGACCACTATGCGAATCACTGTCCTCTGAAGAAGGATGATCGCGGACAGCAGCATAGGATACATGCTGCAGTGTCTAACAGACAAGCTGAAAAGCAAGTGACGCCCATAGAAGTTACTGGTAAGCTATTCGGTAAACCTGTAGTTGTACTTTTTGATACTGGAGCTACAGAATGTTTTATTTCTGCTGAACTTGCTATGAAATTAAAAAGAAAGGCTGCGAGAATGGATAAAACATGGACAGTGCATTATGGGAATAATGTTGTCCATACAGTTGAAATGTGCCTTTTTGGGGCAATTCTTGACCTGCCTGGTTTCTCCACCGAAGTTGACTTGTATGTCACTCCTCTAGGATCATATGATATCATTATTGGAGTTAACTGGTTGGCTGAACATAAGGCAAAGGTTGACTGTTATGAAAAACAAATCAGTTGCCTTGATGACTGCGACAGCGAGTCATTCAAGGTGTAAAAGCGGAAGTTCTGATTAGGAAGCGGACGGCTATGCAACTAAAGAGGGCTAAAAATAGAGGCTGCACTTTGTATGCGGTAAAAATGACAGAAAATGAAGAGGAAGATAATGATTTCATGGAAAGATATCCATTGTTGAGGGATTTCCGTGATGTGTTTCCGGAGGAATTGCCGGGTCTTCCGCCCAAACGTGAGTTTGACTTCGCTATAGAGATCAAACCAGGAACGGAACCCATATCTAAGGCACCTTATAGAATGACTACCATTGAGCTGGTAGAACTGAAGGCTCAGTTACAAGAACTTCTGACTAAGGGGCTGATCAGACCGAGCGTCTCACCTTGGGGAGCGCCGGTAATTTTCGTAAAGAAAAAGGATGGCACCTTGAGGCTGTGCATTGATTACAGAATGCTGAATAAAGCAACCATTAAAAATCGATACCCACTTCCAGGATCGATGATCTGTTTGATCAGATGCGAGGAGCATCAGTCTATTCAAAAATAGATCTGCGATCAGGGTACCATCAGCTGAGAATAAAAGAGGAAGATATTCATAAAACAGCTTTTAGAACGAGGTATGGGCATTATGAGTTCACGGTGTTGCCTTTTGGGCTGACTAATGCACCTGCCGCCTTCATGAATCTAATGAATAACATTTTTCAAGAATACTTAGACAAGTTTGTGCTTGTATTCTTAGACGACATTCTTATATACTCTAAAAATGTCGAAGAGCACCAAGAACATCTCAGGATAGTGCTGGAAATCTTAAGAAAGAGGAAGTTGTATGGCAAACTGTCCAAATGTTCCTTTTATGATGCAGAGGTGCATTATTTGGGACACGTTATAAGCAAAGACGGGATAGCTGTTGACCCTTCAAAGATCACAGCTATAACTGAGTGGCCTGCGCCTAAGAACGTGCACGAAGTGAGGAGCTTCATGGGCTTGGCTGGATATTATAGAAAGTTCGTTAAGGACTTTTCAAAAATTGCTGCCCCAATCACTTCGTTGCAAAAGAAAGAAAAGAAATTTGTCTGGACAGACAAATGTGAATCTGCCTTTAAAAAGTTAAAGGAGCAGTTAACTACAGCACCTATTTTGACTGTACCTGATCCAAATGGAGATTTTATGGTTGTAACGGACGCCTCAGGAGAAGGCCTTGGAGGTATTCTGTTACAGAATAACCATGTTATCGCTTATGAAAGCAGAAAGCTTAAGTTACATGAACAGAACTATGCTCCACACGATCTTGAGCTCGCTGCCATTGTTCATGCGCTTCAAATATGGAGGCATTACCTCCTTGGCAAGCCCTTTGAATTAAAAACAGACCATCTGGGGCTGAAGTATATTTTTACTCAGCCAAATCTGAATGCAAGGCAACGAAGATGGTTAGAATTTCTGTCTCAGTATGATTTTGATATAAGCTACATTAAGGGCAAGGAAAATAGAGTAGCAGATGCTCTGAGTCGAAGGAAGCATATCTCTGCTCTTATAACGTTAAGAACTCAATTTAAGGATGAGGTAAAAGATGCCTTGGAATCGGATCCTTATTTCCAGCAAGTCAAATCAGCACTTGCTGCAGACCCGCAGGACAGCAGGTATAAGGGATTTCGTTTTGATAACGAAGGAGTTCTGAGGTTCGAAAACAGGGTATATGTACCTGTGGCAAATGACTTAAGAGGGAAATTGCTAACTGAATTCCATAATTCACCTTTTTCTGGGCACCCTGGCATTACAAAAATGCTTGCTGATCTTAAGCAGCAATATTTTTGGAAGGGAATGAAAAAGGATGTGGTAGAGTTTGTAACACACTGCTTGGAATGTCAGCGTGTTAAAGCGGAACATATGCACCCTTCTGGATTATTGTATCCCCACAGCATTCCGCAGTATAAGTGGCAAGTGATAACGATGGATTTCGTTCAAGGATTGCCTATGTCAAGAAATAAACATGACATTATCCTGGTTGTAGTCGACAAATTGACCAAAGTGGCACACTTCATTGCTGGTAATTTGAAGGACGATGCACCAGTTTTAGCAAGAAGATTCGTGCATGAAATCTTCAGGTTGCATGGAATACCGGAATTAATCATATCGGACAGAGATCCGAGGATGACATCAAGGTTTTGGCAAACGCTTAATGCAGCCTTGGGAACTAAATTAAACTTCAGTTCTGCATATCATCCAGAAACGGATGGACAGACTGAGAGAGTTAATCAAGTTTTAGAGGACATGCTGAGGATGTATTGCATGGACCAGCAGTATAAATGGGAGGAATACCTTCCGCTGGTAGAATTTGCTTACAATAACACCTATCATGCCTCTTTAAAAATGGCGCCCTTTGAAGCATTGTATGGAAGAAAATGCAGAACCCCTGTCAGCTGGGACAGCGTTGAGGACAGAGAGGTAATTGGGCCAGAAATCCTTATGGAAATGGAACAGCAAATCAAAATGATTCGGGAACATCTAAAGGAGGCTGCCAATAGGCAGAAGAGCTATGCAGACTTGAAGCGGGTTGACAGGCATTATAAACTTGGAGAGAAGGTCTTTCTTCGGGTGAAGCCGAAAAAGAGCTCCATAACTTTTGGCAAGGCTGCCAAGTTGTCGCCACGTTACGTGGGACCTTTTGAAATTATTGAAATAATCAACCCTGTAGCTTATCGTCTAGCATTACCTCCTGCTTTGTCTCAAATGCATGATGTTTTTCATATTTCTTTGCTTAAGAAATACGTGACAGATTTATCACATGTGCTAAATTGGAATTCCTTGCAGGTCCAAGACCCAGGAATAATCGTGGTTAAGCCCATTCGAGTGTTGGGAACTCACCAGTTGTACTTGAGAAATCGCGAAGTGAACCAATGTAAGGTCCAGTGGGACCAGTTCAGCGAAGAAAGTGCAACTTGGGAGAATCTCGAAGAAATGAGATCTACTTTTCCACACCTGTTTAACTGAATTTGAAATTCAGAGAACTGAAAATTCTACCAAATTTAGACAATTATTAGTCTATCTGTACAGTTGTCTTAAAACATTGTTTTTAAGAGAGAATCTGTTTTTGGTATGAACTTATGAAGGAAAGGACAATAACTGAACTTTGTCCTAGGAACTCCTTGACTTGTTAATCTGATCATCGGGACGATGATTCTTTAAGGAGGGAAGAATGTAACACTCTGATTTTGTATGTTAACTTGGTGAATGTTTTACATACTGTTATAGCTCTTGGAATGAAAGCAAACATGTTAAGATATGTTTTGATCTTAAGAGAATGTGTTGCTAATTTGGATTCTTGCATACTGTGATTTATTGCATGGGACAGCAAATATTGTACTTGTGTGTTTGCTGATGTGACGACAGTTGTCATATAATTGCTTGCTCTTGTTGCTTTGATTGACAACATACCCTGAATCAACTCCATTGATTCAAGAATGCTTGAGACCTCTTGTGTTTTCTATGTTAATTCACACTTGAACTGGACTAGAGATTATTATGAGCGTGCGGCGCTTTGATTACAGTGTGAATAGCTAGACGAAAATGCCAACGGCAGGGGGTTCGATTCTTGAACCTGTCTTGTCAATCGGGACCTCGTGAGGCGAGAAATGCCTGGACACGGGTGGCCTTGGCACGTAATCTGAAGGACGGAACGTCCTGCTCTGCGTTAACGTGAATGTTAGTAAGGAGGCTGGATGGAAGTTGTTAGTGTTAGTGGTTAGTGTGAATTAAACCTAAACTAACCCTAAGACCTAACATACATCCTACACTACTATCCTAAGTGGATTTTTAAATTACAAAAAAAAAAAAAAAAGAGAAGGGAAAAATAAATCTAAATTCTAAAACCTAAGGTTTAACTAAGACCTAGGTCGAATGAGTTATGTAACCTAAACTAATCCTAAACTAAGGGGTACGCAGACCCTTGGGAAGAAAGGGATAAGGATGGGAAGGAGGCATTCATTGGAATTAAATGAACTGTCCCTTCGTGGACGGCGCCAGTTTTGGCGGGGCAGGTAAGGAATTTAGAGGCATCTATTTTGAAATAGAGCCAAGTTCAGTTTGCTTGGAAAATTTGAAACTTAGAACTCGCCAACCCAAGTGGCGGTGGCGCGGAAAGTGAGGAAAAAGGCAAAGCCTTTAATGCATTAATGGTTTTGGTCCTCGCGACCAGTTCGCCTTGGAAACAGCATGAGGAAAAATTGATTTTCATTTTTGTTGGTTCGAGCCTTTTGTAAGTTGCTCTGCATTTGGTTTTTCTGACCTGGTTCGGTCGAACCAGCTCTTGGCATTTGACATTTTGTGGAGATTTGGAGGCTGTTGTTAAGCCTGAAGAAGGAAGGAAGTGTTGGAGAGATTGTGCTGTTGCTGTGGAAGGAAAAACGTGGCAAACAAGGTTTTCTTCGAGTTCTGGAAGAGAGAATACAGGCATGTTAAGCCCTTCTCTTTAAAAACCCTTGCTTTGATTAAGTGTTTCATTAAAACAACCCTGCTCTTGGGTTGGATTGCGTGATTCTGTCGAGTCGATTTGACTTGGATTTTGTTGGTTCTTGCTTTCTTTTCTTGGAAAATGATAAGAAGATTTGCTTCTGGTTACTCGGTTTTGAGTTGTTTTTGTTCGAATCAAGTTGGGAATGAATTATTGTATGGTTGTTGGCTGTATGGTGGTTGAAATGGATATCTCTTTCACTGTTCGTGTTGTTTGAAATTGGGAACAGGCTGTGTATTCGTTCCTTATAGTGAAATTGTTTCCTTAAATGTAATCTTTTCTTGCTATTGTATTGGGAACTGTCCCTGCATGTAAAAATAAGGAAGTGGAGATACAGCCGTGTATATTGCTATGAATTGGATTTCATTGAATCTGGCTGTCATTTTGGAAACAATAAGAAATATTGTCTTTGACTGCTGAGTTTAATTGTCTTTGTATTTCTCGAATGATGTACCTTCCTGTGTGCTGGACGTTTGACTGTAACGGGAAATTCATCGTATATATCTTGTGACTGTACACTTATTATGAGTTGTTTTCACTATTGAAACAATTGTTTATTGCTAACGAACTGGATGGAAGGGAATAATAGTTGTTGAAGTAGTTCTTATTGAAGTTTTCTTTAAGAAAGTAGATCCTTTTCCTTGTATTGTTTTGGATTTTGGATGGAAGTGGCATTCGGGTTTCCTTTGAGTAATTGAACTCGAATTGAATGAAGTATTAGCAATATTATCATTGCTGTACCTTTTCTTGAGTAGGAACTAAACGAATACGTATTGGGTATTCGTGAAGTAGGAAAAAGATAACTGTTTTTCCTCCTTAAGTTATCAATGGATTTCGTTTCTCCTTGTTGAGAGAATAAGGTGGTTTCACTGTGTTTTATAATGTTGTTTGGTCTTCTTATTCAGACTGTAGACGCAAATATAAACTGGTTTTGTGTTCTGTGCAATGAATGATTATAATTCCTTCTTGCTGTAATGAAAGGTTGACCCCATTGCGTCTAGCAGTCGTGGTTTGACCTTCTGATATTTTTTTTACTGTTTTGTGAATGCGAACTTGACTGGAATATTCATTGTTGTAGCACGTTGGATTGAAGCTGTACTGGCTATGTGAGATGCTTATCAATGAGAACGTTTGTTCTGTTATCCTTATAAGTTGAGCTGTCATGCTAAGAAAAACATGATTTGAGTGTTTTTATTTCATTCTGAATACAATGATTGTTTCTTAATGAAATCATAGAGAATGAATTCTTCTCTTTTTGCTATTTGGGACTCTGAAAGTAACATTGGAGTTTACTGTGCATATGACTTGATCTTGCTGTAGGTAACAGCAATGTACAACTTGTTATTAAGAACTGTATGCGTTCAGAGGTATAAAAGATCATATGAATATATGCTTGCGTGATTGCATAATTGTTGTTGGTTAACTATACAGTGAAAGAAGTAGGGAATCTTCTAGTATAGCAAATACCTAGTATGCATATTGATATGGCTTGCTCAACGATGAATATGATGTCTTACTAACCTGTTTGGTATTCATATGAACCGGAATAAAATGAAATTATTCTTGCTGCCGGAAAGTGAATTCCGAGTGGATTTTGTAAGTTTCACTCTGAACTGTTATCTTGAATTGTCCTTCGTTTGGCTTCCACTGTTAGGACAGTCATGTGGAAAGAAATAGAGATATGAATGAATGTTTTAGAAAAATGATCTTTCTCTTTCATTCAGTTGGAAATCTGGAATTCGTGAATAATGAATTTTATAGTGCTTAGATGGGAGCAACTATATGCATTGCTGTTCGCTTTCTTGTCTGTACTTGATTGCTTGGATTCTAATATGACGCATGAACTGAAAAGAAAGTAATGGAATTACATTTCAGTTAGTTTCGTCCTTTGCATTCATTGTTATTGAAGGGCGTGGAAAGGATAACAGTGTGTTCTATCTGTTGTGAGTTACTTGTATTCTTAACTTTTCAAATATTGTGAATTGATACTTGTAACGATTATGTGGAAACGGGACAGCAGTCCCTTGGCTGATTGTGATGATATTTGATAGTCAGTTGTTATGCTGATCTTCCCTTTGTGCCTATTTCGAGATTGATGTTTTGCAGTAGTTTCATAAAAGCAGGGTTCTTTTATTGAAACAGTTAGTTGAAGCATCTTATTTTTAGGGATAAGTGCTTAATGTGCTCAGTTCATTGAACTGACCCGTGCAATTCATTTTGCAGATGGAATTTGATTAGAATGAAGACTTGGCTGTTTTCTGATGCTTTTTGATTTGATAATGAATTGTAATTGTTGCTTTTATTCCTCTTCGAGGAATTGTGAAAAGAAGAAAATATATTCTTCTGTCCATGAGTTGTATGGATGTTTTGTATAAACTATACCCAATCAGCTGGATTGGCAAATGTACAAATTATGACTTGAAATATTGAATACAATTACAAGTGTGATATTTTCAATAATTATATCAGTTTGATATTGTTGTTTAAATTGGAAATATGATGTTATTTCTTGATTTGGAATTGTTTCATTATCCTTGGATGGATGTTGAATTGAAACTGATATCTATTCTTACTTAAATGCAACTTTTAAGTTGAAAATGCAATTAGTTCATACTTGGGTAAAGATGAATTTTTAAATTGACATTAAAAAGGATTAAGAAGAATATGATTTCATAATCAGAAGGTATTCAGGATTAGCTTAGGAGCTAAGGAATATCAATTCAATTTCGGAGTAATCGAACTTCGTTTTCGAACTCCATTAATGATCCCGTTTGATAAAATTCAGAATAAAGGATATAGGATAAATGTATCCATAACCAATGATCCTTAACTATATAACGTTAAGGAGAACAAATGAATTCATTTCTCGAAGATTAGACCTCGTTTGAATGACGTCTAATAAGTTAATATTCTGAAATTAGTTGCAGTTGGAAACATCTTGGTTAAGTTTAATAGGTTAAACTTATTATGTCCGTCGGTACGGACTGCTTAATCTAATGATTAAGAAATTAACCAAGTAAGGGAATGTAGCCCTTCGATATGAAGGAGACGATACATAGCAAACTAATGGACAGTTTAGTCCCTCTTAGTTATATACAACTGCAACGGAAACGAGGATCAAGGGATCAGCGTGGATGCTGAAAATTGCTTTAACTATTAACTCGTGGCTAAGTCACTTGGGCAGGATGTGTATTCTCGATGGGAGGATTCTGCAGGACATTGGCATACGCCAGCTACAGCAAGGTGTCTTCATGAAGACGGGGTCTTCATGACGACACAATGTTGCAGCTGACATATAGCAATGCCCTCCCGAATTAAAACATTTAGAATACATAGGCTGAATGTGTAGATCTTAGCTGGGGTGGGGATAGGGTATGATCTGGTATACGGAGTGACTCCGGAATACTAAAGATAAGTAGACACACGGAGTCGTGGGGTAACGACACCGTATGTCTGCGTATCTTTAGTTACCAGGAGTGCCTTCCTATACCCGTTCATATTACTAGTTGGAATTGAAAAGTTTAAAACTGAACTTAAACGTTGAGGACTGGTAGGAACCAGGAAAGACCATTCTAGATAACAGGTGAAGTGAAGTGAAGGACGTATTCCGTAGATGTGTATCACATCCAGGAATATGATCATGCAAAGCATGTGAAAATCTTTGGCCAAAGTATCGCAATTGCTGGTTGCGTTGTCCTTATCACTTAATTTAAGATGCAGGATGTCAGATGAATATCAGTAACAGATATTCAGATAGGCTTCTTAAATGGATCACTTCGATAACCGGGAAGGTTATGAGAACAAGTATATAAAATATACTATGCATAAACAAACATGAAGGATCGGTTGTTGCCGAGTCATGTACATGAAGGATCGGTTGTTGCCGAGTCATGAAATGAAGGATCGTTGAAACTCCGAGCCATGAAAATGGAAGGATCGGCAGTTCATCGAGTCATTTACAGCAGCATATAGAATCTGTTATAAGATTGAATGGCATTGAATGTGTGTTCCATATTGTAAATATGTGAACAGGGAACATTCGTTTTAAAAAGAAATTGTATGATCCAAACTGTGTTGTTTGGGCAGAGAACAATTATTAAATCTTGAACGTGTGTTTGAATTTTATAATTCATAACAGAGAACGTTATAAAAAAAAAAAAAAATTTCCCTTGTTCTGGTGTTTTAAAATGGGGATGTTACACAACCCCTTCATATGCATCTTTCTTTTTAAGGAATTTGATGCTTTATATGGGATTTTGTAGGTAAATATTCATTGCATGTTTTGTGGCGTCATCAGCAAGGATATTACGACACTCACACGATAAAGGTAAAAATATTGTGAAGATCTAGCGATCTTTGTCAAATCAGATCCTAAGCTATTCAGTAGACCAGAGCACCCATACTGCATACCAGGGTTCCCATAGGCACCTGGTCCTCCTCCAAGCACCCTAGTATGGGAAAATGACCACTGCTGCAATTTTTTGGGTTATTCCTTCACATTGTTCTTCATCCGCACATCATTTTGTTTAGTCCCGACACATAGTGAGGTAAGTTATTTTTAGGTTAGTATCTTACCCCTTTTATTTCATTTCATTTAAATATCAAAATAAAATATTTAGCATCAGTATTTCAACTTATATCATTCACTACATTTATGTACCTACTTAGATTAACTTAAAATATAGATATTAATTTCATATTTTAGTTAATCGAAAAAGAAGGTGGGTCTCGATAACAAGGCTTGATGAGGTACCTACGTACAATAACTTGGAAAAAAGGAGTTACCATGGATGGGAAAAAATCATTGCAAGGTACCCAAAAACCAGTAATAACAAAGTAGAGAGCAAAAACCCGTTGTAAGGCATCCAAGAAGCTTGACTCAAAAAACTCATACTTTGTTGAAGAATAATTCTAGTTTGCATTGTGGTATGGATCCACTTCTTGATCAAAAACTCAAAATCAACTGACATTATGATACAAAAATAGGTCCATACTAGGAGAATGTCAATGGAGTCTTTGACATTATAATTCAACAAAATAGCCACCCTCAAAGGAGAAAAAACTCAAAAAAACTAAAGTATATTGTTTGAGGTGATGTCGAAAGTGCAAGAAATAACCAAACATAGTTAGATCGATTCTTTAGAAAAAGGAGCATGCGAGAACTAAATGAAATGGTATGATTTTCAAAAGAGCCATGCATGTGAGCAGAAGGCACTGAAGCGGGATAAAAAATGTTTTATGCGATAGGAACATATGTGGAAGAAGAACATGTTGTAACAAGCATAACATGCTTAGGAGCATTAGAAGCAGGATTAGGCTTATAAACTGATAAAACAAGGTCAGTGGGTACAAGAGTAATATCTTCAAGTGGACTAGGAACATGAGCAGGGGTATGAAAATCCACAATGTGAGGATGATGTTATAAGTGAGCAAGTGTTTTCTATAGGGAGTGTTATTAGTTTATCCTTGTCATAGATGAGGTTATGAAGAAGAGAGTTTTACTTTTAAGTGATCTATTTTGTTCCGAAATTTGATCATGTCCTCCCAAGTCCACACAAAATCCATAATTGATGTAAGAATACAACACCTAAACATTTTGGATGTTGAGCTCAAAAAAATGCATCTCACCCCCAGAAAATGACTCTCTTTAAAACTTTTGCAAAAGCATAATTGTATTTTTTAATTTTAAAAAAATGTGTTTATTGTTGCAAAAAAACATAAACAAATAATTTGTGGACCTTTTACCCAAAAAAATGTAAAGGGGGCTATACTTAAGCACCCACTAGTAGGAATCCATGACTTTAGCCTCCATATGACAACACCGTGTGACCAAGGGCCAATGATAGGGATAAAAATCCTTGAATTTCTAACATGTGTTAGTTGGATGAAAGAAGAGATCATCCTCATCAAATGCATGCATATGATTTGATTCATATGCCTTTGTGAAGAATACTCTCTTTAAACAACATTTACATATGGAGTGTGTCGTGCTCCTATGATTCTCATACCATTTTCTAGTTTTCTTATGTGGAATTTATCGTCAAAAGCGTTGAGAATAAAAACCTTGAGTTTCTCTCTCTTGTGGAGCCTTTTTGGTATGTTATCCACTTCCATACTTAGAGTTGTCTTTATCATGTTATGAAGCCATTGATGAGCTTCTTGTTTTTTGGCTTTGGAGAATATGTGAGAATTTGGTCATCATTTCAACACTTATCTTTTCTAGGGCCTCTTTTAGCAAACCATGCTAGGTCCATTGAATTCATTGTTACTCTTTTTACCTCCATCTAAGGTTTCTTGCATCTATTTGAAAGATAGTAAGATGGATCTCTTGTCTCCAAACTAAAATTATGATATATTGACCTTATTTAACGATGCATGCAAGATTCAACTTACTATGATATCATTGATTTGGGTTAAGGATTCAACATGAGGGACAACACACGAAAAATTTAGGAATTATTGTGTTATACTAAAGTAAATTATTCTCTACTAAATTGAAATAATTTGCAAGAATAGAAAATGAATATTTATTGCAAAATAATAAGAGAGTTTCTTTAAAAAACCATGTAGAAGAATCTTTTATGGTATCTAAGCAAGCTTTTGATTCAGGTGAAGCCCTTCTTTTGAAACTAAACAAAAATAAAAAAATACTTTAAAGCTAAAGTTACATAAGAATATGAGCATGCTTTATAGATAAATAAAACTAATTTAACTATGAATAGGATTTTGATTTAAACTTGAATAAAGCTAATCTAAATTAAGGTAGGAGTTTCTTTAAAGATAACCAAAATTCATTTAACGTGTTCTGGGAACGTGACTAAGAAAAATTCAAAGAATTAGAAATCCAATAAATAGGATCGAGCTCTAAAGTTAATAGTTTTTTTGCTGTTAAATCTCATATTTTTATGTAGGATTGTGCTTTTATAGCTAATTTAGCTTTTCTACTTTAAGGCTATTTTTTTTTTGGGTATGCTTCTTTTGAAGTCGCTATTGGGATCAAGATCACATAAAAAAATTTAGAATGTATACCAAAAGTGCCCCATAATAAGTATTAGTTAGAGAATAATCAATATTGTTTGTATCCAAACCCACAATATTTGTCTATTTATAGTCGAGATTGATTTTGAATTTTGTAATATTGGCACACACGTTGATTCTAACAAATATAAACATGAAGAACTCAAGGTCTTGGGCTATTGGTGAGTTACAAGTAATTTGTAATCATCAACCCAAGTTCTATTCCCATTGAGTTCATTAGATGCTTTCAATAAGTGACCATGGGGAAACCTTGAGGTAGGGGTCAAACTTCTCCATATGGACCAAGTGAAACATAGTGGGGTGCTCCAAATGTAGATCACTCGATAGACATTAAGGACCCAAGCTCACCCCCATGTCCCACTTAGAGAAAGTGCTCCTCCACCACTCTAGTTCATAGCTCTAGTATAATAAAATCGTTTACTATCCAAAGTTTCAAAATCAAGGTCTTGGGCTATTGGTGAGTTACAATTAGTTTGTAATCATTAACCCGAGTTCCATTCCCATTGAGTTCATTGGATGTTTTCAATAAGTGGCCATGGGGACACCTTGAGGTAGGGGTCAACTTCTCCATATGGACCAAACGGAACATAGCGGGGTGCTCTGAATGTGGATCGCTTGGTGAACATTAAGGACTTAAGCCCATCCCCATGTCCTACTCAGAGAAATTACTACTCCACCACTCCAGTTCATAGCTTTGGTATAATAAAAGCATTTATCATCCAAAGTTTGAAGTCAAGGTCTTGGGCTATTGGTGAGTGACAAGTAGTTTGTAATCATCAACCCAAGTTCCATTCCCATTAAGTTCATTAGATGCTTTCAATAAGTGGCCATGGGGAGACCTTGTGGTAGGGGTCGATCTTCTCCATATGGACCAAGTGGAACATAGCGGGGCACTTCGAATGCGGATCGCTTAGCAGACATTAAGGACCCAAGTCCACCCCCATGTCCCACTTAGAAAAAGTGCTCCTCCACCACTCCAATTCATAGCTATGGTATAATAAAAGCATTTACCATCCAAAGTTTTGAAATTATAAATTAAGGAGATGGGAGAGCTAGGGTTTTGGATTGAGAAGGCCGTGAGAGCAAGTGAAATTTATGGAGTTGTGCGGTGGGAGCTGGTGAAGGAGTATAATGAGGTGGTCCAACTGGATTTCCTCAGTCATTGTCTGGTGGAATGGTGTATGGAGGGTTTGCTTTGCTTCGTTCTGGACCGCTTGAGACTATCTTGGAAAAAGGGATTTTTGAGGAAGCTCGATGGCTTGTTGGGTACCTCCTTAGCTAGGATGTGAAGGCCTTCTTGGCTTCCAAGAGGGATCCTGGTCCAGTTTTTCTCAAACCTTTTCCGGTGGAGGAATTAGAGTCTACGTTTGTTAGGTTTTATTCTTGTTTCCATCGTTCTCAGGTTGAGCCGATTGTGGAGCCCCTACCCTGAAGAGGATAAGTAGTTTTCTAGGGTTCTTCCTAAAGTGGAGGATCCTGGATGGCAACGAAGAAGCTTCATTTCCCGATCCCCGATGGATCTCGATTTCTATATGGATGGCCTTCCTATCTTCCTAGTCGTGTTTTACCCGGTGATTCATCTTTGGATGGAGGTTTATTTCGGTGTGGAGAGACTCTTTTGGGGTTCACTTTCTCTGCTCACTATGTCTTCTAGGCTTTATTTTTCTCATGACTAGGGTTGAAAAATGAAGGGGTGCTTTAGGTAAAGTGGAAGCGCTCTAGTTCCTTGGCCCGAAATGGGGTCTATTGGGTTTGTTTTTTCTTACTTTTAGGGCACGCTCTTGCTTGTTTCCGCCTCATTAAAAGCGTCCAATGTTTTTTCAGCCTCCTTTTAGTATGACATGTTCTTCTCCACCACTTTGTGTGTAGGTTTTGTCTTGCTTCTTTTTTTTTGTGGTTCATGGCTTATGCTTGTTTTGGTCTCTCCTTGGTTTTTGTTTTAGTACCTTGCTGTTGTGGGAGGTCTGTGGTTTTTGGGTTGCTCAATGTTGTTAGAGTAGTTTCGTGGCCTATCGGCTTGGTGGGGTTAGGGTTTACCCTTGGCTTCTTTTGGCTTGTGCTTGGAGCAATGGTTTGTTGGTGTGTTGGCCCGTTTTCGTTTCATTGTTTTTGGTTTTGTGTTTGACTTTCCATGTTGCCGGGAGGTGCCTTCTTTCACCTCTCTGGTCCTCGTGTGTTAGCTAGGTTATGTTTATCTTTCTTGCCCCTCATGCACGATCCCTGTTTGGGGTGGTAATGCGTGAGAGGCGTGGTGGCCTTTGTCGTGGCAATTCCCATTCGGGAAGCATTTTGGGTGGGGTGTTTCGTCCTTTGTCATTGGTGATTTGCTTGTTCTCAAGTTTGCTATGCAATGGTTTTTCAATGTCTATATCCTTTGTAATGGGTGGGGTCCTGCCAAACCCCTGGTTCATAGCTCCGGTCAAAAGCGTTTAAAAATACAACTATAAACATGAAGGTAAGAAAAGGGGAAGTGGGCCTAATTAGTCAAATAGTGTGGGTCATATACTTTGGTTCGAGATAAATTATTAGGACCATAGTGTATTATCCATGAAGTGGGATCTAGGGGATAAAAAGATGGAGTGGGGGATCTAGAGATGTAGGATTAGGGTTTTAGGCTTCAAAAGTTGACAAGAGTTCTAATATCACTTGATTTAGACCAAATTAACTATATATACATAAGTGTGAATGGACATATATAATTTGACATAAAAATAAGGTTGATGAGCCATTTTATTGTTAAAGTACTTTATAAACTATTTTTTTAATCAAATATAAAGCCCATTCATCTTAGAAAAGCTACTACCATCACATAAAAAGGCTTCTATGGAATAAGTTAAAGTGGAAATGACAACAAGCATATTAAAAATATCAATGATCAAGTATGCATATAATTTCACAATACAAGTAACATGTAGAGTGGTATTAATGGTGAAGACAAGTGTGCTCCATAAAGGTCGCATGTTCAAATGTAAAGGTGGGTAGGGTTGTACACCCCAAATTGGTTTCTAGCTTAAAAGTGACCTAAAAAGTAAATTTTATAATCATTTTACAAATATTTATTAATAAAATGAAATGCATCACAATTTGATTAAATTAAATTTATTTACTAAAAAATAATGCAGTCTAATTTATAAATATTAAAATTATATGAGATAAAAAATATTTCCTAATTTTCATTTCTTGAATTTATTAAGTGGAAGAATCCATTCAAGAATAAATGATTGTATAAATGATGATCTATGGGAGAGGAGGGTTTTGGATGTTTTTGTTGACAAAGGAAGCTCATGTCCTTTGACTCTTAATGAATAGGAAATGGGGGCTTTTAAGCACTCATACAATTATGACAAAAGAGGTGGGCTTTTAGGCACTTGAGTCGATGAAAGAAGTCCGAGAATTATTAAGTTCTCAACTAGCTAAGGAGGGCTTTTAAGCATTGATGTAATGCCAATAAAAGACGATGAGTTTTGCATGTTTGTACTAACAAAAGGAGACCAAAAGATTTTAGGTTATCAACCAACAAGAGAGGAGGACTTTTAATCTCTTATGCAACACCAATGTCGGAGAAGGGGTTTTTGGTGTTCATGTTAATGAAAGGAGATTGAAGGCCATTGAACACTTAAAGAATGAGAAAAGAGGACTTTTGAGCACTCAAACAATATTAATAAGGAAAGTTTTTAGATACTCTTAATGGAAGGAGATTAAGAACCTTTAGGCTCTCAATTGTCTAGAAAGGAAAGGGTTCAATCTCTCATAGAACAAGGAAATAAAGGAATGTCCATATTATAAACCATAATACTGGAAGACCTGATTTTGATATACAAGTGACTTATAGTAAACGAGACTATCTTATACTCATGGTATATAGGAGACACCTAACTATTTCTTATTCTTATTATGTAGGAGGAATCTAACTCCCTCATATTTCCATTATGTGAATATGCAAGAGACAATTAATTAACTATACTTCAAGTACAAAATACACATACCCTATTTCCTATATAATTTAAATTCTCAACTTCTCTTTCAAAGATTACAAATTCTTTACCAAGCACTCCAAAGTGTGGTGTTTTGGTGTGGACTTACATTTACAAGTTAATTGACCCGAGATCAAATCTCATAATTGGTATGTTTATGCCACACAAGTCTAAAAACCTCTACTCAAGACAGGTTATCATCTACTGTGAAAATTTGTAAGTGCCTTACCAAGTACCCCGATCAAATCCCGTAAAATTATCATATGCCATGAAAATTTATAAGTGCCTTACCACCCGATTTGATGTTTTGGTTTACACCTTACCAAACACCCCGGTATTGGTGTTTTTGGTTTAGAAGTTAATTGACCCGAGATCACCTCTAAGCGATGAGAAGGATAAAAGACCACCTACACAATTACAACTTGAAAATTAGTTAAAAAGTGAGAGTACTATACCAGCCCGTAAAAGTTGAGTTCCATAATTAAGTAGCTTGCTTAACAGCTACGCATGTTTTCAAATACAAGCGTTTTCCCCCGTACTCTCTTCGCCTGTTGCAACTCAGAAAGCTTCCACATAAGAACTCCATCGAGGATTTCTCTAACAATTTCATATACGAGAATATTTTTGAATTGAATTCCATGATGTTTGATTCTGTTTGGATGGCCCTGTTTATTTTTTCGCCTCAATTGAGCGAAGGCTTATGGGGAATGCTTTATTGACCCATCCTAGATAGTCCTATTCAGTATCCATTCTGTATGGTTTCATCAGATGGAAGAAGAATATATTCCAGTATGGCTTGCGGCAGTAATGGCTAAGAATTGGGCAGAATATGAGCAATTCAAGCAGAAAGTGCAGGCTAAGCATCAGGACTTCATGCAGTGGATGCAGGCCAGCCATGAAGAATTAATGCAGAAAACGATGCAGCAGATTGCAATGGCACATACCCACTATAATACTACTACAATTACTATGATGAAGGAAACACACGAAAGGGATAATCTGACTCATGATGCAAGTGCCAATACGACAGTTGACACTAAAGGGCACAGCTCCACAGACACGGAGAACTCAAAGAATCTTGGAGTGGAGAAAGCAGAGATTGATACAGGGCCTAGTTCAGGTCCTTTTAGGGTGCAAGTCTATTTGGTGCACACACAGGAAGTTCATGTTCAACTTGCTTTGGCAATTCATCAATTGGTTCTGCATCAAGCCAGTCTGTTGGTGTTTCGTGGATGCCTGTAATTGGTTCTTCCTCAGCACCAGTAGGCAGTAAGTATTTTGATCTTTTGAAGTCCTTTTTAGACTGGTAAATCTTTGAGAGGTTATAAAGCTAGTGGTAGTTTTGTAGGTCACTGTCAGGTTAGACACCAATTTGGTTATCAAACCTGCCTTGTGGGAACCCACAAGGAGTGACAAGGGGATTGTTCTTTTCATTTACCTTGATATTATTCTCAGTGTTCATAAGTTCACTAATAATATTCAATTTGCCAATCCAGCTTTTGAGTTATGAGCTGTGTTGAAAGAACGTTTTTATTTTTAGTTTATTACTTTAGTTGCACTTGGTAAGTCTCCGGGAGTTTATAGGCTTCTTTTATTTTAGTGTGGGATAAGCTTGGGTCACATTTGGAAGATTTTAAGCCCGGGTCACTGTTAAATATATTCCATTTTTGTTATACCACAACCTCGTCAATAAGATTTTTATCAGTGTGAGGTAAGCCTATGCCACATTGAATGTTTTGAACCTGGGTTGCACTCAAATATATCCCATGTTTATTATACCGCTACATTTTTCACTAGGTTATTTGATATTTATCTGTGTGGGGTAAACCTGCCACATGCCAAAGATTTCAAACCTGTGTTGCAATGACCATATTTGCTACACCATAAACTTTTCACCTCAATTTTTATTACGGCGTGGGATAATCTTGCGCCATATTCAGAAAATTTTAAACTTGAGTCACTCTCAAATGTACTCCATTTTTTTATGGCACAACCTTTGCACTAGTGTTTTTATTGCAGTGCAAGGTATAGCTCGTAACAACTCCTGGAACATTTTGAAGACTTTAAACTCATATTCATTTCATCACAGCCTTTTCACTCAGGCTTTTATTGTGGAGTGGGGTAAGCTTGGGCTACTTTTTGAAGAATTTAAACCCTAATCACATTCAAATGTTCCACATGTTACACCACAATCTTTTTATTAGGTTTTTTTAATCAAGATCTGAGTTTAGATTGTACACATTACGAAAATTTTAATTGAGGGACATACTCGGATGCAGCCTGTGTTCTTTATGCCACACTTTTTCTACCATGGACTTGAATGCACTTCATACTTGATACACCATAACCTTTCAACAGGGCGTATTTCTGTGGTGTGAGGTAAGCTTGGGCTACATATGGAAAATTTTAAAGCTTGTTTTCCGTGTAGGGTAAGCTTGGGCTAGATTTTGAAGATTTTAAACATGGGTAACACTCAAATGCACTCCATCTTTGTTACACCACAGTCTTCCCAGTCAAGGCATGAATGTGCTATTTGTTTGTTATACCATAATATTTCTAATGAATTTTTTAATCAAGATGTGGAATAAGTGCGGGCCATATCTTGAAAAGTTCAAACCTAGTTCACACTTGAATGTACCCCAATTTCATTACACCACAACCTTTGCGCAATGGTTTGCACAATGGTCTCAAATGTACTCTATGTTGGTTACATCACAACCTTTGCACTGGAGTTTTTTATTGTGGTATGGGCTAATCTTGGGTGACATTCTGAAGAATTTTAAACTTGGGTTAGACTTGAACACACCCCTTGTTTGTTACATCACAAACTTTGCGTCAGGGTTTTATTGTGGTATGGGATAAGATTGGGCCACATTTTGAACTTGGATTGAACTTGACTGTACCCAATGTTTGTTACACCACAATCTTTCCGTTGCAGTTATGAGTTGTCGAAGGAGGGGATTTGAGCTTGCATCATGCACTTATGACTAGTTTGAGGCTTTTGAACCTGGGTTGCGCTCTTATGACTGTCCCCACAGCAACCACTGGGACAATCCTCCAAAGTTTTTGATGGGCAGAAAGAAAAATCCTTGCTAGCCAGGTTATGGTTTTGAATTCTCGTCCCCAATTCAACTTTGAATCCCTTGGCGCAAGTTTACATTTGAAGCTTCCTCATAGAGTTCCCAACCTTCACATTTCCAGGTCTCACCAATACAAAACAATCTAGTAAAACTAAATTTATGACAAAATACTAGAGTTTCTAGGAGAATACATGCCGACTATTTCCAATAATACTTATAAAAATTAACACATTAACAACCTCCATAAAGACCATAATAAACACATACACAAAAATAAAAAGTATAATACAGCAGGACTCATGTCATATATTGCAAAGGCTAGCAGAAATAAACAGCAAAATCAGCAAATCATTCTTCATTAACTAGTGCTGATGGAAACTCAAGGAAGCTTCGTGAATTTTGGTGACCTTGGTCATTGCTAGAATCCTAGAGTGCATTTAAAGTATGGTGCTATGTCACAAGGTATGCCAAACTTTATCGAAAAAGTTTGAACTTCACCAAACTTTATCCTCGTTGAACATGAACTCAAACTCTATCTATTATTTTTACATGGGAGGTTTTTGAGATGCTTTTACATTTTTTTAAATGTGTGTATATATAGACATGTACTAACTGAAAGCAGAGGATGTAAAGTTCTCTCCACTTTGTCCATCTGACATATTTGTGTATTTTTTCAGAAAACAAAAATGATAAAAATATTCTTTTGTTCGAACTTTAATACATTTCTTTTTTTGAACGTTATCCATTAGCAAACTTGAACCGAACTTTACCCTTTTGAATGTGAACTCGAACTTGAACTTTGTGACTTAGGCATGGTGATTACTAAATTTAGGCATTTGCTCTAGAGCACTTGCATCCACATTATTCCCTTTATCCGCTAGTTCAATGACCGAGTTTTGCAAATATGGAATGGCATCTCGAGCCCAACTGTCAAGGGTATTAACCCTAGGTTCCAGCAGTTTCAAATGTCTAATCATTTTATAGGGGTCAGACATTGGTCTTGACAACAAATCATCACTTTTCTTGAGCCATATAAACATTGTTCCCTTTATTAGCTAGTTCAATGACTGAGTTTCATGAATATGGATTGCCATCACGATCACAAATGTCGAGAAAAGTGACCCTTGGTTCCAGTAGTTTCAGATGTCTAATCATTTTGCAAGGGCATTGTATTCGATCAAAATCACCACTTTTCTTGAGGAACCTTGACTACAAACCCTTAAAAAGGACTAGTAGTCATTTCTTTACCCAGTTCACTATTTCCATGATTGTTCATCATATTCTGGACACTTCATCAACTTTTTTCAATTGTTCCAAGTGGGATTTTGCTTCCAGGTGATAGGAGTTAGCTGAGTCGATAACAATATAATTGACACCTTTGTGTTATACACTTTGTTTAATTTGGGAGATATTGAAAAGTGCGTTTCTACAATGGTGTCCTGGGATCCACTACATTATTCTACTTCAGGTCCATGCATAACAATTTTTCATCATCTTATTTAGAACCATGTTGCATTTTTCACTTCTCATCCAAAAAAGTGCCATGGGAATTGCTGGAATCACATTAGTTATCATGGTGCTAGTTATCTTTGGAAAGGTTACAACTTACATGGTATTCTCCTTTTCATAGTGCCAAAACTTGAAGCCTTGTTTGATTTCTACCCCTTTCAATGGAATAAAAACAAGTAATTGAAAATTTCAAAACCCCAAACATGAAAATATAGCAAAGAAAAGAAAGTTCCAAAGATGATCACAAGAAGTGAGTCCTGTTTGATTTCCATCCTTCCATGGAATAAAACCAAGCCATTGAAAATTTCAGAAGGCCAAACATGAGAATATAGCAAAGAAAATAAAGATCTAAAGATAACCATAAGTGAGAGTTAAAAAACCATCAGCCCACCCTCTTTTATTACGAGACCACTCAAATCCCTCATAGAAATACTCAAACTGCTATACTGCTAATTCTTCCCTGCATCTTTAAATATTCTACAAGATATGGGCCAAGATCATAATTGGAACTTGACACATCGGGAATGATGAACAAGAACCGTAGATTAAAAACTAGAGTTCAACACAGCATGGGATTGTAATGTCCCCTTTTGGACATATTTTGCCCTAGATGGATTTTAGGCAAACTCCAACCACTAATTGCAGATTATAGACAAAATACCAAACAAGAATCATGCAGATATTAAGGAAATGCGACTGGGTTTTTCATAAGACTTCACACCAATCAATCACACTTCATACTTTTCCCACCCCAATATAATACGCTGGTTTTATGATGCTAAAAACAGCCCTAGAACTGATAAATAAACCCCTTGCAAACATCTGGAAATAAATACCCAACACAATGACTTGATAGGGAGATATAAACTGTCTGAATAATAGCAAAACTCAGATTTAAATATCAGAAATTATTGAGCTGAAGTTAGGAAAGTATTGCAGATTTAAAGTACTAGTTTGAAAGCTCGAAAAGACTGATTTTTATTGATAGAAGGTTGCAGTTTAGATCTGTGATTACAGCGGAAAATGGCGACTTTGTATGAAGGTCTGAAACCCACCACAAAGCTTTCAAAATAGAAGAAGAAAATCTCTGAAACTCAGCTCCTTGACAGCAGGTGCACAGAATTGATTTTTAGAGCCCTCGAAAATGCCAAATCTACCCAAAACTGGGTTGCTCCAGCAGTACATAAACTAATGGTTCAACAACCAGATTTGACTTGAGTCTTCCAATGCAAAATATGAGCTCAAAGGAGAGTTTCGTGCTCCTTTTACTCTTTTCCCAGAGGGTTTTCATCCTCAGAATTGCAGCTGCAATATTCATCTTACACAAGAGCTAATTTCAGAAAAATGTAATCGTTATAGAATGCCCCTCAAGCAAGTTAACTTCTCCTTTTAAGGGAAGAAGAGACCCAAAAGCAACCTTCTAAACCACCAATCACAAACAATGATTTTTTTCTATGCATTTTCCACCCTCCATCCTTTATAGGCCAAGTTGCCATTTTTCCATAGGGAGGATACAAAAATAATGCCGCCCTTTTCCTTTCTAAGTTTCCATTACTCCTCAAGGCAAGCTGCCATTTCTCTCTAGGGGGAATACAAAAAGATATTTAATACTATTTTTCCTCCCAATGCTGGTCGATTTTTCCCTAGAGGGAATAAACAATGAAATGGGCTTTTTCTTGTTTGCTTTTTCTAAATTAGACTTGACATAATTGTTGGGAATACCCTAACTCATGAATAATGCTGTGATTCAATAACAAACTAAATCATGCAAATACAGAGGTAAACAATTCCCCAAAATCTACAACATTGGAAGCATATACTAGAAAATCCAAATCAAAACAAAGTACACACACATAACACATGTACCGTCTTTCACCCAATGTGGGCTACGTCTACCAAAGATAGAGATCTCAATATATATAATAAACAAGAGTACAAATCAACTCTTCCCACAAGAGTACAATGCATCTCTCCAAGAGTATCTCCTCTAGATTTCTAAACGGATCTACATGAGTGCACTACAAACCGTGCCTCCAAACCACCAACAGATCTCACATAACAAGGAACTACCGCATCTCTAAACTGTAACCAAGCTCTTCTGTGAATCTGCAAACAAGACCTCCCAAATGGGCATATCAATGTGCAACCATAACTATGCACCACGAAGTAAGTCTCTCCTCCATCACTGCATCAACCTATGCAAACAAGAAGACAACCTCCTCTACAATATCTAGGATACTTTCACGTATCCACAAGCTATCCAATGAGCTACAATACTAGATCTCTATGGACCAACAATACAACATGATCTCATGGATCTACAATACAAGATCTCACAACAACATGTGGATCTACAAGAAGAAACCATATGTGCTTTGCATACTATGCAAGCCATTACATTGAGACAAAACAATACAAAGGAAATATAGTAGAAGACATTACCCTCTTCTCACCATTCAGATGTACCTTCCATTTCCTTCCTATCCAAACTTCTCTCCATGGAAGCTCTGTCTTCATGTAACCTTTTTCTTTCTCTTCTTCATCCTCTCAACCAAGGATTCCACATGCAATAATAATCAATTACATGCAATTCTACCTTCTAACCCTAGCTTTCTAGCTTATATAAGCTTATACAAACTTAGGGCATCTTAGCTATGCATTTACAACCTTTAGATCACCTTTAAATCAAAGGTTGGATCTAATCTGCATCTAAAATAAAAACATAAACGCACAAGTAACCGATGTCGGTTACCCAACCGATGCCGGTTGCTTCTAGGTGACCGATGTTGGTTACCCAACCAATGTTGGTTGCTTTAAGGTGACCAATGTCGGCTCTCTGACCGATGTCGGTTACTGTGTAAACCAACAACTTGTAAAACATGCTATTTGTGAAGCAATTTAGCTCCACAACTCAACATAATAATTATTAAGTTATTTAAATTATTATAAGTGCTTACATATTTTCCTTTTTACTTACAAGCACTTTATAATAATTAAAAATAACTTAAGTCACCCTTATTTTCTTCGCTTAGCTATTGGGTAGACAAAATAGGCTAAGGGTCTTCGACTGGGAAGGGGATATTACAGTCCTCCCTTCCCAAAATTGCTTGCCCTCAAGCAATTGCAACTTATTTGTTCAAGTGCCAAATGCACAAGACAAAACATGCTATAGTGTTCCAGAATCCGAGCTCCTGTATCTGTTAAGTGAGAGAGCTCTTGCCATATACCTCTCTCAAGATGATCATAGACATGAACTTGTATCAATGGTTCAACATACTCCCTATAGTAGACTTCATCTTTTATCTTATCAAGCTTCTCTAACACATGCTTATTGGTTGAATCAAGAACAAAATGAAGTATGGGGCTGTTCTATTTAGCATACCTTGGAACTCGAATGGGAAGGAATCATATTCAATCATCCAAACATGAGCATGCTGCCCAAGATGATGGAAATATGACAACAAACTTGAAAAATGGTAACCATTCTCATACCTCAAGTTGTAAATCAACTCCTCTTCATTATCTACAGTTTGCACCTTGTTTCCTTGAAGATTTTGTTGCACCAATCCCCTAACAATTACATAATTTGCATCCTCATGGATTGCTCCTTCCACGCTCTTGTTTGCTCAATTTGAGGAATACCATTCCTCATGTGTTGCTGCCTGACAAGTTAAAGAAGTCTTTGGCGCTTCTTTTCTTCACTTGGCATGGGTGAATACTTTATGGGCTGATTTTCTTCCACTCTCTGCATGGTACTTTTTTGACATTTTCTAATTTTTCTAATGCCTTTTGATTCACAAAAATCTTCAAAGGTCAACATAGATTTTACCTTGGGACTCAGAGTGTTGCATACCTTTTTCCCCATGGCTCCTTAATCGAATCCAGAAGGTTGAAATTGCCAATCAGCAACTCCAAACTGAGGTCTGTGCACTTATTGGCAGGGTCGCGGATGTTGAATCTGAGAATGCCATCTTGAGAGAAAAACTAGCCACCAACACGGATAATACTAGCTCTCCTAATGATGCCCTACACGCAGAAATTGTAGACCTCCGATCTCAACAGGAGGAAATAAAAAATAACCAGGCCTCCTTAAAACTGGAAACAAAATCATGGTCCAAGGTTGTTAGTGGGAAAGGCAGTGTTCCCCCACCTTTGGTGAAAATATAGCGGTTGAGGCCATTATGCAAGCCAAGTTTACACGAGGAACGTCGAGGCGTGATAGGAACTAAACCTCAAGGTGAGGGGTCTCCCACCCTCACTCCGACACAAGACCCATTAATAGGATGGTTAAGTAACTCCTTTATCACGTATACTTTGGGGATCCCCGACATTACACTAGAATGAGCTTGGGTTATATGATTCCACACTCTTCATCGATTTCGTGACAACTTTTGAAAGGTGCGAGCTCTCGAGGGCTAAGAGGGTTCTGTTTTCACGCCTGCATAAGGTCTTCTCTTGATGAAGATCTCACTTTCTCTCATTGGATTGGTCTTTAGGATTTCATGGATACAAGTTGGGGAGCTCAAACGCTCTAGGGAGCAAGTTATGGCAGCAAGGAAAACAAGTAAATGGGTTTCACCGGTGCCTTATCAGAATCTCCGGTTGCATTAGAGACTCTCCTCCTCCTAGTTGGGAGCCCTCGTTTAAGGGCATGTGTGCCCAAATTAACGAGTGAGAACACATACACAAGTGGGAGAGGATTTAGGCCGAGGCTTATCTATCAGCTTGTTAGAATGGGAATGCTTCCCTTTGGTCTTCCCTTGGCCTTATGTTTGATGCAACTACCCAAATTGGACTATCACACTCACCTTATGATGAGGCTCGGGGATACCGACATTCTCTTCTCTTCATCATATACACACGAGAGCCCGTTATGGTCATTCTCCTGTGCTGCCCGTCATTACTAGATTTCTTTGGTTATCTAGATTCTTACCCATCATGCATAAGGCAGACATGTGAGACTCATTGGGATCTGTTATGTGGTGTTAGAGGCTTTGGTGGGGTTTATCTTCTCTGAGGGGCTTTAGAGGCTTGTCCTCTAGAAGACTTCCTCTGTAAACAGGATCTCGATGGTTGGTTCGATGATTTTGCACCTCTGTACATGTGGATTCATATTAGTGGGGCCGCTCAATTCTCTTTTTTGATTTATATATAGTAGTTTGATCTACTATTTGAAAAAGATGTTTGTTTGAACATCCAGTAATGGCCCTTGGTGATCCTTTCTTTTACTTATACGACAGGATTCCGTCTGAGACTATATTTGATTTCTTCAGTTAATGAAGGTTTGGTGATACTCATCTCATCAAGAGGTTTATCATTTTTGGGTGACTTCAATGCCCAAACCTCTCTTACCCAACACTTTCGGAGTCCCCCTCCACGATCGAGCCAAAGCATGTAGGAAGTCGGAGGATACGCTCGCTTATTAGAACAAAGGACTCGACTCACCACATGTCGGCTTAGTGAGCAGAGGTAGGATTTCTAAGGATTACAGCAATGGCCCTTTCACTTCTTTAGATTAATTAAATTGACCAATGGTGTCTTACATGGTCGGTTCCTCCTCTAGCTCGGGAGTCACAAATGGCGAAGTTGGTGATCTTTCACCCAGAGAACGAGCGCTTCCTTTCGACTCGAATTCACACTTCTTCACATGTCGCCATTAGAATCCACAATGGCGGGGTGCACTAGTGTGGTGGACTCACCATGTCCTCACCAAATTTGGCTCATAGGGGTGGCTACCATTCTCACCCATTGGTCTCTTCATCTCCTTTTGCTCCATTTTCTCCCTACCCTTGTGGGGTATTTTGGCTTCGGGTTTCCTTTCTGCTTTGTCTTTTCTCATTTTTTCTGTTTTTTGGGAACTCATTTTGAGTTGTCCCCACTCGCACTTTGTATATTGTTTGGGCTGCAGTCCCATTGACCTACTTTTGTGGTCATTCGTTGGACATTAATATATTTATCTTATCTCAATTGGTTGTTCTTCCTTTTGGTAAAGCATGGTTCTGGTTCCTTCACCATTGTTGCCACGATTTCCTTGAGAGTGTGGTATGAAAGTACTCATTCCTTGAATAGATCTGCCCAAGTCAGCAATGGCTCCTATGATGGAGTCTCTTAAATCTCTCTCTGAGCATCCAACCAATAGGTTTGCAATTCTTTGTGGCCTCTAGTGATCTCTTCACACAGATAGTATATCTCCTTTGTATGGTTATGCCCATCTATGTCACCTTCTCCAACTTCAAATCTGATTTTCTTTTCCACAAGTTGGGAGAATCATTGCTCTGATACCACTGGAATGTCCCCTTTTGGACATATTTTTCCCTTGATGGATGTTAGGCAAACTCCAACCACTAATTGCAGATTATAGACGAAATACCAAACAAGAATCATGCAGATATGAAGGAAATGCGACTGGGTTTTTCATAAGACTTCACACCAATCAATCACACTTCATACTTTTCCCACCCCAAGATAATACACTGGTTTATGATGCTAAAAACAGCCCTAGAACTGATATATAAACCCCTTGCAAACAGCTGGAAATAAATACCTGACATAGCGACTTGATAGGGAGATATAAACCCTCCGAATAATAGCAAAATTCAGATTTAAATACCAGAAAATATTGAACCGAGGTTAGGAAAGTGTTGCAGATTTAAAGTACCAGTTTGAAAGCTCCAAAAAGACTGATTTTTATTGATAGAAGGTTGCATATTAGATCTGTGATTACAGCAGCATATGAAGGTCTGAAACCCACCACAAAGCTCTCAAAATAGAAGAAAAAAATATCTGAAACTCAGCTCCCAACAGCAGGTACACAGAACTGATTTTTAGAGCCTTCGAAAATGCCAAATCTACCCAAAACTGGGTCGCTCCAGCAGTACATAAAATAATGGTTCAACAACCAGATTTGACTTGAGTCTTCCAATGCAAAATATGAGCTCAAAGGAGAGTTTTCGTTCCCCTTTCACTCTTTTCCCTGAGGGTTTTCGTCCTCAGAATTGCAGCTGCAATATTCAGCTTACACAAGCTAATTTCAGAAAAATGTAATGGTTATAGAATGCCCCTCAAGCAAGTCGACTTCTCCTTTTAAGGGAAGAAGAGACCCAAAAGCAACCTTCTAAACCACCAATCACAAACAATGATTTTTTTCTATGCATTTTCCACCCTCAATCCTTTCTAGGCCAAGTTGCCATTTTCTCATAGGGAGGATACAAAAATAATGTGGCCCTTTTCCTTCCTTTTCTTTCTAAGTTTTCATTACTCCTCCTCAAGGCAAGTCGCCATTTCTCTCTAAGGAGAATACAAAAGATATTTAATACTAATTTTCTCTCCCAAAGTTGGTCGCATTTTTCCCTAGAGGCAATACACAATGAAATGGGCTTTTTCTTGTTTGCTTTTTCTAAATTAGACTTGATATAATTATTAAGTTATTTAAATTATTATAAGTGCTTACATGTTTTCCCTTTGCTACGGGAACTTTTTCCTTTGCTACAAGCACTTTATAATGATTAAAATTAATTTAAGTCACCCTTATTTTTTTCCCTTAGTTGTTGGGTAGACAAAATAGGCTAAAGGTCTTCGATTGGGAAGGGGATATTACAGGATTCGATCTGAAATATCCTCATGAGATATCATTTGAAATTCACAAAATATTTATAAATAACAAATGAATTGAATTTTGATTTTTCTGATTTTTATGACAACAATATGCAGAAATAAAAAAGTTTGTGTTTTCCAAAATAATAATTTTTAACACTACCCCAAAGCTTCAAATAACTTAGAAAAATATGTAGAACAATAAACAAGAGAGCAATATTTTTATCTCACATTTGATTTGATTTATTTATTTTAATTGTTGAAACTCCCAAAAATTTCAAAAATTCAGAAGGAGCTGAAATGATCTTTATAAATTCTAAAATTCAGACAACTATATATTTAAATTATAACGAATCAGATCCAACTTGGAAAACTGAAAAACTCCAATCAGAAACCCTAGAAAACATTGCTGCAAAACCCTAAGTAAGTAGATCTGAAAATAAATAAAGCCCAAATTGAATGAAACTCCTCTTGGGGGTTCGCCAAGCTTGCCTTAAAGGCTGGAAATAATCTGATCTGTAGATGGCTGAAGTATGAACCAAATAATCTCTATTCGGCACTAAGTGAACCCTTGAAATCCTCTGAAACTCTGATATGAAAATCTGATTTGAATGAATCTCCAAATTAGCAAACTAGGGAGGATCTTTCACCACCGAAGAGTGCTCTTCTAGCTAGGAGTGGATCTCTCACCATCGAAGCTAGGGTTCTTGTGGGATCTTATTCCACAAGCAAAAAGTATGCAACCAACAATGAATTCAATATCATAAAAGAGTGAGTGTATGAATGAATGCCTTCCTCTCCCCCAAGTGCTTCCGTTTATAATTTCTCATTGCAACAAAGGACCCAAAAGAACCTTAATCGACCTCCTTGGGGGAAAAACCACATAATAATAAAATAACTTAAGTTACTTTATCACCACCAAGTCAAAAGTACACTTAAGTTATCCCAACCTAAGTTTCCGCATTCGAATTCATGTTCGAATTCGCGAGGATAAAATTCGTTGCTAAAAAGTTGACGATAAAATTCGTGATTAAATTCGGCTATATAAAATTAGTATATATTTTTAATATTTTATAAACTATAAGGTTATTGGTGTATAAAAATATTAAATTTAAAAGATTATAAATTATTTTAGAAATTTATTGAAATTATTAGAAAAATCAACTATAACAATTTAACAATTTATTAAATCCGTAAAGTTATAAATATATAACTTATTAGAAAAATAAACTATAACAAATTAACAATTTATGAAATCCAAAAATAAAGATGTTATTAAAAATATAAATATATAACTTTATAAAATCCAAAAAAATAAAGATGTTATTAAAAATATAAATATATAACTTTATAAAATCCAAAAAAATAAAGATGTTATTAAAATTATAAACATATAACTTTATAAAATAAACATAAAAACAATAACAAACTTTAATAAGAGTTTTAAACCCACGATAGGGCACATTCCCGCACACCGTCGAGTAATTGTCTTTCGAGTTGCTTATACGACTCCACATTCACGCACAGGACAGGTCGCAGGGCACAGGTCGCACGGGACAGGTTACAGAGCATAGGTTTTCATTCATGCGCGAACACTCAAAAGCTCCCAAGTTCCAACATATGATTTGGACGAATTTATTCACGAATTTCAACGATTTTTTTGGTGTAGCTATAGATTCGACGATTTTCGAATTTAATGAATGATATTCGGCGAATGCGGCAACATAGATCCCAACACAAAATTAGAACATAAAGTACCGTAGGGAACATCACACAACCTTATTTCACTTAAGTCACCTCAAAGTCCCCGTCCCAACGTCGAAACATAACCTATAAGTGAAATGAAGGTGCAAATCATACCTAATAATCATCAACGCACTAGCCCCTTAGGCATGACCAAGGCTAAGACGGATGAAAATCCTCCTAGGCCATTTGCTCGGAATTGGGGACATTACAGTCCTCCCCTCTCGAGAAATGCTTGACCCCAAGCATTATCTTGTCATGTTGCAGAAGTTGAATACCACAAAGTAAGTTTCTCCACCTCACCTTGCAGTCAACCAAAGATTGGTGTGATCCGAAGTAACCAAGACACCTCATGTAGTCATCATGCTCTCCATGCCGTGTAGAGAACAATGCTGCCCTTGAAGTAGTATGATGCCCACACCAACTCTCCACTGGTACCCACACTAAAACGCCAATCTATCCAGTCCCTGCCAATGTGAAGTTGTCATCATGTGATCACTCACTGCCTCTCCAAGTCAACCCATGGGTACAAAAGTCCCCTCTGAACCCTATGGCATCCTCTGGATCAACCTGTGAAACAACCCGTATAAGCACAAAGCGTGCCAACTCTCCCACATGACCCACACTCGTGTGAGAGCAAGGCTCCTCATAATGTGTCTCAATGTGTCCCGTGGGTTTAAAATCCCAAGACTTCGTAAGCGAACGGTCAACCGACAATATCAACTCTACATAGTTCACCTCTTGTGATGAATGTGAACCTACTAAATAACCGTAACTGAGTCAACTCCATCCCTCCACTGATTAACACATGGGTGAAGTGTTCACCGTATGCGTAAGCAGAAAAAATACATAAGAGTGTTATCCCATGTCGACTGTGCAATGATGAACTTGTATACTCCGATTTGTCATGACGAAAAACCACACATCCCTGTATAAAGTTGAGGATATCCTCCCTCAACCCATGCCATCTGAACCTCTCCCATATGAACCTGTAGGTCTCATTGAAGCTCAAGTGTCCAATCATGGAAAAACAATGCACATGTTGTAGTATCTCCATCCTCAACCATGAATCTGTACAGGTAAAATTTGCCCCGATAAGATCATCTCGTCCTCCAATCAGAGTCTTATCATCCGAAGTGTGTGACCATCTAGAATCTCACAAGTGTGTCGGTTCTTGGAGTACTCAACAAGCAAATGAGATCTCTAATCTATCGAAACCTCAGATAACCAACATAATGATAAAATTGGATTTGAACCTGTAACCCCAATCTCTGTAATTATCTCATGTGCAACACTATTGGTCACACCCATATCCATCGAACTCCACATCGGCCCGCAATAGTAAAACACCTCGTTGTGCCGGAGAAAGTCCTCTTCATCCCCTTGGTTGTAACCACTCTAGGTGCTCCTGTAGATAAGCCTCTCAAGATTACATTCCTGCCCTCAGACTTAAACTTCAACTCCATCGTCTGAAAGTTAGTCCAAAACTCACCAAGAGAGTGAAGCCACTGCACTCCCAACACTATGTTGGTCACTCCCATACCAACAATGTGGAAATCATCGGTAACTGTGTAGTTACCCATAGTGATGCTCAACTGTGGAACTCTCCATGTGCATCTCATATACTCTCCATTGGCTACAACAATGTTGAAGCCCTCAAAGTCTTCTATCTGTAGACCTTGCCTCTCAACCAAGGATGCATCAATGAAGTTGTGGGTAGCCCCACTATCAATGAGTACCACAACACACTGGACCTGTATAACTCCTCTAACCCTGAATGCCTTGTACATCGGAGTACTAGACAATGTAGCTATAATCTCCCGAGGAAAAGTCTCATCCTCTTGCTCCACATCAACACTGTCCAATGCAACTCCATCTCGACATCCAGCTCGTGGGTTTCTAACTCCTCATCTCTGTCACCCTCTCTTCAAAGACCTCAATGAATTGGGCCTTTCCTTTCCTCAGTGCAATCATGCCTTGGAGCCCAAGGTGTATGACAATCGAAACATAGTTTCTTTCGCCTCAACTCATCTCTAAGCTCTTGAGAAGTGAATGGCTTCTTAGCCACATCTTGCCTAGGTGTAGGCTCCTTCTGCTGAAGCTCATCCGGTCTAGATGGAGGTTCCTTTTGTTGAACTCGAGGTGGAAACCTCGACTTTGGAGTGGCTAACTCCAAATCTCGGGCTCTCCTAATAGCATCATGCAATGAAGAAGGCTCAAATGCCTTCACAAACCCTGCTAGTGCATCTACCAAACCCGCTATGAAGAGAGAAGTCAATCTCATCTCTGAAACATCAGAACCATAACCGAAAGCCTCTGAAAATCTGCAATGTAACCGTCCAAAGAACACATGTCTCGCTCAAGTGACTCAATTATCTCAAGAACTCTCGACAAGATCCCTCCTGTCAAACTCCGCATCACCCTTCGTGTAAAATCCACATATGTATCAATATGCATGTGCCCCTGTGTAATGAGACCATGATGCCACCAGTCATGTGCATCTCCCTCCAGATGTAGGATTGCAAATTTAATTGCATCCTCTTCGCGCATGGGATTCAAGTCGAAGTATGCCTTCAACTTTTGAATCCATGATCTATACCAATCTCTTGGAATGGAGATTTGTACCAATCTCTTTTGTAACTCGGGAACCCACGTCGATGGTCCCTCTTGGGTCTGTTACCAATCTTCATCTGCAATACTCTAGAAATGGCATGTTTTCCAGAAACCCTCACTCAAAAATTGATACTTCTCCCAACAAGATTCCTCATCAAATACTTTTGCCTGCTGCCCCACCGGTGAAGCTTCCGGATCCTTCAAGAAAGAGGGCTCTTGAAGTCCCAAAGGCTTGGTAAAAGAGCGGGAGATCGCTGCCCTGAATGTCCACTTTCGCCTCTTTGAGCCTGTTGCCCCATATTACTATTTTCTCCTCTATCCGCCTGAGGCCCAGATCTGCCCTGTGATAGTCTCTCTGTGAGTTGGCTCAAATAGAGGTTTGTAGTCTCTTGCTGTTGCTTAACCATATTGGTGAATAATTTCTTCATTAAATCCACATTGAGATCTTCACTGTCACCCATTTTTAACCCAAACAGGCTGGAGGAACAACTCTGATACCACTGAAATATCCCTTGTGGGATATTACTTGAAATTCACAAAATATGTATAAAATAACAATAAATTGAATTCTGATTTTTCTGATAGCAATATGCAGAAATAATAAAGTTTTTGTATTTTCCAATAATAATTTCTAACACTACCCAAAAGCTTCAAATAACTTAGAAAAATATGTAGAACAATAAACAAGAGAGCAATATTTTTATCTCTCAGATTTGATTTGATTTATTTATTTTAATCTGTTGAAACGCCTAAAATTTCAAAAATTCAAGGAGCTGAAATGATTTTATAAATTCTAAAATTCGCACAACTATATATTTAAATTATAACGAATCGATCCAACTTGGAAAACTGAAAAACTCCAATCAGAAACCCTAGAAAACATTGCTGCAAAACCCTAAGTAAGTAGATTTGAAAATAAATAAAGCCCAAATTGAATGAAACTCCTCTTGGGAATTCGCCAAGCTTGCCTCAAATGCTGGAAATAATCTGATCTGTAGATGGCTGAAGTATGGACCAAATAATCTCTCTTCGGCACTGAGCAAACCCTTGAAATTCTCTGAAAACTTTGATATGAAAATCTGATTTGAATGAAGCTCCAAATTAGCAAACTAGGGAGGATCTTTCACCACCGAAGAGTGCTCTGCTAGCTAGGAGTGGATCTCTCACCACCGAAGCTAGGGTTCTTGTGGGATCTTACTCCACAAGCAAAAAGTATGCAACCAACAATGACTTCAATATCATAAAAGAGTGAGTGTATGAATGAATGCCTTCCTCTCCCCAAGTGCTTCCTTTTATAATTTCTCATTGCAACAAAGGGCCCAAAAGAACCCTAATCGACCTCCTTGGGAAAAAACCACATAATAATAAAATAACTTAAGTTACTTTATCACCACTAAGTCAAAAGTACACTTAAGTTATCCCAACGCAAAATTAGAACATAAAGTACCATAGGGGAGCATCACACAACCTTATTTCACTTAAGTCACCTCAAAGTACGTGTCCAACGTCGAAACATAACCTATAAGTGAAATGAAGGTGCAAATCATACCCAATAATCATCAATGTCACTAGCCCGTTAGGCATGATCAAGGCTAAGATGGATCAAAAACCTCCTAGGCCATCTGCTCGGAATTGGGGACATTACTCACATGCATCATTATCATTAATGCCATCTAATAATATAGTGGCATTAATAGTAGGCACATCTACCAAGTGGTGATCAACTCGAGTCATGATCATGTCGAATTGGCATCGTTATGGGGATTACCACCCTGTTTCTCATTAATATTTAGGATAATATTAAAATCCCCTCCTAAGATAATAGGCATCTGAGGAAGAGACTGGATAATAGAGGTCATCCCCTTCCATTGTTGTTTTTTGTCTTCTAACACCAGAGGAGCGTAAACATTAAAAAATAAGAACTCCTGGTCTTCCATTTTAGAATAGGCATGCAAACATAATACACCTTTAATCGCACAAGAGTTTAAGACCGTAATCATTCTTGGGTCCCAAAGAGATACAATACCTCTTGAAGCTCCTTGAGAACTTATAGAATGGTGTTTATCATAGGGAAAGTGCACCATATTCAAATGAATTCCAAGTGATTATCACCTTCTTCATTTCGGACTCTATTTAGAAGGGTTCCCCTATCAAATTATAATTTATCTTCCAAGGTGTACATTGTGATTGTGGCAGATGGACATTCAATCACATGCTCAAAGAAAGTTCCATAACTCAAGTTCACCATAGGAGATCATGAGGTAAGAGATGATTTTTATGTTGTTAGCATTGATGGATTGGATTTAGTACTTGGTGTACAATGGCTGCAATCTTTGGGTGAGTTCATCCAAAATTATCAGACTATGGAGTTGAAGTTCAAAGTGCAAGACAAGGAAGTTGTTTTGCAAGGTATGAGGAATGGTGTTCCTCAAATTGTGGCAGCCAAGAGCATGAAAAGTTCTTTCCAAGGAGGGCAGATTGCATAGGATGAGGATGGTGAAGAAAAAGGTATGTCATCTTGTTTATTGCAGCAGTTATATCATGAGGGAATTCAGCCCATTGTAGATCATGATGACATCACAAGGTATGAAATGAGTGAGATAATGTCATATTTATTGCTGTATATTTAGATTTATTTTCCTTTTGAGAAAAATGATGAGTTAGAGGATGAAATCTGCAATATAAAGTATGTGATACCTTTGATACAAATTTGTGTATATGATCATCATGAAAGAGGTATATGGTGGCAAGATCTATCTCACTGAGATATAGGAGCCCGAATTTTGGAGCACTACAACATGTTTTGTCTCTTGTGCATGGCACTTGGAAAACAAGTTTGGAATTGCTTGAGGGCACACAATTGGGGAAGGGAGGACTGAAATGTCCCACTTCCTAAAAATAATCAGTCGAAGACCTTTAGCCCAATTCTGTTTCCCGACGGCTAAAGGGTGATAGAAAGGGAAACTTATCATAATGAATTAATTATAAAAGTGCAATATAAAATAATATTATAAGCACTTTATATTAATTTATTAATGATAAAGTCAAATAAAAAAAAAAAAAAAGAAAAAGATAAAGTGATAAAGTAAAAATAAGGAAAAGGGAAAGTCACTTTATATTTATTATTTCCCCTAGGAGAAAATGCGACCCATGTTGGAGAGGGGACAAGGTAAAAAAATTAAATGCAAGCAATGGAAGATGATTGGTGGTTGTGGGTGGCTACTAAGCCAAATTTCATTATAAAAAAGTCGACTTGCTTGTGAGAGGCATCACTTTCATTTTATAAATTTCTGATTTTTTTGAGCTTGAGAGCTTGCAAAAATAATTTCTAAGGACAAAAACCCTCTAGAGATCTAGAAGAAGAATGAAAACTATTCTTCTAAGTATGAGAATTCTCCATTCAAGGGTTTCCATTGGGATCAAGGAGTCAATCGTATTTTCTAGTAGTTTTCCAAATCTGAAGTTTGCAGATTTGGACAAGGGTTTGAAGGAGGGAATGTGTTGTTGCATCTCTTCTTTGTTTCCAACCTGTTCTAGGTGGTGTGACTTGCATAGAGGGTTGCTTGGAGGTGTTTTGAGTTGATAAAAATCAGATTTGGGTTGCTGTTCTATTTGCAAATTTTTAGTCACCCAACTCAAACTTTTGGAGTGAATTTTGGCTCTAAAATATCAGATTTCCAATTGTGTCTGAAGGCAAGTATTTGCAAAAATTTTAATAAAATATTTCAGCCTCCTTTTGGGTCCCAAAATTGGTATTGTTCTTGTGTTTTGGCTTAATAAATTCAGCTGATCAGTTTATGGTAAAAATATAGTGATTTATCTTCTATTTTGGATGAGTCTCATACTCTAGCCAAGTCACCATTTATGTATAAAAATCAAATCTGCATTATAAATATTTGATATATCTTCTATAATCTGTATTTGGGTGTGGGATTTGTCTCAAATCCGTTTGGGGTTGAAAAGTGTCGAATTGGGGACATTACATGCTATCCTCCTACAACTATCGGCTTGAATGTATAGGCTCCTTACCAGCTCAATACCAAATGTTGGAGCAAATCGGGAGGATGCCCGACAATATTATTGATATGGAAATAATCGGGTTACGAGAGAATGATAGCTGCAATGTATATATGCATTGAACAACTTGAATACAAACAACAAAGTTGTTATGTAGGCAAAACCATAATCCTCACGGATGAATAAAATGACAACAATAATGGTTATAACCTAAGTCACAAGTTTGAGTCCGAGTTTAAGTTCGACAACGATACAACTCGGTTCAAGTTCGCCAATGGATAAGTTAAAAAAAAATCACCATTAAGTTCAATTAATAGAAAAACATTAAAATTAAATAACAAATAAAAAAACATTATAAAAACATTTAAAACATCATTAAATATATATAAAATTAAATAAAAGCTATTCATATTATGATATTAGATTTAAAAAATAAATATAATAAACAAATTAAATTATAAAAATTTAAATAAAAGTTTTAAACCAATTTAAAAAATATAACAAATTTTAAAAAGATTAAAACGTTTGAAAGAAAATAAGGAAAAATAATTAAAAATTAGAAATAATAATAAATATTATAAACTAAAAATAAAACAAAACCTAAAAAGTGTGTTGAAACCAAAAAAATAACATAATAAAAGTAAAAATAAAATAAACAATGTAAACTAAAAACTAAAACAAAACCTAATATATTGCGTTGAAAGTTAAAAGGCAAAACTAATATAAAACAAAAGTAAAACCTAATATATTGACTTGAAAGTTAAAAGGAAAACTAATATGCATCGTGGGGAGGAAGACTCGGCCGACTATGTAGTGTGAAGAATAATGGCCGAGGCTCCCACGTGTTGCTATGCCCTCCCTCTCTACTATCCACGATTTCTCCTTGTTGGCTCTCATAGTGGCACTTCTATTCTCATGACTCTACCCACGTAGCTATAACAGGTACAACCTAAACCAACACTCATACTTGTTGGCGCCAATATCATAGTCTATTGTTTGTTGTTCGACCTTCAACACAAACACCGTGGCAATGACCTAAACCTTTGTAAAAACACTCAAAATCTGATGTATTTCCCCAACAAAAACCAAAAATATTTGATGTGTTTAGCAGAGTGCAAACTGCGTGAATTTCAATGAACTTTTTAGGGCACCAGAGAAGTTCGACGAATTTCAATTTTTGGCCAAAATTTCGGCGAACCTTGTGACTTAGGTTATAACCATATAACCATATAACAATGCAAATAACAAATATACGACCTATTTACCCATAGTAACTATTCTACCACAGTAACAAATAATTACCTATGGTAAAACAATAAATACAATGCTAAATTAACCTACTACTAGGTTTTACCTAACATAATCTTATAGAAAAAGGAAAATTCATGAGTAGTGTAGGGACTGAAAATTGTCTTACATAAGTTGGAAAATGAAGATCAACAAGTCTATGGTTGAAATCAACAGACATATTGGCCCTTAACTCAAGATTCTTGCAACCCATCCTTGTCCCAACTTGGCGTAGAAGATGGATTTCAACAAGAAAGCTCCAATTTGCACTTAATTCTTCAAGTGTTCCCCACAAGGAGGTAATACTGCATGCCCGGAACCAACCGAAAATTATCACCATGAAGCACCTTACCCAAGAGTAGACCCTTGCTAGCCTCTATGCATTGAGTGCCCTGAAGATATGCCTCTTCCTTCTTCATGCTAGCCATGCTTGGAAGCATTGCCTTCTTCCCTTTATCATTGCATTTCAACATAAGATGTAAACAACACATACCAATACTTATGCTCACCTCTTTTGGATGGTTGTTACCTTGCTGATTTGGATTTCCAATTGTTGTCTTGAAGCTGCCCCACTGAATTTTCTTCACAATTGGGTTTGGATCAGACCATAGAAGTGCGGATGAGTGGGTGTAGTGTCCATGTACAACTCTAAATTTCTTCCTAAGCAACGCCAAAGATGTTGGGATGTTGGCTTTGCTCAATCTCCATGTGTGAACCCTCTTACCCATCATATTAAGTGGAAAGAGTGTCTCCAAACCTGCCTCTTTCTCGCTGTCCATGGAAGATATGCACAACCCCATACATAATTTTGAAGAGGACAGCCCATCATGGCTGTAGTATAGCATTTCTAACTCAAAATTCTTGGATGTTATTGACATAGGAAGGGTGCAACAACTGTAATACTTGAAATCCCTTCCACACATCATATTAAACCCAAAAATCTTCATCATAAATGTCAACCTACAACTGTCCAAGGAGAGTACTATCCATCCAAAATGCGAATTTAGGAAGAGCATCTTACCATGGCTGTAGCATTGTGTTGTCTCATGCAAAATTGGCATGATGGTGGTGGAAGACCATCTTGCATCCCATGCAAACACTATCTTTCACCGTGGGTGAGAAATGCATTTTTCTTGTGGTTACCAATTTTCTTGTGGCTGCCATAAGGATGTAGATAACAACAGTCCTCAAGTTTGTATCAACATCCTTCAAAAGATTCCCCGGATCCCAAACTTCTATGTGCAAACAATTCGAATTTGCAAGGAAGAATCTATGTCCCCCTTGTCCCTCAACATGTTCTTCCTCTTATCAAATTGACCATGATGCCCTCCATGATGCAAATATGGCAGCAACATAGGAGGAACCCATAAGTCCCAAATATGTGGGCCATGTTTAGGATTGTCAACAAAGAGTCCACTTCCTAGGGCTGAAGTGGAATCCTCTTCCCATTTGGTACCCTTCATCTTCACAAAGTTGTTAGCATATTTCTTAGGATAACCAAAACATTGCAAAGACATATGAAGGTGATGTAGCAAATCCTTGCTTAGAAGATGATGAAATTGCTTACCATATGTTGCTGTCCTGAAATTTCCAGCGAGCTGAGGATTAACATGAGCATCAAAAGAGGCCCTTATTCCATGGGCATGCCTCCCAACAAGGTCACCCGAATTCTAGCCCCATTAATCCCTTGCAATTCTGATTTTTCTTCATTCTTGGCACCATGATGATGACCCATTTGCCGTGATTTACTATGAAGCATCAAACTTGCCCCATGGTCATCCTTTTCAATCATTTGCCCATGACTACAAATCTGAGATGGCATGGTAGAAAACAACAAATCTGAATTAGCTTCATACCTTTGGTTGTCTTCATATGTGTTTGGCATGTCTTCATGGCTCTTACCATCATCAATTTGCTCCACATTGACTGTTGTTAGGATAATTCCAGCAGGCTGAGAGTGATTATGGGCACCCGGAATTGCCCTTTCTTCATGGTTATGACCTCCAACAATGCCATCCCCTTGTTCCTTTCCCAAATCTGATTTTTTTCTACGAATATTCAACCCTATGCAACCATTAGACACCAACAATTTATCATCAAACACTAATTTTTTTACCTTGAGTTGTATGCTCATTGATCTCTTTCTCCTTTCTTGGCTCGTGCTCCACTATTTCACCAAACCCTTGTGTCTCTATGGTGTTGTTTGGAAAATCAACCAAGAGCTCCACTTTGGCAAGAGTGTTGGGGGTTTCTAAGACTCCCACGGGCTACTCCCTCTTAGTAACCAATTGTTGCAATAGTTTTCCGTCAAGTTCCGTAGCCTCTTCTCCTTTAGGATTGGGATTTCCTTCCCATGACCCTTGTGCATGGCTGGGGGTTTGGACCAAGTTCTAATGCCCACTCCATTTTTCTCCATCCTACAAACTCAAAAATGATAAGGCATTACAAATAACTTCCGGAAGGGCTTGATACTCCTCAAAGCTAGCTGCAACATGGTTAACCTTTAAAACCCTAGATTCTTCTTTGAACGTCCTTCCCCTTATAGGTTTTGCATGGTGAGGGCAAGAGAGTCAAAGGTGTTTGCTAGTCTTTCAAAGTGTCTTCATCATTTTGTCTAGTCTTTCTTCACCTCGCAAGAAACCCTCGTGCTAGGAAGACCGATGCTCTATACCACTGTAATGTCCCTTTCTAGGGCTGAACTACACAAACCCCTAGTGAAGTAAACTTATATTTTTATACCAACTGAAATTAGGATTAGTGAACAACAATATGATTTTTAGGACAACTTGCAAAGAGTGAAAATTCAACCAAATATCATCATAGAAACCATCCACAACATAGATAAACATTTAAAGAATATTTTAGGGCACTTTTCACCATGAAACTCAATCGAGATACTCAGCTGGAAAATTATTAACAGCAGAAGTACAGCCAATAGAAGTGACCAAAAATGAGGTCTCCAAACGTCAATAATGACCAAATATTGAAGATACCAGCCTTATAAAATATGGGAAATCTAAATATCAACTTATAATGAAGTTTCGTGACGTAGAAGGCACCTAAATGCATTCTAATAGTCGCTCCCTAGGAGAGGGGTTCCAAACAATGCAAAAACCCTTGAAATGACTTCTCCTTGATGCCATAGTTGCAAACCAGCAAGATGGTCTTCAATAATTTCCTTCACACCACTAATTTGAAGAGTATTCGTTCTCCAATATGCCACGAGGAAGGTTTTCATCGTTTAGTGGAATTGGATTAGAGCTATCAGCCCTAAAACCAAGTAGAAAAGTATATTTGCTAAAATTGATGATGAAAATGGGTTCCTATGTGACTCCCTTTATACACCTTTGGTGGCACCAAAGGTCTAAGGTATGAATTATCTCAAGATCGACCTCTTTGGAAGCTTGCTTTATTTTCTATTTTCACTTTGGGAGCTCTCCAACCCAGCCGACCTGCCCTAGAGAGGCAAATACAAAAGAAAAGCTTTAATACCAATGAAAGAAAACAAATATGAAACCCAAGGACTTTCCTTGTTCAATTTCTTCTTGGCCTCGGGAAGAAAAATGGGCTAGAAGTCTTCAAATGGGACTAATTCGAAAAAGGGGACATTACAATGTATAACCTTTTCAAGCCAAGTGACCCCTTTATATAGCTAAAGGTGGCACCAAAATACAAAAAGATGATTCCCTAAAGATGACCGACCTTGTGTAAGTTTCTTTTTAAGTCTGCATTTCACTTTTTCAACCAACTTTATTTTTTTGTTCTTTTAGCCGACATATAATAATGAATAGGCTAAATACTTTAAGTAGTTAAAAATACTTTTTATTTTAATAATAATATTATTAAGTTGCCCAAAATAGAGAATTGACTCGGTTTAACTTCAAATATTATTAATTATTTTTAATGTAGAAAACGGGACATTAAAATTCTCCCTTCCCAAATTTGCTTACCCTCAAGCAAATGCAAGTTCACATGCCCAAGTATTATGCCCAAAAGGTGAAACATGCTATAGTGCTCCAAAAGCTTGGATCTCGTGTCTATCAAATGAAAGAGCTCTTGCAAAAACAAGATCATACACCTGTTGTCTTCATTTTCTTCTTCAAAAACAACACTAGCAAATTTGTTATCAATATATTTAGCTATACTCAAAACCTGTTGTAACCTCAGACATAGAGCAAAGAATTGATGAATAATCAGCAACTAGACAAGCTAAGACATATTCTAATATGGCATCCTCGCTCTTCGTTCTAACCTTGGCAACAATGGTGGGAGGACATCCTGTATCCCCAAATATGAATGCAATTGAAATAATGTGGTGGCTGCCAATGATTTTGCGGGTTGTTCCTTTTAATATCTGATAAAAATCAGATTGTAGATGGGCTGGAAGTGAGTTACAAGTGGCCACAACACACTTGGGTTTCCACCCAACTAAGTACCTTGGTGGTTGTCATAAAAATTGTCTTCAACTGAACCTTCTTTCCAACCTTTTTCATCAAGTATTTTTCCTTAATTTGTGCAAACTTACAACTGTCCTTTGATGGTAACAACAATCCTATACTTGTTATTTTCATGCCCAACAACATGAAAAAGGTACAACATATACCAAAGTGGAATTTTCTTGCAAAAATCAACAACTTAGGCAATGTAGGGGTTGGGAACAACCATGCAAGCACTGAAAATCCCATATTAACCATCACCAATCGAAAAGAACTCCTCCGTGTTTGAAGGAACTTGTAAACTCCTTTGCATGAGAGCAAAAGGAGTAATCAAGTGGCTGGTGAAGGTGATGACAACGATACCAAAAATCACTCTCATTGTTGCCCCAAATGTGTCAAGCAACTCTTTTACCTTGGTTGCCGTATCAACTTCTTTTCGGTGTGCTTCTTGGGCTTGTGGAGACATCTCTTCATCATCCACTTGGTGTCCCCAGATTTCACCCTGAAATCTGAGACTACCCCATGTAAAAAATTTGTACTTTTAAAATAACGGGTTGTTTTGTGTTTTTATTGCCAGAAGATGCTTGTATTGCGTCAAGATATTCCTAGTGAATCATAGGAGCCAATTTTGACAAATACCTAGATGCCGAAAATCATTTTATCCCTTCATCAAGTTTTGTCTACGGGAAAATTTTATTTAATTATTTAAAGCCCCGTTTGAAGTAAATTGTGCTCCGGTTTAGCCCTGTTGAAGTTTTACATGTCAATATTCACATATACCAGTAGGGTTTTCACCAGGAATGGATCCTGGGCTTTGTTTGTGACTTCTGGCAACGTTTTTCGTTTTTATTATTTTTTGCGTGTTTTTCTCTGTGAAATTCCCCTAGGTCAATTCCTTCGCCAGATGCTGATCTGCTTTTATTTCCTGGAGTATCTGGAGATCATCTACGGCCTCCATGTCAGAAGGAATCAGCCTCAGGAAGTCATCTTCTCTTTAAAAAGACGAAGTTGTGCACAAAAAGCCTCTTTTGGGCAAGTCGCATTTTTGGGAATGGATGGATTAAGTTGCGGTGGGTTTTGGTCGCGCAGTGTGGGAATTTTGTACTGCATGGCAGGTACTTTTTCCCATGAAGGCAAAGTCACTTAAGTTACGATGGGAAAATTAGAGGCAGCAGGCAGGTGGGAATTTCTTACCTGCCTTGTAGGGTGAAAATTCCCATTATAAAATAAAAGAAAATCACTTAAGGCATTGATGGGAATTTCTTACCTGCCTTGCAGGGTAAAAAATCCCATTATGGAAGTCAAACAACTTAAGTGGATCATGGGATTTTTGGAGCTGCAGTGCAGGGTGAATAATCCCATCAAAAATTGACTTTTAAATATAGAAATCAGCCTTTGCCAAAAAGTGCGACCCCTTTAGGAATAATGAATAACTTTAATTGCATTTATTAATTGTTTTTATTCCTAATTTTGGCGCCCAAGGATGAGGAAAAGTCAACGCATGAATAGAAGTCAAGGAAGACTGGAAGAAGAAGGCTAAAAATAAATAAATTTAATTTATTTAATGCAGCCCCAAAGCATGCTAAAAAGTGCGACCCATTTGGAGGAGAAATAATACTTTTTGAAGTATTTATTAATGGATTTAATTCCTAATTTTGGCGCATGAGGTCAAAGCATGATGTGAAGTCAAGGAAAACTGAAGGAAGGAGGCTAAAAATAAATTAAATTAATTTATTTAATGGCAGCCATGAGCATGCAAGTTTTGGGGCCCAAGTTAAAGAGAAAAACATGTTATTTAATTAATTAATTGCCAGGAAGAGGAAAGACAATTATCAATTATAGAATGCTGAAGGTTATATAAGCATGGGCTGCCATAAGTGAAGGTGGAATTACGGGTGTTGCCGCTGACATGTCTTTTCTCTTGTCCTTGAAGCTTTTGTAGTTCTTCTCCAATACATGCATCAGTGCAATGTTTGCCGTAAATAACTCATCATTTTTATTTTTAATTGCATATGAGCAATTAAAAATTCTGGAAAGCACTTTGGGTGAATGCAAACTCAATGAAGGCTTCAACCGAAAATTGGGAGCACATGCACAAGATCTGGAAGGAATTCTCCATGACCGACTTTTCACTTCGCCGTGTCAAAAACAAGAGGATGAATTTTTGCCGGAAGCCCTTGCAATTGGATTGATTTGTGCAGATCTGACAATTAAATCGGTGATAGGTTCAGGGCCTATGTCTGCATCCTTGACTTCAGCAAATTTGGAAGATATGCATGACTTCGCCGATCCTTCTCATTCATCCCGCTTTGCCATGGTTGGAGCAATCTTTGTATGAACAACTCTTTTTCCTTTAATTCTGCTGGAATTCTTTGCAATTGGTGCAGATCTGGCAATTTCTTCAGATTCAGAGGATATATTCAATGTACTTGACATTGATTTGCACTCCCTTTCACTTATATAAGCACCTGGGCATCTGTACCAATATGCGAGATAATTACACAAGCATAAAACAAGCCCCTCCAATCCTAGGCGCCAAACTTTGAAGCTTTCCGGCAATGAAAAACACTTTTGATGCAAAAATCCTCCTTCCTTGGGCGCCAAAACTGTCCGGGCTGCAATCCTTTGCAAAAAGAATTAATTACATCTTCACTATGGCAGCCCATGCTTATATAACTCTCAACATTCTATTTTTAATAATTGCCCCTCCTATTCCTGGCAATTAATTAATAAACAATGATGTTTATTCACCCAAATTGGGCGCCTATTTTTGCATGCTGCTGGCTGCCATTAAATAAATTTAATTTATTTATTTTTAGCATGCTACCTTCAGTTCACTTTGGCTTATCCTCATGCATTGACTTTCTATTTATCCTTGGCGCCAAAATTAGGAATAAAAGCAATTAATAAATGCCATTAAAAGCATTATTTAATGCCCAAAGGGGTCGCACTTTTTAGCATGGGTGATTTCTAAATTTAAGAAGTCAACTTTGATGGGATTATTCACCCTGCACTGCAGCTCTAAAAATCCCTTCATTCACTTAAGCTGTTTGACTTCCATAATGAGAATTTTTACCTGCCAAAGGCGGAGTAAGAAATTTCACCGGCGCTTTAAGTGATTTTTCTTTATAATGGGAATTTATACCTTGCAAGGCAGGTAAGAAATTCCCGCCTACCCGCCACCTCTAATATTCTCATTGCAGACTTAAGTGACTTTGACTTCATGGCAAAAATTACCTGCTAGGCAGGTAAGAAATTCCCTTGCTCATCACACGCCAAAATTCCCACCGATGCCTTAAAGTCTTTCTTCAAAAAAGTGCGACTTGCATGAAAGATAGCTCTTTTCCAAAAGTGTGACTTGCATTGTGACTTTTGCTTTTAAAATTGCGTGAGAATTTGTCACTTAGGGCAGCATGGAAATTGGACGTGGAAGGCAGCCTTGAAAATTGCAACTGGCATAAAAACAACATTTCTTTCCTTTTTTGGATTTTTGGCAAAGAAAACATAAGGAATAAAATTTGCCATTTTTGAAAAGGGTCCAGGAAGATGTAGTAGCAAAAACTTGCATGTGTCGTAACTTTCATTCCGTAGCGCCGTTTTAGGTGTCGTTTTCTCTAAAAGTGCATATCTTCTTGAGCTCTACGCATTGATGGATTTTTTATTTTTATTTTCATAAAATCCATTTATTTCAAAAAAATTTGATTTGCTTAGAGAGGCTTTTTGTGCATGACTTAGTCTTTTAAAGAGAAGTTGACTTCTTGAAGCCGATTCCTTTTGGCATGGTGGCCGTAGATGATCTCCAGATACTCCAGGCAAGAAAACAGACTGTACTGGCGAAGGAATTGACCTAGGGAATTTCACAGAGAAAAATACGAGAAAAATAACAAAAACGCAAAACATTGCCGAAGTCACAGATAAAGCCTCAGATTCATTCATGGTGAAAACCCTACTAGTATATGTGAATATTGACATGCAAAACTTCAACAGGGCTAAATCGGAGCACAATTTACTCCAAATGGGGCTTCAAATAATTAAATAAAATTTTCCCGCAGACAAAACTTAATGAAGGGATAAAACAATTTTCGGCATCCTGGGTATTTGTTGAAATTGACTCATATAATTCACTGGAAATATCCTAACATAAAACAAACATCTTCTAGCAATAAAAACACAAAAAGACCTGTTATTTTAAAAAGAACAATTTTTTTTTCAAATGGGTAGTCCCAGATTTTAGGGTGAAATCTCGGGACACCACCATGGAGAGACCAGTCCCTTTAATTGGACAAATCAAAGATGCATAAGTTGTTCTGGCAGCTTTTCCTGACAAAAGATTAGAGATGACAATCTTAGTTGTAGATATTCTGTCTCCTACGGGATGTTGCTAAGCAGAAACTTCTGCAAAGAGCTAGGAGAAGTAAAGATGGATTGGTCTTGTGCCCATATTCCTATCAAAGGAATAATTTAGAAGCTGGAGACGGAACATAAGTCCAAGTACACGGTGACAAAATTTGAGGATCCTAGATCTCAGATTCTTTTTCAGGAATTTGACCGTGGGGTCTATTTCTTGGAAATGGATAAAAATGTACCAGAGCCAGAACTTCAACCAGAGCTAGAGCCAGAAGGAGCTGAAAAAGTTTGGACTTTGGAGTTCAAAGGCACCCGTTGCGCTTTGGATCAGGAGCCATCATTTTACTAATATCTTCAGATCATGAGATATTCCCATACTCCCAAGTTGATGTTTGAGAACACCAACAATACGGTGGAGTATGAAGCATTGCTTTGTATGAATGGAGCAAGCTAAAAAGAAAGGAGTAAAACTCCTCAAAGCCCAAGGAGATGCAGAACTTCTAGTAAAGCAAGTTCGAGGGAAAGATCAAATCAAAGAAGATAAGATGAAGCATTACAGAGATAGAGTGCTTTTTGCCACACTGGATTTTGCAGCCTTCTCTATCGACTTCATTCCAACCAATCAGAACTCCAAGAAAATTCTTTGGCGATCACAATGCACTATTGAATCCAGATAGATCACTTGTTCATATTCGAGACAAGGACACTATAAAGTGGAGATGGTCTACCACCCCAAAGTCCCTGAACAAACATCTGCATGTCCGGAACAATACAACCTTGACAGGTTGTGTGTTGAAGGGAGTAAATCACCACCATGACAAACACTCACCGGTAAAGCTGATCTAGGTTATGATGACAGTAGTGGAGTAATCCAACCAAAAGGTAACAAAATCCCTAAGGGTTTAGTTTCCTTTGTGGAGACTTTTAACAAGCATGATCAGTACCTGAATAAGAACAAAGAATATGGTGATAGTTCTTCCTCAGAAGTGCAACCGATAAATCTGAGTACGGAGGAAGTTGATGAAGACTTACTCACCATAGAGAGAAGAAAGAATGAGCCACCACCAGATGGAGTTGATAAGGACTTACCCAAGGTATTTGACAAGAAGGCCGGGGAAAGAAGTTCGAGATCGGAGACTGGGTTCTCTTGTGGGACGAGAGACATGAATCGAAGGGCACACACGACAAATTTGATTCACTCTGGAAAGGGCCCTTCCCGATCAAAAGAGTGGCCGGAATGGATACTTTCTTCCTTGCCTACCGGGATGGAATTGAGTTACCACTGCCTTTCAACGGGAAACATTTGAAGCTTTTCCGGATCTAAGAGTGCAGGGTAAAACCTGTATGTATATAAATAAATTTTGTTTGTTTTTCTTTGTTTTTCGGTGTTGTGTTGTTTTTGTTTTCCTGACCTCGAGCCCAATAGACAAGACACGAAACCAAAGAAGTTGGGATCTTATCTTTACTCCTGTCTTTTTGACAGAGGCAAAGATGTCCACAGACGGACGGAGCCGATGGGTGTCCCCAGATTTCACCTTGAAATTTGAGACTACCCCATGTAAAAAATTTCGTACTTTTAAAATAACGGGTCGTTTTGTGTTTTTATTGCTAGAAGATGCTTGTATTGCGTCAAGATATTCCTAGTGAATCATAGAGCCAATTTCGACAAATACCTAGATGCCGAAAATCGTTTTATCCCTTCATCAAGTTTTGTTTGCGGAAAATTTTTATTTAATTATTTAAAGCCCGTTTGAAGTAAATTGTGCTCCGGTTTAGCCCTGTTGAAGTTTTGCATGTCAATATTCACATATACCAGTAGGGTTTTCACCAGGAATGGATCCTGGGCTTTATCTATGACTTCTGGCAACATTTTTCGTTTTTATTATTTTTTTGCGTGTTTTTCTTTGTGAAATTCCCCTAGGTCAATTCCTTCGCGATCAAGATCTGCTTTTATTGCCTGGAGTATCTGGAGATCATCTATGGCCTCCATGTCGAAGGAATCGCCTCGAAGTCATCTTCTCTTTAAAAAGACGAAGTTGTGCACAAAAAAGCCTCTTCTGGGCAAGTCACATTTTTGGGAATGGATGAATTTAAGTTGTAGTGGGATTTTTGGTCGCAGCAGGCAGGTGGAATTTTTGTACCTGCCTGGCAGGGTACTTTTTCCCATGAAGGCAAAGTCACTTAAGTTACGATGGGAAAATTAGAGGCAGCAGGGGTGTGGGAATTTCTTACCTGCCTTGCAGGATGAAAATTTCTATTATAAAATAAAAGAAAATCACTTAAGGCATTGATGAGAATTTCTTACTTGCCTTGCAGGTAAAAAATTATGGAAGTCAAACAACTTAAGTGGATCATGAGATTTTTGGAGCTGCAGTGCAGAGTGAATAATCCCATCAAAGATTGACTTTTAAATATAAAAATCAGCCTTTGCCAAAAAGTGCGACCCCTTTGGGAATAATGAATAACTTTAATTGCATTTATTAATTGTTTTTATTTCTAATTTTGGCGCCTTGCAAGGATGAGGAAATGTCAACGCATGAATAGAAGTCAAGGAAGACTGGAAGAAGAAGGCTAAAAATAAATAAATTTAATTTATTTAATGCAGCCCCAAAGCATGCTAAAAAGTGTGACCCATTTGGAGGAGAAATAATATTTTTGAAGTATTTATTAATGGATTTAATTCCTAATTTTGGCGCATGAGGTCAAAGCATGATGTGAAGTCAAGGAAAACTGAAGAAAAGAGGCTAAAAATAAATTAAATTAATTTATTTAATGGCAGCCATGAGCATGCAAGTTTTGGCGCCCAAGTTAAAGAGAAAAGCATGTTATTTAATTAATTAATTGCTAGGAAGAGGAAAGACAATTATTAATTATAGAATGCTGAAGGTTATATAAGCATGGGCTGCCATAAGTGAAGGTGTAATTAATTCCTTTTGCAAAGGATTGCAGCCCGGACAGTTTTGGCCCTCAAGGAAGGAGGATTTTTGTATTGAAGTTTATTTTCCACTGCTGGGAAGCTTCAAAGTTTGGCGCCTAGGGTTGGAGGAGCTTTATTTAAGCCTTGTTAATTATCTCGCATGTTGGTATGAGTGCCTTGAAGTTAAAAATATTTACACTTGCTATGCATGCAAGTAAAGCCTAAAATTTTAGGGCAGCGGGTTTAATATGCAGATTTTTGTGATAAAAGTCAAGTGTTCATGCTATGGAATCCGTCTTTGTTTGAATTAATTGCAGGTATTCATTACAGGTGCTCATATAAGTGAAAGAGAGTGCAAATCAATGTCAGGTACATTGATTATGTCCTCCAAATCTGAAAAAATTGTCAGATCTGCACCAATTGCAAGGGATTCCGGCATAATTAAAAGAAAAAGAGCTCAGACAAAGATTGTTTTGGCCATGGCAAAGCGGGATGAAAGAGAAGACTCAGCGGAATCATGCATTACTATTATATTTGTTGAAGTCAATGATACTGATTACGAGGCCATGCACCTATCACCGATTTAATTGTCAGATCTACACAAATCGATCCAATTGCAAAGGCTTCCGGCAAAAAATCATCCTCTTGTTTCTAATGCAGCTCGTGTAGAAGTCAGTGCATGGAGAATTCCTTCCAGGATCTTGTGCATGTGCTCCCAATCTTCCAGTTGAAGCCTTCATTGAATTTGCATTCACTCAGTGCTTTCAAAATTTTTAATTGCTCATATGCAATTAAAAATAAAAATGATGAGTTATTTACGGCAAACATTGCACTGATGCATGTACTGGAGAAGAACTGCAAAAGCTTCAAGGATAAGAGGGAAGACAAGTCAAAGGCAATACCCATAAGCAAAATCACATTCATTGCTTCCTTCCGGATCCATTTTGGTGAAAATCAACAACAAAAGAGTCAACCGCATTTGAGAATATGAAATTGGAAGTGTTGCAGCTTTCTTCTCCTCTTTCTTCTTCTTTCTCTTATTTTCTCTCCAAAAATAATTGAGCGATCAATTAAAATTATAAAACGTAAGTGATTGGTTTAAAAACCATTACTTTAAGTCATTTAGAAGGATTCTTCAAGTTAAGTGACAGATGTGCACAATTTTGGCTTGAACTCCTGATGCATGTCATGCGAAGGAATTCCAGGGAGGGGAGATTGCTAGTTGTTTTCTTTGACTTTCACATGTGGCGCTTCATTTATAGTTTCCTATTTGTAACTCCCCTTCCATACACTATAAATGAAAGAAGAACCTACGGGTTAAAGGGATTAGATCAGAATTTGTAAGCAACATTCTTGTGTTCCAGACTTTGTGCTAAAACCCCTGATAGCTATTTGAAGCAGAGGAATAGAAAGAAGCATATTTCCGGAGAACTTTGTGTCAACGGTGCATTTTTGTTTCTGCTTCTTTCTAGATCTATCCATAAACTTTGTGTTATTGTAGATTTAGTTCTGAAAGTTCCTCTTGCTTAAAATTACGTATGTTAATATCTATTGGTTCCATTTTATGTGCATGCAATCAACTCTGTAATCTATTGATTGGGTTGCACATCTTCCCTCTTTCTTTCTGTTTTTATTATTTCCTTCTTCATCAGATATTTCCTTTCTTTAACAATTGCTTACTTATTGCCAAACTATACAGCTATGGTTCATGAGCTGCATGGTTAAAGTAATACCCCCAAATAGATATTAACATATTTAATTGACAAATCTTACACGGGAGCCTCACCGGTAAATGAGGGAGATTTATCTCATGATTGCCTAGGTTTTCAGCTATGCAGAAAATCTAGCCAACACCACTACAATTTCATATTCATTATTACTTGCTTGGGTTGATAACAAACTCAGTTGCTCTTCCTTGTTTCCTTCTTTCTTCTCCATTCCTGGGCCTGCACATAGAACAAACACATTAAAGAAAACAAGAGTTTTCAACATCCCTCCTTCATGCCTCATAGACATGATGGCAAGTTCTCTTTCATTGCTTGCAACCACCTCCCAATCTTCATTCAAGGGATGGATTTCCAAAAATTCAATCATGCTGCCCCAAACACAGCTGTAACCATGCATTTCCTTCCTCAAAATTGAGATGATAGTGATTGGAATTGTTGGCTAGATTTTCTCGCCAAGCATCAAACCTAGGCAATCATGAGATAAATCTCCTTCATTTAACCGAATTGGTGAGGCTCCCGTGTCGATTTGTCAATATAAATGTGTTTTTATCTATCAGGGGTTTTATTTTAACCACTTAGTTCATGAACCATAACTAAGAAGTTCTGCAGCAAGTAAGCAGCTGTTTAAGAAAGGAAAATTATAGAAGAAGAAAGTAAAGGTATTACAGAGAAGAAGTAAGGAAGATGTGCATCCCAATTAGTAGATAGCAGAGCTAATTGCATGCACATAGAAGAAACTTAATAGATTTGAACACACAGAATTATAAAGCAAAGGCAGTTCTAGATCCAGATCTAAAATAACACAAAGTTTACTTTAAAGATCTAAGATTTAAAAGCGAGAAACACAGATCTGTTTGTGACACAAAGTTCTCCTAAAACACCGCTTTGCTTTGTATTCCTCTGCAACAAGTGGCTCTCGGGGTTCGACAAAGTCTAGAACACAAGATTGCTTCTTACAAATTCTGATCCATCATTAACCCGGAGGTTCTTCTCCTACTTATAGAATGTAGGAGGAAAGTACAAATAGAAGACTCAAACTCTAACTAAAGTATGAACAACAAGTAAAGATGACATTTGGCAATCATCCTCAACTAACTTCTTCTTAAGTGACACATGTATCACTTAACTAGTAGAATGGTTCCACATGACTTCAAGTAATGGTTGCAAAACCAATAACTTAGAAGTTTTACAATTTCATCCGGAACATAGAAAATAGAAGAAGAAAGAATAGAAGAAGTTATGTCACCGTAATGTTTACATCTTCTTCTTGTTACGATATCGATATACTTGTCGAACATATAATTCACATCCTTCCATCTGTTTTACTGCTTCCTTCTCTCTCTGAATGCAAACAACCCTTCATTCAACACTTTGCTGCATGCTTCCACCTCTTCCAAACTTGGCCCAAATCTCGCATGTATGCTCTGCTGCAGCGCCACCGATCTCTTGATAGAGTTCATCGTGAAAGGCTTGGTAGCTTTATCAATTCTCTTTTGTACCATCGTAAAGAGAACTTTCCGAGGAATCATGCACCTCGTTAGAAACAATCCGCACGTATGAAGTAACACCTCCGTCCACTCTTTCCTCAGTGAAAGAAACGCTACTGTCTGGTAAATCTGATGTTCTACTCTCAAGCACCTGCATCCTTTTCAGCAAAACTCTGCAGATCTCCAAACGGAAGATCTGCCGCAAACTCTAGGCTGCTTCCCCTTCTCGATGATCCATCCGTCACAATTTGTTCTGCAACCAATACATCTCCCGGCAGCTTGTTGATCTCGGCCAAAATACTCAGGTTACTCTCTGCAACTGTATTCATGCCTTCTATGCTTTCCATCAGTTGCTTTAGTTGATTTGCTGCATCTTTCATAACCTTTAGGCGGGCTGGCACTTCCCCAAGTTGTACAGAAGCTTGACGAATAATCAGATCCTTCCATTCGTCAATAGCCTTTACTTGATTGCTTGCATCTTCCATTTCCTGCATAAGATGATCACTCACCTGCTCTGAAATGGGCTGAATGGAAGGTTTAGCAACCTTGGCTATGATCTCACATAATTGAGATATTTGCTTCTGCAGCTCTTCTTTCTCCGCCTTTTCACTGTCAAGCCTAAGGAACAAAGCATCCAGCAACGTTTGCGTGTCCTGCTTCAATCCTTCAGTGGTAGCTTGACCGAGTGGTATTTTGGTCACCGTCACATCTTCTGCCATGAGCTCCTCTTCTATCTTTCCTTCCGCCGGAATTGATATCTCAGCAAACTTTTCTCCCGAATCTTTGATGATCAACCTAGAAGTTGCTTTAGCAACTTTAGGCCTTCTGTCTCTTCTGCTCAGATCCTGAAGTAGCTGCAAGTCATGTTCCTCTAAGTTCATCTCTACTCTTGCTTCCGGAACCAACTAAAGCTACCATCTCCCGCTCTGCATCCTCTCCATCAGAAAGTGCCACAGTGTCATGGCTGCCATCTTCTGAAACATCCAAGGACAAAGCTCTTTCGAACTCCGTCATCTGCAGCTTCAACATCTCCTCTGGAACGGGTGCTGAACGAAGTGGCTGTGGAGAGAAAACGAATGTCGCCGGTTTCAATGAAGGCATGGAAGCATCCTGCTGCTGCGGTGCAATAGTTGGTGATCCTCTGGGTACTGGAGAAGTCGGAGTCAAAGCTATGGTCGTAGAAGTGGTCTTCTCTTTCTCTTGAGATCTTCTGTGTACTTTCAACTTCTCGGACCTTCTGCTGCTTTCTCCTTCATGCTTTCGTTTGAGGGAATCTCCTGCGCCGAAGTTGCCCGTGATTTGATTCATCAATACTTCATCAAGGCAGTATCCCTTCGTTAAGCAGCCCAATTCTTCAAAAGTATTCACCAACACACTCAGATCTCTTTGATTGAATGGCGGCCTCCAATGTTATCCTGCAAAGATAGCTTTATCTCCTCCCATTCGATGGTAAGTGTCAGTACCGCGTTCCCATCATCTTTAAGATCTCTGAGTATCCGCGCTAGTCCAAAGTCGAACACTTGCTTTCTGATTGATAACTGCTGAAATCTTTCTTTCTAACCTCGTACTCACTTCGCACTTCATCCGTAAATCTTTTAACGAAGGCACATGTGCGCACTCTGGGAGATTGTCTTCCTGCTACTCCAAATGGATTGAAGTTAAGCCGTGCAGGGAAGAACTCTTGCTCATACTCGGATAACATTTGCGCTTCCATCCCTCGAGCTCTTGTGAATGCTGATGCAACTGTAATATCCCACAGTGATTGGGAAGAAGCCCGTAGACTTGTGCCGTTTTTCAACTGAAGGTCGTGTAACTCTACGAGTTGCTGCTCAGCTCCATGGCGATCACTCTATCACTTGGATACCTGGGCATCTTTATAGGTTCTCCAGAAAAGCCCGTAACCCTGAGGTATGTGAAATCTGCAAACTGGATGAATAAACTGCCAATCTTGGACACTGCTTCCCACGCTTCCTTGCTTACCCTGTGAGTCTTCAAGTCTTTGTCTAGCCTGCAGATGAAATCGTAGAAGAAGTCATCGTTGATCACTTTGAAGTCCTTCTCGCATGTAGGTACAGTAAGCTGTGGGTAGCACTCGAAAATGGGGTCCTTGGAAAGAACACCACATCTATCCGTTGGAAAATGCGGCATATACCAAGTACGAAGTCATCTTGAAGCTGAAAGTACGCTTCACGTTCCGAAGTTGCTCACCGATGTTGCTGCTAATAATTTCCGACCAATTGATTATAGAATCAACCTTGTTGATTTCAATGGTCCTGATGAAAGCATACATCCATGTACGGAAAGTGTAGGCATTTGCTTCGCCATTCAACCTGCATAGCAATTTGACGACATCATCTGCCTCCTGCACCAAATTGGACCGCGGAAGAGTTCTCGGGAACTTTGAAGGGGATCTAGGCTTCTTCATGAACCGGCTGTTCATTATGCTCACGCAATCAGCTTTATGTTTCTCCCATCTACTGTCAGCATCCTGAATGCTAATAGAAGTCACCACCTTTCGCTCTGGAATCTTCAAACAATAATTGATGAATTCCGCATCCAAACGAATTATTGTCTTTCCCGCAACATCACGCACTGATCTGGATGAAGGATGATAAGATCTAGCACACTCCATCACGAACTCTGGCAATTGGGCTGTATATGGGAAAGCTGCAGCTCGGATAATTCCGCTACTTTTGACCGCACGCATGAGTGAAGTCTTTCCCGCTCTGGATCTATCAATCAAATCAGAAAGAGGTTCTGGGCCTAGATCTGTGTCTCCTATGTCTGAAAGTTTGGAAGCAATGCATGAATCCATCGTGCTCTCTTTTTCATCTCCTTTCGCCATGGCTTTATCAATCTTTGTCTGAATAATTCTTTTTCTTCTAACTTGGCCGGATTTCTTCAATACTGGTGCAGATCTGGACAAATCTTCAGATTCGGAGGATATTTGCAATGTATTGGACATTGATAAAAACTCCTTTTCTTTTGTAAAGCACCTGTAATGAATTCCTGCAATTTATTCAGACAAAAATGGCCACCGGAGCATGAATAGTGAATTTAAATTATAAAAATCTGCACTTTTCAAGCCTGCTGCCCCAAAAATTGGTGTTTAATTTGCACATAAAGAGAGCATGAATCCTTTCAATCAACACCTGAGCTCCTGTAACACCCAACTATGTAGACGAAGATCAACCTTCTCCAAAGCATGCGCCAAATCTGGAAGCTTTTAGCCTTGTTAGCACTTTGTCTGAACAAAATCCTTCCTCTAATGGGGCGCACTTTTCCTCCTAGCTGCAATTCTTTACCTGTGAATTAAATTATTCACCCATATGGCTGCCCATGCTTATATAACCTTCACAATTCTATAATTAATAATTGCCCTAACAATTAAAGGCAATTAATTAATTAAAAATCATGCTTTTCTCTTTTAAAAATAGCATGTTTAAGGACAGCCATCCAATAAATTAAATTAATCCAATTTAATCCTTCACACAGCACTTCACTCAAGCCCCACAGTGTGCTTTGACCATAGCCACTGAAAATAGAAATTAATTTAATGTTTTAATGCTTCAAAAAACATTAAATAATGCCCAAATGGGGCGCACTTTTTGAGAGGAAGGGGGCAGCCACTAAATAAATTAAATTTAATTAATTTAATTCCTTTCTTTTATTCCACCTTTGACTTGTTGACCTCCTCCAAGCTTGGGCGCACTTTTTGAGAAGAAAGATTAATAAAAATAATCAATTTTAATTCTTTTAATCTCTCACCAAAGGGGGCGCACTTTTTTGCACATGTAATTCTATTTTTAAGAATTTTTTGATAACGGGATGCTTTACCACTTAACTTTTGCAATGGGATTATTTACCACAAAACCCCGTGATCCACTTAATTGATTTTTATAACACGGGAAAAGTACCTGCCAGCAGCATATAAATTCCCATCCTGCTGCGGCTTATATTTTTCCCATCGCAGCCTTAATCCTTTGTTTTCCAAAATGCGCCCATCCCAGAAGGGCTTTTTTTCATGCATGACTTCGCTTTTTCCCAATGATCCGGACCTTCGATGGCGACTTCCTCCGGGCACTGATAATGCGTATATGTTTTCTAGCCGCTCCGGGCCAAAATCGGGCTTACCGTGAAAGGAGTTGTTCCAGGAAATTTTATAGAAAACAGGCAGGACACCACAAAAACATGAAAAATTGCCAAAAGTTACAAATAAAGCCCAAAACTTAAAATAAGTTAAAATCCTTTTCTTCAAAGGAATAATAACATATTCGCTTATAATGGAGTTAAAATAGCGCAAATAGCCTCATACGGGCTCAAAATAATTAAGTACAAATTTCCTGCAGACAAATCCCGATGCAATAAAACAATTTTGGGCATCCGGGTATTTGGCGAAAAGGGCTAATATGGCTCTTTGGGATTATCTTGATGCAATCAGAGAACTTTCGTGCAATAAAAACAACAAACGACCCACTATTTTAAAAGTACGAAATTTTTTTCGATTGGGTAGTCCACATTTCAGGGTGAAATTTGAGTGACACCAGAATCCAACTTATGACGACATGCTTCAAAACCCATAAATCAATGCTCCTACTACAAACAATCATACCATCATTGTCATGCTGAGTTATAATGCTTTGGACAACAAGATAACATCCATCTTGCTCACTTCCAAATGCTGATTTCATGAACTCAACATCTACTTTTATCGAAGGCTTCTTCTAAGAGCATGTGCATTGATTAGGAGCTGAAAATTCCTATGAAGTGACTGCTGTTTTAAAACTGAAAGTGGGGAGTTTTTCTTACCATGTGCTGCCCATATGTCTTTCCTTTTTGTGGAAATTCTTTCCATCCTTTTTGTAATGTCCCTTTTTTCGAAATAATATAAATTGAAGGCTTCTTGCTCATCTTCCTTTCCATGGGCAAGAAGAAGTTGAACAAGGGAAGAACTTGAGTTATATTTCAGTTTCTTTATTCATATTTATGTTTTTATTTTGTGTTTTGCCTTTCAAGGCAGGTTTGGCTTGGGTTCTAGTGCTCCCAACATGAAATTAAAAGATAAAGTAAGCTCCTTATGAGGTTGGCAAGGTTGGAGAGTTTCCAACATGGAAATAGAAGATAAAGCAAGCTTAAGAGGTCGGTCATTACCCCTTATGACTCTTGGCACCAACTAAAGGGTATAAGAGGAGTCCATTGGCTCATTTGCACATCACTTTTTGGCATATACACTTTTATACTTGGTTCTAGGGTTGATTGCTCTAATTCCATTCCACTAAGGGGCGTCAATCCATTAGTGTGGCATCCAAGGAGGATGAAACCCTTCCTTGTGGCATATTGGAGAACGAAAACTCTCCAAGTTGGTGGTGGTGAAGGCATTATTGAAGACCATCTTGTTGGTTTGCAACTAGGGCATCAAAGAGGAGTGATTTCAAGAGTTTTTATATTATTTGGAGCCCCTCTTAGGGAGTGACTAGGGTTAGAGATCATTTGGGTGCCTTCTAGGGCACAAAACTTCATTATTATTTGATATTCAAATTTATCATAATTTATAAGGTTGGTATCTTTCGCATTTTGTAATTGTTGGGGTTTGGAGACCTCATTTTTAGCTATTTTTGTGGACTGCACTTCTGCTGTCCTAAAATAAATTGCAGTTGGGTAATATTTCAGATTTGGCACATGTTTTGGTTTGGTAATGGTTCCATTAATTATATATAAGTTGGAGAAGCATTTATATATGTAATTTCAGCTTGTTTGATGGGTGTTTGATGCCTTAACATGTAAATTTCAGTTCACTGCTAGGGTTTCAAGGAATATTGGATCGGCTGTTATAAAAATCAGATTGCATTCAGTTTGGGGTTTGTGTGATTTATTTGTTTGTGTTTCAGCCCTAGAAAGGACATTACACTTTTAGTTGTAGCAGTGGAAGAGCTTTATTTGTCATGCCTTGAAGCACAACCTCTTGGCCATCAAGCTTGAATCTTAACTTCATAGATCGGTAGTTTTGGTTAAATTCATCCAAGGAATGCAACCATTGTATTTCAAGTACCAAATCCGTATCTCCAATACCAACAACATAGAAATCATTACTTACCATGTGCCTTCCCAAGGTGAGCTTGAGTTGTTGGATCCTCTTGGTGCAAGGGATGATGAAGCCATTTTGTAGCATCTCATCCTTCACAATGAGGTTCAAATGTACAACAAACTTTATATGCATTCTCATAATTTTTCTTCCATTCCAAGTGCAAGAGATGACATTTACCTTGATCCTCTAAAGACCACCCATGCCAAAGCAATCTTGGCCTTGAATAGAAGAAGCAACATGCCCATAGTTGCAAGTTGTCTCTTTGGACCTAACATGCTTCTTAAAATATTTTCCATGATGACAAAAATATGGCAGCGACATAGGAGGAAACAACAAATCAGAAATATGGTCATCACTGTCATACCTTGGGCTGCCCACAAGGAGCTCACCCTCCTTTTCCTTCGCTTCTTCAACAAGTGAAGATCTTTCCGCCTTGACTCCTTCCATATTTGTTGACACATGTATGGAACATCTTCATGGTTCTCGCTGAAGTCAAGAACACCATCAATTTGCTTCTTATTGATTGCTGTTCGGAAAATTTAGCCAGCTGAATATCATCATTATCAACTAGGATTTGGCTTCAACCACCAAATTCTCTCCACAATTTTGCAAATCGAATTTTTCTTCTTTCCTTGGCTCATGCTCCATGATTTCTTCCTCTTTCTTTGGAGATTTTGCTGCATCTAAAACTTTTTTGGTTCTTCATCTAGCAACACCTCTCCATGTCCTTCAATTGTCACATATGGCTTCAACTTCTTTGAACACTGAGCAATAACATTTTTAGCTAGTGTATGAGCAACTAGTGAGGCTTCATGTTCAAAACCAACCATTAGTAAGGATAACAAATGTTGTGAAGTATCATCACTCTCATTCAAGACCAAAGTCATAATGGTTTGCATCAATTGGTGCAACCAATACTTCATTTAGCTGCTACATTTTCTGTATGATTTTTATGGACAACAACAAGGAAATGTTCAAACATATGGAGGATAAGATCATCACATTCTAGATCTAGCATTAACACACAAGATCTGATTTTTGCCATAGTTTCTAGGATTGTGACCCTCTTAGCAAAAGGACTTGTGATGTCATCAAGACCCTTAAAGTTCTCCACCATCAACTGAAATATTTCCTTCATGGTGTTGTTACTGTATGGTTGTTCCAGAGTTGTTATCCTTGTAATTTCACTAATACAAGTGATAACTACAAGTCTCACATCCAGATCCGAGTGTCTCAAAAGCTTGGGCTTAACCAAATGAGTCATTGATGGATTCACCACCCAAAACATAGATTGATATTCTGATTGTCTTATCCTGACAAACAACTTGCCACATCCTCCAAAATATCGAGTAGAACATTTTTTGTATAAGATGGTTGCTCCTACTAGAGGAGCCTAGAGGCTCTAGAGTCCCCTTGATCACCTCTTTTTGCTAGCCCACATAGGCGACAAATAACACCAAGCGTCCTTTGGACATCAATACTTTACATATCAAAGTTGATAGACCAGTCGACGATGCTTCTTTTAGACACCATTCTTGCCCATCCCGCTCCTTCTTAGCCTCGTGGCTTAGCCCTCTCTCACCAAAGCATGGCTCGCCCTTCTTAGTGACACGATTCTACTACTTATTGGCTGGCCCCAAACCACATATTAGATGTTAGGAGATTCTAGAGGAAGTGCTTTGCATAAATGCTTGATCTCCTAACCTAGCCCCTCCGGCCTTGGATGCTCCCATAACATCATTACCAAATCTTCCACAACAATTAATGAAGGCTTAGTCAACTCCACTTCTTGCATAGGTGTAGATAGTTGATGACATTTCCTCCCACTCTTCATGTAGACACATGTGTTAGGGGCTCTTTTTGCCCTTCATCGCTATTTGTATTGATTTCATTACCACTTGTGTTAGTGCCGTGACACTATTTTATTTGTCTTTTGTACCTTTTGCTGTTTTTGTTCTAGGATTCTCTCGTCCTATAACTTTCTATAGTTAACTGATATATTCTCAAATCCTATTGAACTACTTTTGGTCATCTATGGACATTATATAATTTCTTTCTTTCTATCTGTCTATCTTGTTTACAACCCTTTGGATCCTAGAAAGACTCCATCCCTATCTATTAGATACTAAGTCACAAGGTTCGCCAAACTTTATCAAAAACTTTGAAATTCGGCAAACAAAAACTGCCCCTTGAAGTTCGTCAAAAATTCTTGTCCATAAGAAGTTCGCTGTGTGGGAAAGGGCTGAATGGGAAAGAGTTGAGCGAGAGAGTCTATAAAAACTGAGGCAAGCAAACACACCACAAAATGAGTGCAGGAGGAAGGAGCTTTGAACTTCAAAGTCACGGGTTTCAATTTGAGTGATGGGAGGAGAGTTGTGAGCACATTGAGGTGCTGAGCAGCTGCAATTTTAATCATCGAGTCCTGAGCATCGATTGTAGAGGGGTAGAGGTACTGCCGCTACGGCTGCCGACTGTGTTGTGAAGAGCTCGAGTTGCAAAGAGGTAGGGTTTATTTTATTTTGTTTTGGTTTGTTTATTTTATTTGTTATTTTGCTTTAATTTATTTTTTATTTTTATTCATTTTATTTTATTTTATAAATTCATATTTACCACGAGTTTTATTTTTGGTTTTTGGTCTTTTCAATATATGTTTTTTTATTTTATTTTTATGTTATGTTTTTAATTCCTTGGATCAGTTTTTAAAACTATTTTTTATTTAATTTTTTTTTTATTACGTTTTAAAACTTAGGTTGATAATTTTGTTTTTAAAATTTATTTTCAAAGTTCATTTATAATATTACATTTTGTTTTCATTAGGTTTGTTTTTATAATATTTTTTAATTAATTTTAAAAAATGTTAAGTTTATTAATATTTTTAATGTATTTCTTTTAAATATAAATTGTTATTATATTAAATATAAATTTTAATGTTTTCTATTTTTATATGTAATATTTTTTATGTTTTCTAATTTTAATTTTAAATGTTTTAATATTTTTCTATTATTCAAACTTAATGGTGAATTTTTATCGAACTTTATCTATTGGACAAACTTAAACGGTTAAACCAAATTTTATCCTCGTCTTGAACTTGAACTAAACCTTGTGACTTAGCTTAGATATATGCTTTGGAACCCTATACCTTTGTTATTGAGTATGGATCTCTCTCTTCTAGATCCATGACTATTTACACCCTTGGTTATACCTTTGTTTGTGTGTTGTCTCTAGTGTGGTTTTCTACTTATATCCTAATCTATAGAGATAGAGAGGATTTTCATATTGACCATCTTAGCTTACATACAAGAGGGTCTTTAGTGCACTTGTGCCGACAAAGTTTTTGCTTATGAGGTCGAATATGGCCATGATTCAACCATGATTTTCCCATGTTGTGTCGGATGGCTCTCTCCTAATGAAGATCAGGTTCGCTATCGCCCATGGCAACTATAGATAGTTGCCTAACGGAATCCCTCCCTCTCCTACATTAAGGGAATGCCGAACATTGACTATATATAGTATAAAGCGTAGCTTCCCAATCAGGTCATTAATGTGCTCAGCCTTTAACCAAGGAGATTGAGGCTATCTCTCTTGATGTTAGGAGTGCCTTTAAGTGCCCAATTTGAAGGTTGAGGTTCTCCCTTGATCTATTGATTGAATGCCTAAAGGTCCTTCATTGGCCAATATGTTCTTTGCTTCCTCCCATTCGGATGTAAATAACTAACTGGATGCTCTCCCTCTTTAGGAAGGACTACTTTATGAGTAAAGGCATCGGGGATTGCTGTTTATCTGCAGCTGCCTTTGACCTCAATTCTAAATTAGAGACATACTAGTGCCTATTGAGTGGGACAAGCATTGTTAGTACTAGAGAGAAGAAAGGTGACACATCAACTTGGGGACTCCAACCCGGAGCTTGTCTGAATGCTCTCCCTCTTTAGGGAAGGACTACTTTATGAGTAGAGGCATCAGGGGATTGCTGTTTATATGCAGCTGCCTTTGACCTCAATTCTAAATTAGAGGCTTAGTAGTGCTTATTGAGTGAGACCAGCATTATTAGTACTAGAGAGAAGGAAGATGACACATCAACTTGGGGATTCCAACCCAGAGCTTGTTCTGGATTGGAAAAGATCTTATTGCATCAGTGCCTTATAAACCTACATTGTCTCACAATTATTATCAATATGGGATAACCATAACCAAAACTACATGTAGTGCATGTTTTTTGCAATCAAAATTGATTTTGAAAAATAAAACTCATTTTTTCGGTAACAGTTTTGAGCTTGCCCCTACACTAGTTTACTTCAGTAATGAATTTTAACATGCTATTGCATCAAATTTTCTTGGTTTGAAAGCTTTGAAGCTCTTGGTTCAATCTTCAGCACAAAACATATTCTCCTGCAAAATTTCTTCCAACAATTCAGGTACAAGTAGTACTCAAGTTCTACCAAAGCTACTTACAGCATCATCCATCAGCTGCTTCTATTTGACTAAATATAACTCCTTAGTTCCTTGGTATGATGATTAAGGAACTCAGCTTCATCCTTGAGATTTACTTAATTGTCTTTGGGATTTACTTAATTGTCTCTTAGACAGCCATCCAGGAAAAACTTTATCTCAACTTGGAAGTTTTATCTCTGGCTACGTACTCATTTTGACCTATGATCTCTTCCTGTATATAATTATAAATACGAACAATGCTGGGAGTAAGAATTTTTAATTCTTTTGGCAAATCCAAGAAGTGAGCATTATTGCTAATATTACTCCAAAATTTGAGACTGGCCCATTCTTTTCATCTTTAATTTGGCATAGTAAACAATTTTTTTTTTTTTATATGTGTCTGATTAAATAATTAGTGTCATATTAGTACAAGTTAATGAAATAAAAAATGGCAAATACCAGCCCTTATCAATGCCGAAGAACCGCTGACAATGAATTTGTAATGTCCCCTTTTGGACATTTGTGACTCAAATTGGATTTTATGGAAAACCCAAACCCCAGTAGCAATAGAATAAAATATTTATTAAATTGAGCTCTGCCAACTGAATTAAATCTACAAAAAGTGACTAGGGCAGATGTGGGATCCACTGAAAACAAGCAAATATAATCATGCACTTCCACTGAAATCTGTTTTGCTAATTTAATAAGGCCACAATATGAAGAAAAATGCAGATTTAAGTTGCAAAGTAAGCTGCCCTGAATAGTTGAAAAATGGCGACCAGGGTAGTGGAAGAAATTACTACAAACCAGCCTTCATATTATATTAATTCCACTTGAATCTGATCTCACATAACTATGAGGCAAGAGTATACATTAAACTCAGATTTCTGATGCTGAAGTCTGCAGACAATCTGACTTTTAAAGATGGATAATAACTAGAAAATAACCCAGAAATTTGTTTATAAAAAGGACTGAAAATGCCTTTGAAAGAACTCCATAAAATGATGAAATATTGCTCATCTGAAGCCCAGAAAATTCAGTACAATATTACGCAAATAAATTCTGACCTGGCATGCCCTGAAAGTATAGTATACCAGCCAAAAGATGGTCGCTGTACCTCAGACAATAATACTACAGCTGCTGCACTTTGATTTGGAAGAAACCCTTGCTCCAAATTATTACTAATACTGCTGGAAATACAAAATTTATCCTTGCTAGCTCAATGGAATTACCTGGTGGAAATTCCTCTCTTTTTCAATGAGGGTTTTCGTCCTCTTGAATATTTTTAACAAGCACCAGGCTTAGATAAAAATTCAGATTTTATAAAAGAAGTATGAGATATCCCTCTTCAAGTCGACCTCTCCCTTATAAAGGGAAAAATGCCCCAAAAGGACCTCCAACTCAACCAATCACAAAAGGTGATTTCTTCTAGACATGTGCCCCAAATTCTCCTTAGACTAGGTCGCATTTTTCTTGGGAAGAGTAATAATTTTTATCCTTTCTAAACTCCACTCTCCCTCCTTTGTCCAAGTTGCATGTTTGCCTAGGGATGACACAAAAATAGCATGGGTCTCTTTTCTACTCTCCCTAGAAAGGATACAACATAATATTAGACCCAATGCACCTATCTAGAGATTACAAATTTATTATTAAGTCAAATAAATTAATACAAGTGCTTTATTAATTTTATAAATATTTCTTTTGCACTTTGTAATAACTTATTGTGACTTAAGTCACCCTTATATTTTTCCTTTGGCCGTTGGGTTGACAAAATGGGCCAAAGGTCTTTGATTGGGAAAAGGGGACATTACAAAATTCGCAGACTTTGTGTTGGAGTTAAGAGATCAACAACAACAAATATAACATCTTTTTTTGATATGGTACATTTCATAGCCTATAATAAACATGAAGATGCATCACATACTGCAAGGCTTTTCTTACAAGAATTAATTCACAAGTCGACTCTTCTTAATATCTCTATTTAGAGCAATTCACGGGTCTTGCAAGAATGCACCATAGAGGACAGAAGTGTTGACTTAAATTATCTGATGCAAGAGAATTTTCTAGTTTGAGTGAGTTTTTAATTTTATGACGAGAAAACTCATAAATGAATCACATGCCAGAAGTCTTGGGAACATTTTGGGAGGTATAAAATATTCATACAAGTGGTTAGTGCTTGAACAGGTGTGACACACAAAATTACTAAATTTTAGAAACAAAGATTCGAAACACCATTCCTTAGTGATACTGAATAAACCCTAACACATCAACCTGGGAATTGTGTTGCGATTATCATGAGCTCAAAGAGGGAATGGTGTTGTATTTGCTGTTGTTGGTCACTTTTTTAATTTGTCACATTTGATAGCCTTCAATAAACATGTGAGACATCACCTAAGCCAAGACTATTTATAAAATAATAAAATCAATTACACAAGCTGCGTCTCTCTGTGATCTCTACTGGAGATGCATAATTCTTGAGTCATTTTCAATTAACATTTTTGAAGATATTGATATTGCTTTTGATGCAGGAGCATCCTTGATGGATGAAGTTATCCTTCTTATTGAAGTACATTGTAGTGCATTTGTGCACAATAGACTAGTTCTAGTAAGTATGAGACCCAATAGTGTTATCAAGTTTCAAGTAAAAACCAGTTAGAATTAGTACAAGACGTGCATAGTATTATATATTGATAAAGAGTTTCCAGCTTGAGACACCATCATATTTGGGTACATTTTATTATTTATTTATTTCTAAAGCTCCAAGAAGATGAACATGGGGTGGTTCCTCCTGCATTACTCTAGGCACCATCTCAGCTTTTAAGGAACCAAAGCTACCCTGGTGTGCAGAGTATTTGTATTCATATTTCACAAAATATCTGACATCTGTTGTATAGAGCCATTCTTCAAAGCACTGACTGCAGAGTATTTGTAATCATATTTCACAAAATATCCAGCATCTGTTGTATAGAGCCATTCTTCAAAGCACTGACTGCTTGACCAGGAGAATTTTCTGACTTCTTAGGCAGCATGTTGCTTTTCTGCAAAGGATTTCCTCGTGAAACTCATATTTCTTATTCTTTCTATTGCTGCCAACGCCTACCATAAGCTGCATTGATATGAGAATCATACCTACCCTATCTACATAAGAAATACATGATACACTGAATACAGCTATAAGCATTTGAACTCACAACATTAAAAGGATAACACTGCACATGCATTCCCAGAGCTATCTGCACAGGAAATATTTATAGATAACCCCATTCCAAAGAAAATAGACCACATTTTATCTCCAATATTATATCGGTTCTCAAAGTATCCCCTCCCATAGTGATTCCCTGTCAAAGACTCCAATATCAATCCCCTTTTTAAAATGGGAGGATGCCTATCCAAAAATGGCTCTGAAGAAAGCAGATGCAGAGTAAATATTATCTACCAATATACTGTTGCATAATCAATAAAAACAATTTTTGTTTGTACATCAAAAAAAGATTCCTAAAATGAAACTTATTTAGTCTGGTCAAACTTAAAGGTTGTCAGCATACTCCTGTACTGATTTACTTTGTTAATGGTTTTGTATGCTCATGGATCAATTTTTCTATCCCCCTTTTTAATTTTTGTATGTGAACAGAAATTGGGCAATCCAGCTCCTGTGCTTTTGGCAACACAAGTTTATTTGGTACAGAGACAGATGTTCAAGTTGCGGTATTTCTTTTGGCAGCGCAAATCTATTTGGTACAGAGACAGGAAGTTCAAGCTGCAGTAGTCCTTTTGGAAGGACGTGTCTATTTGGTTCACACACAGAAAGTTCATGTAGTCCTTTTGGTAGCACAGGTCATTTGGTTCACACACAGAAAGTTCATGTTGCAGCAGCACTGCATATTCAGTTCCAGCTTTTGGTGGCACTTCAATGCCGACTTGTGGTACACTTCATTCACTCTAGGGTATTCTTTTTGTTTTGGGTGGTTCAAACAAGTGATTTAAAGCTGTGCTGGAATGTATAATGTACTATGACATAGCTTGTATATAGAAAGGACATTAATAAAATCATTGAGAACCATCTTCTATTGAGGATCTTGACTTCCCTCACTACCCCTCTCCTATCCTCAGGTAAAAGGAAGAAAGAAAGTAAATAAATTTTTAGATGTTATCCTTAATTGTTTTATTATTCTTCCTTCTTAGGACTATCCATTAAGCAATCAAGCGTGCTGCCTATTCATTCTTCTCAAATGATTGTTGAATTCATGGACACATGTTTTTAATATTTGACATTAAAAGTGTAGAACACCCGTTGATTTCTTTTGGTTTTCCTGTTTTTATATTCATACACCCCATCATATTTGGCCCATGCCCATTCAGCAATGTTGGGTAGTTTACAAAACCACAACTTACAATTTTTGAAAATAACCTGCACTTTCACTTAGCCTAATTCAATGAAACCAGAAATGTTTTTGTTTAGGCTCACTGCTTTATGGCTTAATGGTCATGTAACTTTGATTTCAACTGATACTAATGTTTTCACCTAATTCAAGCTGCTTGTATCTCACATAACAAAATAAGCTGTAGTATCGGGTTAGATTGGAGAAAGACTATCATTTAAAAAAATGGTGAGTTGAGGGTTGGAGGGTCCTTGCTTGGTGGGACATAAACATGAGCCCACTTTCGTGGTCATGGAATGCATGCACTTTTCCACAGCATTAACACCCAAAGCCTGCAGAGTGGTTCTCGGGGGATATGAAGCTGGAACATCATTGTGGTAACACTTTGTCTTTACAATTTAGTCGTGCCCTCTCGTACATCATTTTGGCTTTATTCAATATCAAGCATGACTATTAGAGAACTGAAAGCTAAAATTTGTTCCCTTCTTTCAGCTTAGGTTTTTTTTTTTAGTACAAGAATAACATTCAACATCAATTACTTGATATTAAAGTGTTGGCTAGATTTTCTGCATAGCACAAAACCTAGGTAGTCATGAGATAAATCTCCCTCATTTACCGGTGAGGCTCCCGTGTCAGATTTGTCAATTAAAATATGTTAGTATCTATATGGGGTTTTACTTTAACTGTTTAGCTCATGAACCATAACTGAACAGTTCTATAGCAAGCAAGTTGTTTAAAGAAAGGAAATATTTATAGAAGAAAGGAATTATATAAACACAGAGAAGAAATGGGGAAGATGTGCATCCCAATCAATAGATAGCAGAGTTGATTGCATGCACATAGAAGAAACCAATAGATATAAACACAAAATTCTAAGCAAAGGTAGCTCTAGATCTAGATCTGAAATAACACAAAGTCTATTAAAAGATCTAAGATAAAAAGCAAGAAACACAATACACCGTGACACAAAGTTCTCCGGAAATCTGCTCCTGTATATTCCTTTGCTTCAAGTGGCTCTCAAGGGTTTCAGCACAAAGTTTGGAACACAAGGTTGCTGCTTACAAATTCTGATCCTTAACCCGAAGGTTCTTCCTCTACTTATAGAATGTAGAGGGGCAATTACAAGTCGGAAGCTTTTAGTTGAACTGACACATGTGGAAGTCGAAAAGGAAACAACTGGCAATCTCCCTCCTGGAATTCCTCTTTGCATGACATGCATGATTTGCAACTAAAAATAGAACCTTCTATTTTGCACGTCTGCCACCTATCTCCAAGTAGTTGACTTCTTCAAGTAATGACTTTTAAACCAATCACTTAAGTTGTATAATTTAATTGATCGCTCAATTATTTTGTTGGAGGAAATAAGAGAAAGAAGAAGAAAGAGGAAAGCTGCAGTCTTGTCCTTTTTCATATTCTGCATGCAGCTGATTCAAACTAGATCTGGAAGCGGCTGGATCTAGAATTTTGCTTACAGGTGTTGCCTTCGCCTTGTCTTCCCTTTTATCCTTGAAGCTTTTGTAGTTCTTCTCCTGTACATGCATCAGTGCAATGTTTGCCGTAAATAACTCATCATTTTTATTTTTAATTGCATATGAGCAATTAAAAATTCTGGAAAGCACTCCGGGTGAATGCAACTTCAATGAAGGCTTCAACTGGAAGATTGGGAGCACATGCACAAGATCTTGAAAGAAATTTTCCACGCACTGACTTCTTCACGGGCTGCGTTCGAAACAAGAGGATGAAGCCTTTGTGCTGGAAGCTTTTGCAATTATGAGATCTGGATCTGGATCTGTTGACTTCAACAAATCTGGAAGCTATGCATGATTCTGTTGATCCTTCCCTTTCATCCCGCTTTGCCATGGCAGTATCTGTGTCTATCTTTGTCTGAACAATTCTTTTTCTCCTTATTCGGCCGGAATTCTTCAAAACTGGTGCAGATCTGGATAATTCTTCAGATTCGGAGGATATGTTCAATGTATTGGACATTGATTTAAGCTCCCTTTCTCTTATAAAGCACCTGTAATGAATTCTTGCAATTAATTCAGACAAAGATGGCAACCGAACATGAACAAGTGGATTTTAATCATAAAAATCTGCATAATTCAAGCCTGCTGCCCCAAAATTTGATGTTTTATTTGCATGCAAAGCAAGCATGGATTTTACCAACTTCACTTGAGCACCTGTATCACTTATGCAAACAATTATCCAGACACAAATCAACCTCCTTCAACCTGTGCGCCAAAATTGGAAGCTTTCAGCATTAATTTCACCTTCTTCTGAGCAAAAATCCTCTCCAAATGGGGCGCACTTTTCCTCTGGGCTGCACTTCTCTGCCTGTGAATTAATTAATTCATCCATATGGCAGCCCCTGCTTATATAATCTTCACCATTCTATAATTAATTAATGCCTTTCCTATTCTTGGCAATTAATTAATTAATTAATAAGCTTCACTCTTCAAATGGGGTGCCTATTTTGTGCATGCTCATGGCTGCCATTAAATAAATTAAATTTATTTAATTTTAGACTTCTGCTTCTAGTTAACTCAAGCCTCACAGTATGCTTTGACCTTAGCCACTAAAAATAGGAATTAATTTAATCATTTAATACTTTAAAAAGTATTATTTCTCTCCCAAATGGGGCTGCATTAAATAAATTAAATTTATTTAATTTTGGAATTCTATTTTTAAATTCCTTTTGTCCACTTCCCTTTGTTGACTTTTCCACAAGCTTGGGTGCCAAAATTGGGTGAATAAATATTAACAAATATTTATTTAATGCATTATTATTCACCCAAGGTGGGTCGCACTTTTTGGAATAAGGAATTTCTATTTTTAAAAGTCACATGACAATGGGATTATTTACCCTGCAAGGCAGCCTTGAAAATCCCATGATTCACTTAAGTCGTTTGACTTTCATAATGGGATTATTTACCCTGCCAGGTAGGCAATAAAATCCCATGATTCACTTAAGTTGTTTTTCTTTTATTCCACAATGAGAATTTTTACCCTGCAAGGCAGGTAAGAAATTCCCGCCTACCTGCTGCCTCTAATTTTCCCATTGTGACTTAAGTGACATTGCTTCCATGGAAAAAAGTACCCTGTTAGCGCAGTGTACAAAATTTCCACATGCCGCCGCTTCCAAAAATCCCATGATCCACTTCAAACCCTCTTTTTCCAAAAATGCGATCACCTAGAAGAAGCTTTTTTGGTGCACGACTTCGTCTTTTCCAAGAGAACCAGACTTCCGATGGCGAATTCCTTCTGGCACAACGTGCGTATGTGATCTCCGATACTCCAGGCCAAGAATCAGGCCAAACCGGCAAAGGAATTGATCTAGAGAAATTTCACAGAAAAATGAAACGGGAAAACACAAAAACACAAAACGTTGCCAAAAGTCACAAATAAAGTCCAGAATGCATTCCTGGTTAAAACCCTACTGGTATATGGGAATAACGATATGTACGATCACAACAGAGTTAAATCGGAGCGCAAATTGCCTCAAACGGGCTCAAAATAATTAAATACAAATTTCCTGCAGACAAATCCCGACGACAGAATATAACAATTTTGGGCATCTGGGTATTTGGTGAAAATGGCTAATATGGCTCTTTGGGAATATCTTGACGCAATACAAGAACTTTCTGGCAATAAAAACACAAAACGACCCATTATTTTAAAAGTACGAAATTTTTTTTTGGATAGGGTAGTCACATATTTCAGGATGAAATTTGGGACACCAGTCGGCTCTGTCTGTGGACATCTTTGCCTCTGTCAAAATGACAAGGGTAAAGATGAGATCCCAACATCTCTGGTTTCGTGTCTTGTCCATTGGGGGTCAGGCAAACAAAAACAACACAACACAAAAACAAAACAAGGAAAAACAAACAAAGTTTTATTTATATACATACAAGTTTTAACCTGCTTTTTATGTCCGAAAAGCTTCAGATGCTGCCCGTTGAAAGGCAATGGTAACTCAATTCCATCCCGGTAGGCAAGGAAGAAAGTATCCATTCGGCAGCTCTCTTGATCATGAAGGGCCCTTTCCAGAGTGAATCGATTTGTCGTGCATGCCCTTCGGTTCATGTCTCTTGTCCCACCAGAGTACCCAATCTCCAATCTCGAACTTCCTTTCTTTGAGCCTTCTTGTCAAATACCTTGGGCAATTCCTTATCAACTTCATCTGGTGGTGGCTCATCCTTTCTTCTTTCTGCATCAATTTGCTCCATTCCCAGATTTATTTGCTGCATTTTTGAGGAAGAACTATCACCATATTCTTTGTTCTTCTTCAAGTACTGATCATGCTTGTTGAAAGTCTCTACTAAGGAAACTAAATCCTTGGGGATTTTGTTACCTTTTGGTTGGACTACTCCACTACTGTCATCATAACCTGGATCAACTTTTCCTTTGACTGTTTGTTGTGGTGGTGATTCACTCCCTTCAACATGCAGACATGCAGATGTTTGTTCAGGGATTTTGGGGCGGTAGACCATCTCCACTTTATAGTTTCCTTGTCTGAATATGGATGGTGGTCTATCCGGATTCAATAGTGCAGCCGTGACTGCCAAAGAATCTGCCTTGGAGTTTTGATTTATTGGAATGAAGTCAATAGAGAAGGCTGCAAAATCGAATGTGGCAGAAAGTACTCTATCTCTGTAATGCTCCAGCTTATCTCTTTTGACTTGACTTTGCCCTCGAACTTGCTTTACTAGAAGTTCAACATCTCCTTGGGCTTTGAGGAGTCTTACTCCTTTCTTTTTGGCTTGCTCCATTCCTAGCAGCAATGCCTCATACTCTGCCGTATTATTGGTGTTCTCGAACATCAGCTTGTGGGAGTATGGAAATATCTCATGATCTGGAGATATTAGTAGAACGCCGGCTCCTGATCCAAAAGAACAACATGTGCCTTTAAACTCCAAAGTCCAAACTTTTTCTTCTTCTTGCTCTGGCTCTAGTCGAAGTTCTGGCTCTGGAATGTCTTTATCCGTTTCCAGAAATAGACCCCATGATCGATTCTTGAAAAAGAATCTGAGATATAGGATCCTCGATTTTGTAACCTTGTACGGACTTTTTTTCGGCCCACTTATGGTTAAGCCCTTTGATAGGAATATGTGCACATGTGGCATTCGTTGAAAGCTTCCACATGTAGGACCAATCCATCTTTACGAATAATCTAATCATGATAGTGGAAGGTGGATCATAAATTTAGAAGCTTCCACATGTGCAATTCGTAAATAGGAAGTTTTCAACGAATTGCCACATGTGGAAGCTACGAAAAGGGGAAGCAGTTGGTAGTATTCTTCCTGGAATTCCTCTTTGCATGACAAGCATGATTTATAATTGAAAATAAAACCTTCTATTTTGCATGTCTGCCACCTATTTCCAAGTAATTGACTTCTTCCAGTAACCTTAAGTAACGACTTTTATAGCCAATTACCTAAGTTTTACAATTTTAATTGATTGCTCAATTGTTTTGTTTTGGGAAAAATAAGAGAAAGAAGAAGAAAGAGGAGAAGAAATTAGAAGAAAGCTGCAACGCTCTCAGTCTTGTTCTTCTTCCATACTCTGCATGTTGATCCAACCTGTATTGCACTTTTGCTTCATTCACTTTAGCAATGAATGATATCTCTGCCTTGAATTTGAGATGCTTTTTTCTCCCATATGTTGTTGAATCCTTTCCTTCGATTCTCACCAAACTGGATCTGGAAGCAACTGACTGAGATTTACTTGTGGGTGCTACCTCTGACCTGTCTTCCCTCTTATCCTTGAAGCTTTTGCAGTTCTTCTCCAGTACGTGCACTAGTGCAATGTTTGCCGTAAACAATTCAGACAAAACTCATCACCCTTCATCGTGCCTGAATCAACCTTTGTTTGAGATCTTTTTTTATTTCGCTAAAGACCTTGCAAATATGAGAGTTGGATCTATTTGTGCAGAACCTACAATTTCTCCTTCTAATTCTGAAGATATATTCAATGTATCTGACATTGACTTTGCCTTCTTTTCACCAATATGAGCACCAATGAAGTATTCCTGCAAATAATTCAAACAAGTATGCAGTCCATAACATGAATATCTAATTTCTTCACCGAGATCTGATTATAAAGCCTGCTGCCCTCTATTTTTAGACTTTGCTTGCATGCCAAGCAAGCTAAAAATATTATTTAATTCCCCTGTGCACTCACATCAACATGCAGATAGCCAAAATAATAAAAAGAAAGCCTTTCCAACCCTAGGTGCCAAAACTGGATGCTTCCCGACAATTAAAAGAAGTCAACTTTTAGGCATTTAGCTATGCTAGAATGGGTCGCACTTTTTGGCTAGGAATTGTGTGAAAAATAAGAGGGCAAGGAAGTGGGAATTTTTATCCTTCCAAGCAGCTCCAAAATTCCCATTTGTACTTTAAGTGATTTATCTTTAATAATGGGAAAAACAACCTTCCAAGAAGGCTCCAAATTCCCACCTTCCTACTAGCACAAAAATTCCCATTGGCACTTAGAAATCATCCTTCCAAAAAATGCGACTTGCATGGAAGAAAGCTTCTTTCCAAAAGTGCGACTTGCATGGGTGAATAAAACTTCTTTGGTGGGAATTTTTACCCTTCCAGAGCAGCCCCAAAATTCCCATTTGTACTTTAAGTGATTTATCTTTAATAATGGGAAAAAACAACCTTCCAGGAAGGCTCCAAATTCCCACCTTCCTGCTAGCTCAAAATTCCCATTTGCACCTTAAGTGATTTGACTTTAATAATGGGAAAAACAAACTTCTAGGAAGGCTCCAAATTCCCACCTTCCTGCTGACACCAAAATTCCCATTGGCACTTAGATGACTTGACTTCCATCATGGGAATTTTTTACCTTCAGTAGCCTCCAAATTCCCACCTTCCAGGGCCAAAATTCCCACTTGCATGGAGAAGTCATCTTTCCCAAAAAGTCCCACTAGCATGGAGAAATCATCTTCCCAAAAAGTGCGACTAGCATGAAGAAAGCTTCTTCCCAAAAAGTGCGACTTGTATTATGAAATTTCTCTTCCCAAAAAGTGCGACTTGCATGACTTTTGCTTTTAAAGTTGCGTGAAAACTCATTAGTGAAATATCCCAACCAATTCCAACTCCAATTTTTTTTTTTTTTTGAGTTTTTAGTGCATTGACATTTCGTCAAACACTTGTCATGTCGTCTCAATTTCTGATATTTTTGCTGTTTCTCTTTAATTGAAAGAACACGGCCAATAGAAAGTCCCACAAATGATTGCAGACAAACATAACTCCCACAATGCATAAACAATACAAGTCTGATTGGAAACGAAAGGATTTATTTATTTATTTATGGATTCCAAATACAATGAAATTCATCTCTAAATTGCATACCCGAAAGTCCAGCTTTGTGTGATAAAATGAATGGATATCAATGGTACTGAAATGATCAGAACTCTTGCATGCGAAGGAGCCAATAGTGGCTGCACCTGTTACACAACTGCTGCTAACACCCTCTCACTCCTCTAATCACTGACTCTCCAAATGGGAAAGATGGTGCCCCAATGATGGTAATAATATTCCTCTATGAGTAAACTGATAAACACACGCTGCAATTAACTGTAAAACAATATCAAAATGATCTGATGTGAAGCACAATGAAGACCCTATTTGAATCTTCCTCCTTCGAATTGGGTTTCCGTCCAATCCGTAATCTCCAAGGGTTTCCGTCCTTCGAGAGTAATTAGCAAGAGCTGCTCTGAATTTGTTTTTTGTTCAAAATAATAAGTGTCCCCAGCAAATGGGCCAAATCCTCCTTTTATAACCTTTTCCGAGAATTTTCATTAAAAGAAAATATAATTAATAAATCACTTTATTAATTAATTACACCTTATAACTCCGGAAAGTGATTTATTTAATTAATTAATCATTCCTGGCGCCCAAGGTCACTGAATTAGCATCTCATCATTTAGAACTTCACATTCTCTTTCCAACGAGCTATAATACTGAGGTGCTCGCCAAGTAATTCATACAAATATAAGCAACCTGAGTAAAATAATTAAAATAAGCCATTAATGCTCCCAAAGTGCGGAAATCGTTGAAAAGCACCGAATCGGAAATCGATGAATGCAGAAGCGGTGTTGATGACGAATAATGAGAAATGAAGTCGGTTGGGTGACTTACTATAATAGATACCTCTCCAAGAATCTTGGAGAACACACCGGTTTAAATAACCTCGGAAAGTGCCAAGTGAGTCCTTAAGACCAATCAACTCATTGCTAACAACAAATAATCCACCCAGTTGTCGATAAAACCGTTACTTGTTATGCACATCATCTCCTAAACCATAGTAGGAAAACTTGCCAAATCTAAATACTCGCTGCACTCCCCAAAAAGTTTCGGCAAAACTTGCCAATATTCGGCCAATACTCGGAATACTGGCAAACTTAAAAATACTCAAATTTCTTTAAAAACATAAATTTTAAGCAACACACGACTCTACAAATGTATCAAATGAGCCCATAAAATGTTGGAGAAGTGTTTTCATTAGATTTGAATATAAATACAATACAAAATCGCATCATCATGCAAATACAACAACCGGTTTGATAAGTAATATGAATTTATGATGATTGATATTGAAAAATATCATCATAAATTTCATATCTATCGAAGTTACAATATACAATAAATTACATTTTCTTCTTCCCCAATCTAGAGAAATATTGGGGAGAGGGTCTAGTGCCTCTACTAGTCCCCACACTCGGCCACGCCTCCACGCTCCTCCTGAAGGCTATGAATTTGGCTCGATCCCGAAACTAGATGGTGGTGCTTGGTGGCTCCTCCGCCGCATGTTGAGATTACCTCCAAAGATTTCATCCAATCCAATATCTCCTGAGTCCTGCTAGTGCTTCTCCTCCATAGCCTCCTCTTAAAAGAAGCAATCTCGCTTTCTTTGTGAACGCAGGTTTTCCTCTTCTTGCCCAGTCCCCTCACCAGTATGGATCTATCTCATCCAAATCAATGAGCTCCTCGATGTGGCCTCAACTTTTTTGTGCGGCGGAGATTGTATTGCACAAAAAGCAAGTCATTGAACCTTTTTGAGTCAATTTGTTGCGCTTCTTCGTGTGATTATCATTGAACAAAAAAACTCTTAATTAGCAAAAAAAAACCTACGCGTCTTTAGTTGATATGTGAAGTCAACATTTGAATAAGCGAGTTGCGACACTAAGTGGTAGGTGGGACGGTTAGTCCGAGCACGGAGAATACTGTTGAGTTTTGGCGAGTACTCGCCGTTTTGGAAAGCTATCCAAAGATTTTTAATTACTAATGCCTATAGCGATCAAAGCTCATGATTCTTTCGTAAGATTGCAAGAAGTTGCTTGGTCCAAAAAGGTGCAAAAATGGATTTTATGAAAATAAGAAAATATTGCCATCAATGCGTAGAGCTCGAGAAAATATGCACTTCTAGAGAAAACGACACCTGAAACGGAGCCACAGAATGAAAGTTATGGCACATGCAAGTTTTTGCCGCTACATCTTTCTGGACCCTTTCCAAAATGGCAAATTTTATTCTATGCTTGTGTTTTCTTCACCAAAAATCAAAAAGGAAAGAAATGCCAAAAAGGAAAGAAATGTTGTCTTTGGCGAGTTTTCCAACTATAACTTGGCAAGTATTCCAACTATGCTCAACCGAAGTTTTTATTTTGCCTATTTTGGCGAGTCTTTCACTATGATCATAATAGTTTGCTTGTTTTTGGTGAGTTTTTGGTGAGTTTTCCTACTATGTCCTAAAAATTAACGGACTAGCTTACTATAATGATGACAAATAAGCTACCCACCAAGTGTCCAAGGGTCATGCCGGAAAGAGGGACATTACAATTCCTTCCTTCCCAAGATGTTGTCCACAAGCAATATACGATCTCGATAAATCAAGTCCCGGATCCCAAATCAACCGAAACCTTTTGAATGGCTTAAAATACACCAAGAAAGCTGCTTTCAAAGTCTTTGAACTTGTGCAACTTACTCATAAAATAGTGCCATTATCAAGTATGCCCCTCAACTTTGCCATAATCTTCACCCTGTTCCTGCTGTCCCATGCTGATATGTAGTGAAAAATCCTCATAGATGTTTGCATGAGATGATTTTTTGTCCATAACTATCATAGACTTGGCTGTCATTTGATGGGGCAGCGTGTATTTGGCTGCTCTCATGGTGACTTGCTCTCCTTCATGATGGAAACTCAACTCCATAGCTCCTTTTTTCTAAATCTTGGATGACTTTTCACTCTCCTGTGAATGTAGCTATTGCATAGTGTACAAACATTGTTATCCTTCAAGTCAATAACATAGAAGTCATCACAAAGTGTATACCCACCAAATAGAATGCTAACTTGGTTTACTTTCTTCTTGAAGGGATAGTGAGACCTCCATTATAAGACTCACATCAAAGCCTTCAAAATTATAACAATGTGAAACCTCTTTTGATCACCAAACCTTCATCCATGAAATTGTGTGTAGATCCACTATCAAGAAGTGCCATGACTTTACACCTCGAACATTGTACCTTGAAACATGAATGGATTATACCTCCATGACTCTGAAAGATAAGTGAGTCTACCATCATTTTCAATGTTTGGCGCTGGCTGCCCTGTACATTTTCAGTAGTAAGTATCATCATGCCCATCTCAAACAACCTCAATGAGATGTATCTTACCCTTTCCAAGACAACTATGACCCGGTGCCCAAGGATCTTTGCAATGAGGAAACATAAGTTTTTCCTCAAATATCCTGGGGGTAGAACAACCCTCGGTCATTCCTCGATTCATGGTCCAGTCTTTGGTGTAGATTCTACCATTTGAAGAAGTGGGTTGCTCACTTTCATGTTGTTCGATTTTTCATTCTTGACATTTTTCTTTTACTGAAATGGAGGAGTAGTGTCTAAATCCAATGCTGTCTAGAATGGCCTCATGAGAAAAGTTCTAGGCTTAAGAGCCTTGACAAACCCCTTAATCTATCCTGTAATCCCTCTATAAAGAAAACATCACCACACGCCTTTCCTATATCTTTGGAACCATCATCAACCTTAGCTGAAATTTGTTGATGTATGAATCAACGTGTCCACTTTGATTGAATAGCCGTGTCAAGTCCACTGTAATAAAGCTCCACATCCTTGCGATCAAATCTTGCAATCAACCTCTCGCTCAAATCCTGAATGAATGTAGAAGCTCATGATCCTCAAACTAACCCATGGTGCCACCAATCATAAGCCACCCCTCGAAGGTATAATGTAAAAAGACAGTACACACTCCTTATGCAATATTGCTCTTGATGGCCTCCACCTCATGGGTTTGAGGGTAAGATAAGTGTCGCGCTTGTGAATCTAAGCCAGACCGATCTTTCCACTACCATCAAAAGTGGAGAGGGTTACCTGGCTGGTAACTTGCTACATGAAATCCACCGCTTTAATGCTCTGGCCTCCTATCCATTAGGAAGCCCTCATGTTGTCTCTCCTTTGAGCACAATGGCTAGGGAGGAAATACATCCCTCACAGTGTCTGCCGCGGCAAACTCCACTCATCGATTTTTCCATAATAGTATTAAGAAAAGCCGCTTCTTCCGGCGTCCCTCAATCTCACTGGTGATGGGTCACCTCTAAATTTTTGAAGTTAGGCTGCATAGGCCTATGGCATCATCAAACTCCGCATAGGTCTCCTCTCACCGGATGAATATGCCTCCGCTCACGGCGTGGCGATCCCCTAACACTCCCAAGCTCGAAGGTGATCTCGCAGATCCACCAGAACTACGGGCAAGACACGGATTTGTCCCTCCTATCGTGCAATCTCTAAGCCTATCTAGTGCCAACTCGCCCAAAGTAGTACCCGATGCACTCCATGGTCAACTCAACAAAACAGTGCCTCTCACGTGGCTGCAGCATATCCCGAATAAAATTCCTATTTGGATCTGCATGTTCCTCGCGAGGACTCTCTGTCTCACCCAAATATTCCATTCTAGCCCAAAAATGTCCCTGCACTACCGCAGCTAGTCGTGCTTGTCTCAGTGTGTATCCGTGTGGACCGTCCTCTCTCGTGATGCATTCAAAGCTGATTTTTGTTTTAATAACTCTCAAACAAAGGGGAGGATACACCACTCGATACCAATCTAAATATCCCACCAATTCCACTCCAAATATTTTTTTTTGAGTTTTTAGTGCATTGACATTTCGTCAAACACTTGTCATGCCGTCTCAATTTCTGATATTTTTGCTGTTTCTCTTTAATTGAAAGAACACGGCCAATAGAAAGTCCCACAAATGATTGCAGACAAACATAACTCCCACAATGCATAAACAATACAAGTCGATTGGAAGCGAAAGGATTTATTTATTTATTTATGGATTCCAAATACAATGAAATTCATCTCTAAATTGCATACCCGAAAGTCCAGCTTTGTGTGATAAAATGAATGGATATCAATGGTACTGAAATGATCAGAACTCTTGCATGCAAAGGAGCCAATAGTGGTCATTGCACTGTTACACAACCGCCGCTAACATCCTTCTCACTCTAATCTAGCTGCGCTCTCAAATGGGAAAGATGGTGCCCCATGATGGTAATTTTATTTTTATTTCTCTATGAGTAAACCGATAAACACACGCTGCAATTAATCTGTAAAACAATATCAAAATGATCGACGTGAAGCACAATGAAGACCCTGTTTGAATCTTCCTCCTTCGAATTGGGTTTCCGGCAACTCGTAATCTCCAAGGGTTTCCGTCCTTCGAGAGTAATTAGCAAGAGCTTTATCAATTTGTTTTTGGTTCAAAATAATAAGTGTCCCCAAAAATGGGCCAAATCCTCCTTTTATTACCTTTTAAAATTCAAAATTTTCATTAAAAGAAAATATAATTAATAAATCACTTTATTAATTAATTACACCTTATAACTCCAGAAGTGATTTATTTAATTAATTAATCCTTCTATGGCGCCCAAGGTCACCTAATTAGCATCTCATCCTTTTAGAACTTCACATTCTCTTTTGCGAGCTATAATACTTTGCTCGCCAAGTAATTCATAAATATAAAGCAACATGAGTAAAATAATTAAAATAAGCCATTAATGCTCCCAAAGTGCGGAAATCATCGAAAAGCACCGAATCGGAAATCGACCGAATGAAGGCGAAGCGGTGCCGATGACGAATAATGAGAAATGAAGTCAGTTGGGTGACTTACTATAAATAGATACTCTCTCCAAGAATCTTGGAGAACACACCGTTGGAGGAAATAACCTCGGAAAGTGCCAGTGAGTCCTTAAGACCAACTCAACTCATTTAAGTAACATCAATTAATGCACCGTATCGTCGATAAAACCCTTACTTGCTATGCACATCATCTCTTAAACAATGGGACTAGCTTATGAAGATGACAAATAAGCTACCCACCAAGTGTCCAAGGGTCATGCCGGAAAGAGAGACATTACAATCAACAACATTTTATTTCCATTTTTGGATTTTCGATGAAGTAAACAACCATTTTTGGAAAGGGTCCAAGAAGATGTAGCAGCAAAAACTTGTAAGTGCATAACTTTCACTCTTTGGCTCCATTTTAGGTGTCTTTTTCTCTTAATGTGCATATTTTCTCGAGCTCTACACATTGGTGGCGGTATTTTTTTGAAACCCATTTTCATAAAATCCATTATTGCACCTTTCACCAACCAACCTCGCAATCTCCCGAAAAAATAGGAATCCTAAGCTCGATCACCTTTAGAACAGATTAGTATTTAAAAATCTTGGATAGCTATTCAAAACCATAGGCCCTAGAAAAGGTCCGACGGAAGATTGAATAGGCTACGGAATTGCCGGATGGGAAACGAAGAAAGACAAAGAAATAAAAACAAAAGCTTAAAGAAGGCTTCCAGACCCGATTGCTTGAAAATTTTCTTTGATTAGGTGGTTTCTGCTGAAAATTCTTCCCCCCGGTTGAATGTTCTATGGTAATAATGATGGGGTGAAGTGCTTTATATAACCTAAATCCTCCAATTTTAGCTCAATCTATTTTTAAAAGAACTTTATTTATTTAATAAATAAATAAATAAAATTCTCTCATACAAAACTGAAATTTGAAGGGATAGAGTGAGTTTTAGCATGTGGGTACTTGGGAAATTTGGCTTTTATGACTCTCTGGGATGCCTTAGAACAATGCAAACAACTGCAAGCAAAACAAACACAAAACGACCTGTTACTTGAAAAGAACGCTTTTTTTTTTTTTTCAAGGGGTAGTCTTAGAATTCAGGGTGAAATCTTGGGGACACCATAAGCAAGTCGCATTTTGCCTAGAATAAATCATTTTGGCTAAATGTACTTTACTTTATGTTGCCCCTTTATTTTTGTAAGTTATTAATAAATTATTATAAGTGCTTTCATATTTTCCCCGTTTTTTTGCACTTTATAATAATTAAAAATAACTTAAGTCACCCTTATTTTCTTCCCTTGGCCGTCGGGTAGACAAAATAGGCCAAGGGTCTTCGAGTGGGAAGGGGATATTACGGTCCTCCCTTCCCCAAATTTGTTGTCCAAGTACCATGCACAAGAGACAAAACATGCTGAATTGCTCCAAGATCCTTGCACCATGTACTTGTAAAATGAGAGAGCTCTTGCAAAATAGACAACTCTCATAATGCCCATATTCATAAATTTGAAACATGGAATCCCCATGCTTTATTCTACCCTTTGCATTCATCACACCTCATGAATAAAGAAAATATATGAAATGGTTCATTATGCAACAATAAATATGACCCATTATTATGCTCTTCATACCTTGGAGTATCATCCATGTCTTCACCATCTTTTGCTTCCATGATACTTTGACTTTGTTGTACCAATTCCTTAGCATTTTTGTCAACAATGGGCTGAATATCATTATGAATCAGTTGCTGCGATAAATGAGATGACATACCTTCTTCCACACCATCTTCAATCCGTGCAATCTGCCCTCCTTGGAAAGAAATTTCCATGCTGCCGGCTACCATCTCTTGAGAAATATCATTCCTTATACCTTGCTGCCCACTAAGTGAAAAAATCTTTGCCTTGAAATCTTGTAAGTGTTGTTTTGCTTGAGCAGCTATCAACTCTAGCAGCTCTAGCTCTGCTATTCCATTCCTCACACTTTCTTAGAGTTTCCATTACATCCTCCTTGCTTGCATATACAAACTTCTTCTCATGTCTATTATCAATTTCTCTAGCAAGCAAAGTTTCACTAACACAATAATTTTGTTCAATGGAAACCATACCTTTTGAAGCTTCTTCTTGCATGGTGGAATACACAATGGGCTGGTTTTCTTCCACTCTCTTGGGATTGAGTGTTGCACACTCTTTTTCCCATGTCTTCATGTCTTCATCTTGAACTGATTGTTCCTCCTTTTGGAGAAACTTGGCTTTGAACATCCGTGAAGGCTTGGATGAGGTCCTAACGATTCCGTAAAACTTCCTCTTCTTGTTGTTGTCTTGCTTCCCTCGAGAGCTTGGTATGGCAATACTCATTCCTGAATAGATCGATCAAATCAGCAAAGGCTCCTATAATGGAGTCTTTTAGATCTCTTTGAGCATCCATCCAAGGAGTTAGCAATTCTCTATTGCATCTAGTGAATACTTCATTTATGTAGCTCCTCTGAACTTCTTCCATAGTCATTTTCAGATTTGGTTTTTCTTTTTTCATACATAGGCTGGGAGAATCATCGCTCTGATACCACTGTAATGTCCCCAAATGGACATATTTTGCCCTAAATGGATTTTAGGCAAATCCAAACACCACGACCACTTATAAAAATATATTTTCAGTCACTATTATGCAGATCTGGAATTTATTTCAGAAATTACGACTAGGGTTAAGTATGAAACCCTACTAAATCAGCAATATAACTCATACCCACTTACTCCAAACTGATTTACATATTTTTAACAGCCCATGCATGGATAAAATCTAATTTTTAGGGGCAAAAATAAATTGAAATACTGCTAAGAAATATGCAATATATTATGGCTGAAAATGACACTTAAAATGCTTCAAAAATTCAGAAATCTGTTTGCTTTAATATATAAAAATCAGATATAGAGAGAGCAATGCAAAACAGATCTGAAACACCTTCCAACAACTACAAACCAACCTCTACGTGGGTCGCTCTAGCTAGGAATAAAAAATATAGTCATTGTTGCAATTTTATTCTTCAAACCCTTGTAGAAATCTGCAACTTCCCCTTATTTTACTGCTGAAATAAATTTTTGCAAGCACCATAGAATCTCCTGAGTAGAAATCCCTCACATTCTCTAAGAGGGTTTTTGTCCTGTAGAGGAAATTCTTAAGGGTTTTCATCCTTGGAATAAATTATGCAAAAGCTCTAAGCTTTAGACATCATAAAATCAGAAAATATAAATTGATCAAAGCATAGAATGCCTCTTCTCAAGTTGGCTTCTCCTTATAAAGGAAGAAGAGACCCAAAACAACCTCCAAGGCCACCAATTAGCAACAAGGGGAAATTTAATGCATTTCTTCACCCATATCCCTACCTAGACCAAGTCGCATTTTCCCTTAAGGGGGATACTAAAATACATTGCCCTTTTATTCTTTCTAAGTTCCCTTTTCCCTCTCTAAGGCAAGTCACATTTTGCCTAGAATAAATCATTTTGGCTAAATGCACCTTATTTTATGTTGCCCCTTTCTATTTTTAAGTTACTAATAAATTATTATAAGTGCTTTCATATTTTCCCTTTGGTATAGATACTTTTCCCTTTACTTTTTCCCTTTGCTACGGGTACTTTATAATAATTAAAAATAACTTCAATCACCCTTATTTCCTTCCTTGGCGTCGGGTAGACAAAATGGGCCAAGGGTCTTTGATTGGGAAGGGGATATTACATTGGTCTGATTGGATTTTCTGCCAACCTTCACATTCATGGCCATTCTCATTTTCTTACTTTTTGCTGAGTGACCCTTAAGGGCAAATCTGCTTGCTGTAGTTCAGAAGTATTGGGCATAATCATCAAGGGTTTATCCATCCCATCTTTTTCTGCATCTTGTATATTATTTGGATCAAATTGCTCTTGAGTATCATCCATTAGATTAATTTGCGGAACTACTACTAGCTAGTTACCCTCCATTGTGTCTTTCATCACCTCACAAGGAGTAGGCTCATGCATTTGAGTCTCTAGTATCTCGTGTTTCTATAATATCCTTGTTATGGGTTTCCTCATTTTCAAGTTGTAGACTAGTAATCTATTACCATTGTTTCTAATCGGATTTGTTGTATATTTTTCTTTATTGTTTTCTTTTTCTTCGGAGTAATAAATTCCTCTTGATTCCGTTCTTCCGTTTTTGATTAGGAAGTTTCAGTGGGACGATCCTTCACCAAATGGCCATATTCATGACAATTCCTGCATCTAAACAATTTTTTTCATAGTCTACCACTTGTTCCCATTGCTCTTCTCCCACAACTAGAGAAATTTTACTTGGTAAGGGGTTATTAAGATCCATCAAAACATAGATACAGGCATAAATCATCTGCTCCAAGTGAATCAAGCTATCAACTGTAGTCGTATATGTGCCTAGGGTATTACCAATTTTTGTAAAAGCAATATTATTCCAATACTTCTTCGATAAACCAAACAACTACATCTGGACTCGGAGCCACTAAAGGTATTTCTTTATCCGTTTTAAAAATAGGTTGCCAGGGTTTCATAAATAGACCCGCTCTGCCATAAAACCATGGTCCCCCTTGGAAGATGTGCTCTCTATCTTCTGCATTAGCATAGAAGACAAGAAAGTAGCCATCAGGGTAAACACAAATGGAGAACTCAGCCTTGGTATGCCAAAATTTTCGAGTCCATTCTTTGAAGGCCATTAATGGAGGAAGGAATCCTAAAATTGGACGATCAGACCTCTGTTTTCTAATTCATCGATTCCCCTTTGAATATCAGATTTCTGAAGCACCAACATTGGAGACTCATCGGCAACTTTCATACAACCATTGGCATTCTTTCTTGGATCGATTTTTGGCATTCACAGAGGTCTTTTATGCAATTTGGCGCCTAAAGCCCTAGCTTTCTATTCTTCGCTCAACATGTCCTTGAAGGACATTTTTGAGGATTCACCTTTATTCATCATGTTCAACAATTCAAACTCTCCTTCCCCGTGATCGTTCTGCATTGACAAACCTCTCACGTCCACCCCAAAGGGAAACCACAAAAACTTGCAAAGATACCACTTTTGGAAAGATGACACCTAACAAATGCAAACAATATATGTAGGTTTTAGAGATGCTGAGAAATGGTTGGTTGATTAGATGTATACTTGCCTATCTACATCCATGGAGGTCTTTTTCTAAAAAAATCAGTTTCGTTTTTAAAGTCGTTCCCAACATGATACATTACTCCCCCTTTCCAATTGCAAATATTCATTTTAATTAATTAACATAAGGTTTTGATTGAAAAATTCAAAGGGAAAGACGACCATAATTTCTCTACAGTAAAGCAAAAAAGAGTATTATTAATGGAGATAAGATTGCTGAATTTTTCTCAGAGTAAAGATCATTTTCCTTTCTCCCTGAAGACGGGTACACTTATTTTATTCGAAATGTTGGAAATAATATCAAATGAGAATTTGATGTCTGATAACACAATGTATCTAGAAGTTTGTAAACCTAACCTAAACGATTGTTATTGTGGATATATACACAAACTTCAGGCATAGGACCTTATAGGGGAACCTTAGAGCCAATAGATTAATTAACTCCTTTCAGATCATCATGACAGTAGTTGTAGGGTGCTAAGTGCCCTTTGGATGTTTCTGATTCTCATATAGAGGGAGAAAACATGGCGAGATAGTGCTTATTCGTTCCTATCATCACAAGGGCACTCTGACCTTCCTACTTTCATTCTAGGCATTGTGGATATGGCTTCTTTCTCTGTCAAGGGCCGTCTAACCTCGTTGGGTTCAGTCAGGTTTGTGGGGGTAGGTGTGTATTACAAGTTTCTCCTTTTCCAGTGAGCATCCATTGACCTCATATGTTGGGGTGGTTCTAGGGTGTATACCTTGCTTTATCTTAGGTTTGTCCAATTAGGCCCCATTAGCCCTGACCATTTTCATGATGGACATTATCAAGTCTTGCTCTAATTATTTTGCAATGGTCAACGATGATGTTATTGGCAAACATGTGACAACACTGTTTTTCATTGTTGGTCACATGTTTTGATCTTACTCAACTCCATGCTTCATTGCTTCATTCAGTGGCCATTCCCTTACTTGGTTGACTGTACTTAGATGTGGTTTAGGGGTTTTAACCAATTTTGGTTTACTCTCTATTGCTCTATTTCTTTTCTTTCACAATTGTGTTTAGTTGCTTCATAACCTTGGGTCCTCTTACCCTAGTTCTTCTCCATTGTAACTGGTTATATTTTTGAGTCCCATTGACCTACTTTGGTCATTTTTGGACATTTGTATAATTTCTTTCTTAATGGGATGAAGTTGTTTGGCTTAGCTGCCATACCTTAGGGCAGTATTCTGTCAAAGGCCCCCAACATTTGCTGCCCACTTCATACACTGGCCAAACTATTGGGGTGTACAAATATTGTGGGCTCTACACCCACAAGGGCATGAACCTAGGTGTTATGCATGTTGATGCCCAATATCAACTACATGACCCCACTATATCGATATATTTGTAATTATCAATAGCATAGAATTTTCTTTTGGTGCTTTTATTCTACACATGGCTATATTACATGCAATTTCAAATTATACTAGCATTTTTATGCATGATTGCAGCCTGGTAGTTTACTTAATTTCTGGCTTAAAATATTTGTATTCATAGTTCATTGGGTTGAATATTGATTAAGTGATAAGGTCATTAACTAAGAATTAGAACCCTATACTATTTCATTAATTGAAGTGTTATTGTGATTTGTTTTTACTGTCTTGTTTATCATGTGTAGGAATATCTACATTTGGGCAAAAGCCTTTTGGTGCAATTAGTACATCTGCCTGTGGTTCCATTTCAACACCAGTTTCTGGAACCAGAACTCCAATATTTGGTGCAATGAATGCGCATGTATATGGTTTTCCCAGTGCTCCAGCTACTGGGGCTCCTAGGCCTACCATTGGAAGTGGTAGCACTCATGCTGTTGGTCAATCAAATGCTGCTTTTAGTCAATCAGCTGCTGCTTTTAGTGGAAGCTCAACTCCAACATTTGGCAGCAGCCTAGCATTTGAAAGTACTGTATCAACTTTTGGTTCTCAGAGTTCAGCATTAGGTGAGCAATGCTGAAATTGTTTATATTTTTGTATGATTTTTACTTTTGATGGATGATATATATCCGCAATAAATAGATTTTCACGATCTTTATTAATGTTATATCATATTACAGTTCTTTCACTTTCCCATTGACTGATTTTGGACAACATTAAACCCTTCATACAAAATATCATTGTTTTCCCTTTTCACTGCAGGAACTCAGTCCATAACTCCGATCTTTAGTAGCCTAAGATTTGGGCAACCATCTTCTGGCAGACTACATGGAACTTGTTGGCTGGCACCATACACAAGTACGCCTGAAACAGATAGTGGCGTTTCGGGGCAGGCAATCGGAGAACTTATTTCCATTTGTGCTATGCCACAATACAAAGCTGAAAGTCATGAGGAATTAAGATGGGAGGATTACCAATTGGGCAATAAAGGTGACAAGGATTATTTCTTGTATTGTTGTTCTAGTTGTCATCTTCAAGATCACAGCATGTTTTGGCACTAATCTTTCCTTTGACTATGGAGAAATCACTTTGAAACTGCACAATTGTGTTTTGCAGGCCACTCAAATCCTGCAAGCCAACAAATTTCATGGGGCAATATTTCTTTTCAGCCAGCACCATCCTTGGGTGAGACCACACATAGTTTTGAGACTAAGTTTCGGCTCGGACTTGACAGACCGGTTTCAGCCTTGGACTCATATGCGGGGAAAAAAATCGTTAAATACTCAGCAAGGCTAGGAAAGTTTAAAAAACGTAAATTTTAACATATTTTATTAAATAAATGTATATTCTATATAGTCCATAGAAAAAATGACAATGACAAACACAATAAACCATATACATATTGCTTACATACATACTACAGAATCTCTTAAAATGTAGAATTGTTTCTTTGAATCACGTTGTCATGGCGTGGCTGGTGTTTTCTACAGAGCAACAATGGATAAATCTATAGAGAAACTGGCTGCCGAGAAAATGACAGCTCAAAACATTGAACAATATATATGTTTCAGGGTTTTTAATATCATTTAGAGCATTTTTAGTGTGTTTTAAAAAGTGTTTCTAAAACTTTTTTTTAATTTTCATTCCCTAAACATGTGAGTCTGCAGTGAGTCTCGCAAAACTCAGATAACTCACAAGACTCTACAAGTCTGTCAGATTTGGCGAGTCAGCTGAGTCGAGGCAGAAAAACTTGCTTCCGCTGAATTGGCTTGAGACTCAGCGAGTCTAGCAAGGACTCAGTCTCAAAATCATGAGAATACACCTGCTGTTGACAGGGAGTTGCCTGTTTTTGGTCAAAAATCTTGTGCAAATCTGTCTTCTTCATTTTCTTGCATTTTTGAAATTAAATTGCTAGGATCTGGTGTATGAAATGGTGTAGATTCATTCCACGCATTCTGGAATGAATCTACACCATTGGTGCACCAGTTATCTGACGTCCCCAGAATCCAGGAATTTTTTTAGTTGTCCTTGAAACCACATCCCTCCATCACGAAGTCTTAAATCACTAAGATAATTGGTGTATGGAATGGTGTAGATTCCTTTCAAACTATATGGAATGAATCTACATTTTGTACACCAAGTATTGAGTTTGGAATGAATCTACTCCATTTTGTACAACAATTATTGGAATGAATTTCAGGACATCATTTAGGCAAGGTGAGAGGTAAATTTGAACTGTGTGATATCATTGTGGATCCTAACAATTTCTAGCCCCAGGGATCTTATGTACTTTGTAGTATTTGGAACGCCTAGAGAAAAGTTGCAGGATTGCTTACCTGGAGAGTAGCAGGGGCTTGAATAGGATGGGACTTGGCCAATAGGTCCATTTGGTCTTGGAAACTTCAGGATACATCCATTGCTTCTATCCCCCATTCTTAGGCTTTAAATATGCTAGTATCTATTTTGTCATTTATCGTGGGTATTACTTTAACCATGCAGCTCATGAACCATAGTCAAGATTTGTCATAGTTTTTTGTGGGTATTACTTTAATCATGCAATAAACCATAGTAGTAAGCAAAGAAGTTAAAGAAAGGAAATATCTGATGAAGAAGAAAATAATAAAAACACAGAAAGAAAGAGGGAAGATGTGCAACCCAATCAATAGATTACAGAGTTGATTGCATGCACATAGACAAACAAATAGATATTAACATACAAAATTATAAGCAAAGGGAACTTTCAGATCTAGATCTAGAATAACACAAAGTTTATGAATAGATCTAAGACAAAAAGTTAGAAACAAAATGCACCGTCGACACAAAGTTCTCCGGAAATATGCTCCTTTCTATTCCTCTGCTTCAAATAGCTATCAGGGGTTTCAGCACAAAGTCTGGAACACAAGAATGCTTGCTTACAAATTTTGATCATTAACCCGAAGGTTCTTCCTCTACTTATAGAATGTAGAAGGGAAATTACAAATGGGAAACTTAACTGAACTAGAACATAAACAAGAAGTAAAGATAACATCTGACAATCATCTTCCTTTAATTCCTCTCTAAGTGACATGCATCGGGAGTTCTAGTCAAAATTATGCACATCTGTCACTTAACTTATAGAATCGTTCCACACAACTTAAAGTAATGGTTTTCAAACCAATAACTTTTAAGTTTTACAATTACATCCGGGAACGTAGAAATAGAAGAAGAAAGAGAAAGAAGAAAGATCTCCATAACATCTACATCTTCTTTTTGCTTTGATACTAAATATACTTGTCGAACATGTAATTCAACAACTTCCCATCTGTTTTAGCCACAACTTCTTTTTCTGTCCTGAATTACAGCAAGCCTTCATTCAAAACCTCGATGCACGCTTCCACATCCTTCAAGCTAGGCCCAAACTTCTTAATGTCTGATTGCAGCATTACCAGCTTATTGATGGAATCCATCGTGAAAGGCCTAACAACTCCATCAATCCTCTCTTGCACCATCAGAAGAGATCCTTCCAGGGAATCAGGCACTTTGTTAGGAATGGTCCTTTTGTATGAAGAAACGTTCCCGACCACTTCCTCATTGGTGAAAGCAATGACATTGTCTGATAGTGATGATGCCATACTCTCAAGCGCCCGCATTCTTTTCAGCATGATTCTGAAGATCTCCAAGCGGAAAGAAACTACAAACTCAAGTTGCTTCCCCTTTTCAACCGATCCATCGGGCACAATTCATTCTGTAGTCAAAACCTCCCTCGGCAACTTATTTATCTCGACCAAAGTACTCAGGTTACTTTCAGCTACTGTGTTCATGTCCATCGTGCTCATCACTAGTTGTTTCAACTGAACCGATGCATCCTTCATAACCTTTAGACGGGCCGGCACCTCCCTGAGTTGTACAGAAGCTTGGCGAATGATTAGATTCTTCCATTCATCGATAGCTTTAACTTGGTTACCTGCATCTTCCACTTCCTGCATCAGATGATCACTCACCTGCTTATGTGCTTGAAATTGGCTGAGTGGAAGATTTGGCAACTTTGGCAATAATCTCGCACAACTGAGACACCTACTTTTGAAGTTCAACTTTTTCCGCCTTTTCTTTGTCAAGCCTAAGGAATAAAGCATTTATCAATGTCTGCGTGTCTTGCTTCAATCCTTCAGTAGTGGCTTGACCTATGGGTACTTTGGTCACTATTATATCCGCTTGCCGTGAGCTCGCCCTTCTTCTTTCCTTCTGCTGGAACTGATACCTCAACGAACTTCTGCCCTGACTCCTCAATAATCAACCTCGAAGTCACCTTAGCAACTTTAGGTCTTCTGTCTTTTCCGCCCAAACTCAGGAGCAGCTGCAAGTCATGTTCCTCCAAGTTGATCTCCTCTCTAGCCTCTGGGACCGACTGTGAAGCCAACCACTTTGAGAAATTGCTTCTGAGAATGAGAAGTTGCCAAATGTACCACCATCTCGTGCTCTGGTTCCTCTCCATCCGAAATTGCTACAGTGTCGTGGCTACCGTCCTCTGTATTGTCCAAAGACAAAGCTCTTTCAAATTCTGCCATCTGCAACTTTAGCGTTTCTTCAGGAAGAGGTGCTGATCGGAGTGGCTGAGGAGAAAACACAAATGTTGCCGGATTCAACGGAGGAACGACAGTATCCTGCTGAGGTGCAAAAGTTGGTGAAGTACTTGACGCTGGAGAAGTCGAACTAGCACCATAGCCGTAGAAGTGACCTTTTCCCTCGAATGAGACTTCTTGTGCACTTTAAGCTTTTCAGGTCTTCTGCTGCTTTCTCCCTCGTGCTTCCTTTTGATGGAATCTCCTGTGCTGAGGTTGCCTGTGATCTGATTCATCAAAGCTTCATCAAGGCAATACCCTTTGTCAGCAACCAGTTCGAAGTGTTGACCAGAACAACGGCAGACCTCTCCTCGATCGTGTGGCAGCCACCAATGTTCTCCTGAAGTACAGCTCTATCCCCTCCCATCTGATGGTATGTGTCAAGTAACACAGGCCCATCGTCTGTAAGATCCGCAGGTATCCGTGCTAATCCATAATCAAACACTTGTCGCGCTGATAACCTGCTGAAGTCTTTCTTCCTAACTTCGTACTCGCTTCTGCACTTCATCCAGAAATCTTCTAACGAAGGCACATGCGCGTATTCCTGGGAGATTGTCTTTCTTGCTACCCCATATGGATCAAGTTCAATCCGTCTGGGAAGAACTCATGCTCATACTCAGAGAACATCTCCGCTTCAATTCCTCTGGCTTTGTGAATGCTCTGGCAGCTGTAATAGCCCACTGTGATCGGGAAGAAGCCTGTAGACTTGTGTCGTTTCGACTGTAGGTCATGCATCTCCACGAGTTGTCTGCATAACTCCATGATGACCAATCTGTCGCTTGGATATCTGGGCAACTTGACTGTTCTCTCCGAAAATCCGGTGACCTTGAGGTATGTAAAGTCTACAAACTGGATGAAGATACTGCCAATCTGGGATACAACTTCCCAAGCTTCCTTGCTTACCCTGTTGGTCTTCAGATCACCATTCATCCTACAAATGAATCCATAGAAGAATCCATCGTTGACCACCTTGTAATCTTTATTGCATTCAGCACAAAGTGAGTCATGGATAACACTCAAAAATAGGATCCTTTGAGAGCACACCCGCCTATATCCACTTGAGAAGATACCCTCGAGGTCAGCCGCATATACCAAATATGAAGTCATCTTGAAGTTGTAAGTCCGCCTCACACTCCGGAGCTGCTCACCGATGTTGTCACTGATGATCTCCGACCAATTGATTATAGAATCTGCTTTGTTGATCTCAATGGTCCTGATGAAGGCATACATCCATGAGCGGAAGTTGTGAGCGTTAGCTTCGCCATTTATCCTGCATAGCAATTTGGTAATGTCATCCACCTCCTGCACTAGATTGGATCGTGGAAGAGTCCTCGGGAACTTTGATGGAGATCTGGGCTTCTTCATATACCTGTTGTTCATTATGCCCACACAGTCAACTTTATGCTTCTCCCATCTGTTGCCAACGTCCAACATGCTGATAGTAGTCACCACCATCGTGTTGGAATCTTCAGGCAATAATTGATAAACTGTATGCATCCAGCCGGATTATTGTCTTCCCCGCAGCATCCTGATTGATCTGGATAGTGGATGGTACGACCTTGCACACTCCATGACGAATTCTGCAATTGAGCTGTGAATGGGAATGTTGAAGCTCGAATGATTCCACTGCTTTTGACTGCCCGCATGAGAGAAGTCTTTCCAGCTTTGGATCTGTCAATCAATTCGGAAAGAGGTTCTGGGCCTAGATCTGTGTCTCCGATGTCAGCAAATCTGGAAGTAATGCATGATTCCGCTGAGCCTTCTCGTTCATCCCGCTTTGCCATAGTTGGAGCAATCTTTGTCTGAGCAATTCTTTTTCTTTTTATTCGGCCGAATTCTTTACAACTGGTGCAGATCTGGGAATTTCTTCAGATTCGAGGATATATTCAATGTATCTGACATTGATTTAAGCTCCCTTTCAATTATATAAGCACCTGTAATGAATACCTGCAATTAATTCAGACAAAGACGGCAACCGAACATGAACACTTGATTTTTATCATAAAAATCTGCATATAAAGCCCGCTGCCCTAAAATTTGAGGCTTTGCTTGCATGCAAAGCAAGCATAAATATTTTCAACTTCACCTGGGCACCTGTACCAATATGCAGATAATTAACCAAGCTTAAAACAAGCTCCTCCAATCCTAGGCGCCAAACTTTGAAGCTTTCCGGCAATGAAAAACACTTCTTTGAGCAAAAATCCTCCTCCTTTGGGCGCCAAAACTGTCCGGGCTGCACTCCTTTGCTAGAAGAATTAATTAATTCATCATTATGGCAGCCCATGCTTATATAACCTTCATCATTCTATAATTAATAATTGCTCTCCTATTCCTGGCAATTAATTAATTAATAAGCATGTTTTTCTCTTTAACTTGGGCACCTATTTTTGCATGCTCATGGCTGCCATTAAATAAATTAATTTAATTTATTTTTAGCCTCTTCAGCTTTCACTTCACATCATGCTTGACCTTCTATTTCTCCATGCGCCAAAATTAGGAATAAAAACCATTAATAAATACTTCAAAAAGCATTATTTATCCTCCAAATGGGTCACACTTTTTAGCATGCTTTAGGGCTGCATTAAATAAATTAATTTAATTTATTTTTAGCCTTCCTCTTCCAGTCTTCTTTGACTTCTCTTTATGCATTGACTTTTCCTCATCCCTGGGCGCCAAAATTAGGAAGGGAGACTATTAATAAATGCCATTAAATAAATTATTTAATGCTCCAAAGGGGTCGCACTTTTTGGCAAAGGCTGATTTCTATATTTAAAAGTCAAATTTTAATGGGATTATTCACCCTGCATGGCAGCTCCAAAAATCCCATCATCCACTTAAGTTGTTTGACTTCCATAATGGGAATTTTTACCCTGCAAGGCAGGTAAGAAATTCCCATCAATGCCTTAAGTGATTTTTCTTTATTTTATAATGGGAATTTTCACCCTGCAAGGCAGGTAAGAAATTCCCACCGCCACGCCCTCTAATTTTCCCATCATAACTTAAGTGACTTTGCCTTCATGGGAAAAAGTACCCTGCAAGGCAGGTACAAAAATCCCACCTGCCTGCTGCGACCAAAAATCCCACTGCAGCTTAAATCCATCCATTCCCAAAAATGCGACTTGTCCAGAAGAGGCTTTTTTGTGCATGACTTCGTCTTTTTAAAGAGAACCTGACTTCCTGAGGCTGATTCCTTCTGGCATGGCGGCCGTAGATGATCTCCAGATACTCCAAGCAAGAAAACAGACTGTACTGGCGAAGGAATTGACCTAGGGAATTTCACAGAAAAATAAAAAAATAAAAACGAAAAACGTTGCCAAAAGTCACAGACAAAGCCCAGATCCATTCCTGATGAAAACCCTACTGGTATATGTGAATATTGACATGCAAAACTTCAACAGGGCTAAACCGAGCACAATTTACTTCAAACGGGCTCAAATAATTAAATAAAATTTTCCGTAGACAAAACTTGACGAAGGGATAAAACAATTTTCAGCATCTGGGTATTTGTCGAAATTGGCTCCTATGATTCACTGGGAATATCTTGATGCAATACAAGCATCTTCTGGCAATAAAAACACAAAACGACCGTTATTTTAAAAGTATGAAATTTTTTACATGGGGTAGTCTCAGATTTCAGGGTGAAACTGGGACACCGATCGACCCAAGAATTATTCTGATTTGGCTTCCTTCTGGTTTGTTTAAGAAAAAAGCAGTGTTATGTAGGGACGCGTCCCCTAGATTTTGGTGACGTCTCGAATGTTTCGGGACTTGGGGACTTGGTGGGGACATCCCCAATTTTTTAAATTTATTTTAAAGTAATCAAAAGTCTTTTAATGATGTTTTACTTTTAAAAGCTGATATTTTTACCAAGAACATTAAATTAAAATCTTGAAAGTACCTAAAATACATTAAATACATTTTAAATCCTTAAATTCCACTTAATAGAGTTAAAATATTGATTTTCATATATTATTTCAATAGCCGTCCTCAAAATTTGGGATTTTTTTTTTTTTGACTAGAAACCATGACCCTCGTCCGAGACTTAGGTAACTATGAAGAAAAATGTAATCTGTTTTGTATTTTCCCTGTACATTTTTTTAATCTTTTGACAGCCCTTGTTATAAATATATGATGTATTCAAACTAAATATAGAAAATTATTGGAATGAATCTACACCTTTTGGTACACCAATTATTTGATTTAATTTAGGCAATTCAATTCTAGAGAGGGTTTATTACATAGTTACCTAAGACTCATGATGTGAGGATGGGCTTTCGGGTTTTCTAGGACAGAAAAAACTCTCAAATTTTTGGGATGGATAACAAAATAATAAAAAAATATACAACCAAATTTAGAACACTTAGAGAAACTAAAATAAGCTAAAACTGAAACTTACTTTTACCAAATAGAGCCATTAATTCAAATCCACCCATTAAATAATTTTTTCAAATTCTTAATATCATAATTTGAAATTGTGAATGATAAAGAATCAAGATACGTTAACAATGAACATACTAGAGGATCTTTGCAAATAGAGGGGAAGGTGGAAGACATTTGAAAATGGGGGAATTGAATGAAATATTTTATTTGATCATGGAGGTGGGTGAAGACTTTAGAGATTTTAGTGGGGAATTTTTGAAAATGGAGGATTTGAATAGATTATTTTATTTGATCATGGAGGTGGGTGAAGACTATAGAGATTATAATGGAGACTCTTTGAAAATGAAGAAGGATTTGAGTTGGTAGATGAGGTAATGGGATTTGAGGTGGATTATTAAATTAATTTTGTGAATAATTGGTGTAGACTTTGATTGGGTGAGGATATGATTAACTAATTAATATTGATTAATTGGTCATGAGATTTTATGGGGTTAAAATGATTTAATTGATTAATGAGGTGGTGTAATTAGGGTGTCCACATTTCCCCCTCTTTGGAACAATGTTAGGTTACCAACGCCCTTTAAAAGAAAGTAGACAAAGAGACAGATAAAGTGAGATGCCCCTAGTGGTAGGGTTAGTAGAAATAAACAGGATTTGGAAATGTTGATCGATGGGCCACTTTGGTGGACTGTTTGAAGGGATTGAGAGGCCGATTTCACAAAATAGATGACACTTGGAAATGTTGATCGATGGGCCACTTCAATGGGTTTTGTGAAGGGATTTATGGGCTGATTTGGCAAGGCATATAACTATTTCAAAAGAGATGCCCTTAGTGGCATGGTCTGGTGGGATGATTGAGTGAGGAAGGTCTCATCAAAAACAAAAATATGCTATTGCAAATAAATTGATTGAGTAATGATTGATAAGATGATAAAATGTATACTCACATTAGTTCAAATTTCATGTAATGAAAACAAAAACAAAAACTTCTGAAATTCGGTTGAGCTATTTGCTTTCCATTTTTACCTCAAAGGACGAAAACCCTTTGAAGTGTTTGCATTAGAGGACAAAAACCCTCTATTGCCAAGGTTGAAGAATGAAAACTCTTCATCCTTTGTGAGAGGAAACTCTATTCAAGGGTTTCCATTGAGTTTCAAAAATAAATTTTGAATTCCAGCAGTTTTATCCGCAACGAGGGTTTGAAGAAGGAAGGTTGTAGCCATTTCTACCTTGCATTTCTAGCCTTTTTTATTGGAGCAACCCACTTATAGGAGTATTTTGAACATTTTAGGGCACGAGTGGCTTAGATCTGATTTTCATCTTCAATATCAGATTTTTATAGATCATTTTCAGCTGGTTTACATGTAATTTGGGCTTGGGAAACTTCAAATTCAGCCGGGTCTGTAAGCTGTTTTTTGCAGACATAAATTAAAATTTCAGATCTCTTATTGGTCAGAAAATTGGTATTTTCTTGATGTTCTTGCATATATAATTTTTTTTGATTGTGTTGGATAAGTATTTGATCTAAGTCTGTATCTATTTTGTGGATCAACAATTCCTAAGGCAAGTCACATTTTCCTTAAAAAAATTCATGACTGCAGTATTTTTGTCTAGTATACCCTCTATAAATTGCTGTTATAGATCAGATTTGCAGTTGTTCCTTTTGGGGGCATAAATTATCCCATTGGGGACATTACATTGGTATCAGAGGATGTTCCTTGTTATCACGTGAAGTAGTTTAGATCTGCAAATTCACTTCTAGTTTATCAAAGAAGGAATCCAACTCCAAAGAAAGGGACAATGGATGAGCATGATCAGAGAGCTCCTCCTACAGATGAGCTAAGCTACATGCATGAGGTGATCACAAGGATTCAAAGAGAGTTGCGCTTGCTTTATGAGGGAATCTCAAAGGGAAATGTGTGATGCATTGGTAAGCTCAATCATGGACCTAGCTAAGATTATACATGGACATCATATATCGGCCAACCAAGGAGTAACCAACAATGGTGAGGGAAGCTCATCTGGACCAGCAAAGACATCCATCAAGCCTCCACCTCAAATATTCGAGTCATGTTTCATCAAAAAGAGTAATAACTAATTGAGCTAGATCCTCAAGTGATATTGAAGAAATAGAGGCATGGGGTGATTGCAATGTCCCTTTCTAGGATACGCTAGGAAATAGCACAAATTTGATCACACACAACTGAAAATAATTTATTATTCAAACCCCAGACTACTGCCAACTTCAAAAATTAATTCCCGCTCAACCAACCATGCAAATCACTTCAAAATTTGGATATTGGGGTTATAAAATATGAAGTTTATGAATGTAAAATCAGAATTAACCCAACTTTTACCAAAAGTGCAGAAATGGCCCTCCTAGTATTTCGCCCAACACAATTAGGGCTGATTATGCATGCAAAAACACCCCAATAGTCACCAAACCTTGTGCACAAGCTCATAAAAATATCTAGAACCAGATCTGAACTTAATATGCAAGATTCATGCACCAAATATGTCGGAAATATACTCTCACCTAGTCGACTAGGGCACAAAAATACAAGTTAATGGCTCAAATCAACTCCAAAATATGTGAAAACCAGCTCGCTAGGGCATACATTCATCACCAAAATATCACAAAGCAATTTGCTACTCTAGGAGAGAGATATCTTTGCATAACAATGGTGTCCCCATTTCACCTCAAATCGAGACTACCCCATGTAAAAAAATTCGTACTTTAAAATAATGGGTCTTTTTGTGTGTTAATTGCTAGAAAGTGTCTGTATTGTGTCGGGATATTCCCAGAGAGTCATATAAGCCAATTTTGCCAAATACCCAGATGCCCAAAATCGTTATGTTACTCATTTCATTGGGTTTGCTGCATGGGAAATTTTTATTTAATTATTCTGAGCCCCATTTGAGGCAAATTGTGCTCCGGTTTAACCCTGTTGTGGTCTTACATGTCAATATTCCCATATACCAGTAGGGTTTCCACCAGGAATGAATCTTGGGCTTTATCTGTGACTTCTGGCAACGTTTTGCGTTTTTGGTGTTTTCTTGTTTTGTTTTCTGTGAAATTTCTCTAGGTCAATTCCTTTGCCGGTTTAGTCTGTTTTCTTGCTTGGAGTATCTGGAGATCATCTACGGATGTCATGCCAGAAGGAATTTGCCACAGGAGGTTTGGTTCTCTCTAGAAAGATGAAGTCGTGCACAGAAAAGGCCTCTTCTAGGCAAGTCGCATTTTTGGGAAAGGAAGGTTTTAAGCTACAATGAGATTTTTGGTAGCAGCAGGCAGGTGGGAATTTTGTACCTACTTGGCAGGGTACTTTTTCCCATGAAAGCAAAGCCACTTAAGTCATAATGGGAAAATTAGAGGCAACAGGTAGGCAAGAATTTCTTACCTGCCTTGCAGGGTGAAAATTCCCATTGTGAAATAAAAGAAAATCACTTAAGGCATTGATGGGAATTTCTTACCTGCCTTGCAGGGTAAATAATCCCATTATAAAAGTCAAACAACTTAAGTGGATCATGGGATTTTTGGAGCTGCGGTGCAGGGTGAATAATCCCATTGGAAATTGACTTTTAAAAATAGAAATTGGCTATGTCAAAAAGTGCGACCCCTTTTGGAATAGGACAACTTTAAATGCATTTATTAATTAATTCTATTTCCAAATTTGGCGCCCAAGCATGAGGAAAAGTCAACAAGGAAGAAGAGGATAAAGGAAATTAGAAATAGAATTCTAAAATTAAATAAATGTAATTTATTTAATGCAGCCCCCTCTCATGTCAAAAAGTGCGACCCATATTGAGGAGAAATAATACTTTTTAAAGTATTAATTGGTGGAATTAATTCCTATTTTTGGTGCATGAAGTCAAAGCACACTGTGAAGTCAAAGTGGACTGGAAGTAGAAAGCTAAAATTAAATAGATTTAATTTATTTAATGGCAGCCATGAGCATGCACAAAATAGGCGCCCAAATTGAAGAGAAAAACATGTTTATTAATTAATTAATTGCCAGGAATAAGAGATGCAATTATTAATTATAGAATGGTGAAGGTTATATAAGAAGGGGCTGCCATAATGATGAATTAATTAATTCTTTAGCAAAGAAGTGCAGCCCAGACAATTTTGGCGCCCAATTAAGGAGGAATTTTGCTCAGAGGAAGGTGTTTTCACTGCCGGAAAGCTTCAAAGTTTGGTGCCTAGGTTTGAAGGAGCTTGAATTAAGTCTGATTAATTGTCTGCATAGTGGTACAGTGCTCAGGTGAAGTTGACAAAATTCATGCTTGCTTTGCATGCAAACAAAACCTCAAATTTTGGGGCAACAGGCTTGATATATGCAGATTTTTATAATTAAAATCAAGTGTTCATGTTCTGGTTTCCGTCTTTGTCAGAATTAATTGCAAGTATTCATTACAGTGCTTATATACATAGTTACCTAAGACTCCGGGACGGCGGGACGGGGTTTCCGCGATGGGGGGGACTGCTGACGGCTAATAAAAATATATAATTTATTAATTTTACAAATATAACATGAATAATTCAATAACCTAAGACTTAAAATTGAAAGTTTGAAGATTGAAACCATTAATGATTAATCCAATAATCAATTATTCATCACATAAGCCAAGGCCCAAAATGCTACAAACTATCACTATATATATTATATTGAATGTTCAAAACTTCAACATGAGAAGAGTACAACTACACCCACATTACATATGCTATGAAATATTATGTCATGTCTCATAACCAAAATGACATTACATAACCAAAATGACAAGTGACAAGTACAACTCAAAAATCACTATCAGAGCCCTCCGAAGGAATAACAGAAACCGCTCCTCCTCACTAGGAGTATCTCAGATTAACGTCATCTCGCATCTCGCAAAGGAGATATCAACCAGTCCTCGCTGCTCCTGATCTTCATCAACCTGCCTTGCATCCTCAAGATCCACATCCCACCGCAATGCTTGGGCTCTCTTGTACGTAGGTGTCTTGCGATCCATGAGACGCAAGGCACTATGTATAAACAAGTTTCTCTGCTCTCTTAGAGGTAAGTCTGTTCCTCTTAAGAGAGTGGATCCACCCATATGTTGACCAATTCCTCTCAAAAGCAGAGGAACTAGAAACCTGAGAAAGAAGACGAATAACAAGTGTATGTAGCAATCCTGCATGTCCATACAATCGCCACCAACTAACTGGACTCTCATGTGCCAATGTGGTCCTGTCTATCTTTGATGATTTTTTGTAGCCATCCAGATAAGCGAACTTGAGCCAATCAGTTCTGACTCGTGAAGCATCCTCTGCATTATACATTTTTTTAGGGCTTTCAAGAAACCCTTCCTCACCTCCTCATCATCTACTGGGAGAACTCTGCCAGGCCTCTCAACATACCACTTCGGATTTAGTGCATATGCAGCCATGTGTAAAGGAGTGTTCAACTTCTCCCATCTCCGCTCAATGATAGGCTGAATATGGTGATGGTAGAACTCCAAGGTGGGGTCCCTTGCTCGAACAACAACCTTCATCTGGCCAAGCATACTATCAATACATTCGTATATCTCACCAAGGCTAGGGCTCTCAGAATCCCCATATTTTATCACACTGAAAATTGGAGATATTATGGATGTGATATATCTCACATCTATCCAAAATGTTTCATTCACCACAATTGCTTTCACCTTCTTCCCCTGCTCTGTCTTCGACCCATCCCACCTAGACCACTCTGATGTCATGACCATGCACTATAATGATTCCTGCAACTCAGCCATCCTATCCAGCAAAATAAAATACGATGCAAAACGTGTGTCCACTGGCTTGAGGAATTCCTTCCTCGAAAAGCTACGGAAGAGTGCCAATGACGTATGGTGGTTGCAGATGAACATCTGCACATCTCTAGCATCAACCACTACATTTTTGACCCAATCAATTTTTCCAATATCTTTTAGTGCATTGTTCATGGCATGCACACAACATGGGGTCCAATATATATGTCGGTAATGAGCCTCGACAAGCTTACCTGCTGCCCTGCACACATATGTTGCATCTGTAATAACCTGCACAACGTTGGCAGGGCCAACCTCCTCAATAGCATCTCGCAAAATGGTGAATTGGAACTCTGCATCCTTCTTCTTCCCTGAACAATCAACTGCCCTCAAAAAGTAAGGACCCTCTCTGCATGAAACAATGATATTTATGAGTGGGTGGTGTCTGATATCTGTCCACCCATCCATGATGATGCTGCAACCGTGAGAGACCCATGTGCACCTCATTTCCTCCATCAATAAATTAACCTTGGAATAGTTCTTATCCAAGATTGTGGTTCTCAACTTCGTGTCTCCTGGGGCACATAACTCACACTTGCTTTGGCTATCTTAGCCACAACCTCTTGAAATAAGGAGAGCGAGCAACATGAAATGGAATGCCAGTAGCAAAAAAGAATTTTCCAATGGCATCATCAGCCTCTTCTCTAGCCTTTGTATCATACATATCAACAACTGGATTGGAGGCCACAACCTTCCTCTTCCCCCTACTACTACCAAAAGCATCCAATTCAGACACCTCATAAGATGCACCTGTAACACTACCGGTATTAATTCTCACAGCACTAGAAGGGGTGCCAATGCCACTAACATGACGGCCACGAACTTCTGGAACCTTTTCCACCATATCTCCATTATACAACCTCACCATTTCTGCCCTCTCTTCAAGTGATAGTTGTCCACACATGCCTACACCTTTCCCCGCAATGTGCAATAAATGTGCATTCAACCTAGTAATGCTGCCTGACCAAGATAATGAGCAAATGTTGCATTTCCATGTTTTAGTGCCCCTTGAAATGTTTGATCTAGGACCTTGCATAATTTGACCAAATTGTTTCAAAGGTTTTTTCTTATCAAAAGGCCCCCTAACATACTTTTTCAACATTTCGAGGGGCAACTGAACTTGTCCACACTCCCTTGTGAACTAGTAGCAGTATTAGGTGTTTCTGATTGTGTTCCTTCTCCTTGCACACCCATTTCAACCTCATATTCAGCTTGATAATCACTATCGGAACTCATTTTGAAGCTGCAATAATTAAAATACAAAACAATATAACTATACAATACAATAAAACAATGAATGCAATTTTTGAATACATTTAAAAAAAAAAAAAAAAAACAGCGATGAATACATTTAAAAAAAAAAAAAAGCGATGAATACATTTAAAAATTAAAAAAACAAACAATAAAAATGCCCTCCCTTTATGCTTTATCTCATTCCATCACTTGCTAATCCAAATAGGAAAAAAAATACAAGCAAATGCAATGCCTTCACTTTCAACTTTGCATTTGGAAATTAAAAAAACAAAACAAAGAATGGTAGTAAATTAGTAATGTATGTACATACCTCTTGCTCTTGCTCTTGCTCTTGCTCCTTGCTCTTTGCTCTTGCCTTCTCTTTTTTTACTCTTGCTCCTTCTCTTTTTTTTGCTCTTGCTTGGTGTGATTAGAATGAGTATGAAATGCTCTTTTTATAAGTTTTTTTGTTGCTTTTAGGGTTAGGTCATGTTAGTTTTAATTAGAAAGCATTAAAAGTTAAAAAAATTTTAAAAAACATAAAAATGATTAAAAAAACGTTGTTTTGCTTGGTCGCTGCGTGAAAGACATTGGGGACGCCGTGATTCGTTCTCGGGACGTCCCTCACGAAAATGGGGATGTCACCCAAACACTAGTTTCCCGAAACGGACCAAACACTAGCGTTCCGGACGTGCGTTTGCAGTTTTTAGGGATGCCCCCTTTTTTTTGGAAAATGGGGACGGCAAGGAAACGTCCCATCCGGGTTTAAGGAAGTCCCCTGTCCCCGAGACGCCCTTGACATTCGGGACGTGCTAAAAACCTCTCTCGGGACGCTTGCCCCCACGTAATATATGCTTATATAAGAGAAATGGAGCTTAAATCAATGTCCAATACATTGAACATATCCTCCGAATCTGAAGAAATCTCCAGATCTGCACCGTTGTAAAGAATTCCGGCCGAATAAAGAGAAAAAGAATTGCTCAGACAAAGACAGATACGGCCATGGCAAAGCGGGATGAAAAAGAAAGCTCAGCAGAGTCATGCATTACTTCCAGGTTTGCTGACATTAGAGATACAGATCTAGGTCCAGAACCTCTTTCCGAATTGATTGACAGATCCAGAGCTGGAAAGACTTCCCTCATGCGTGTAGTCAAAAGCAGTGGAATCATTCGAGCTTCAACATTCCCATCCACAAACCTCGGCCTTGCCAAATTCGTCATGGAGTGTGCTAGGTCTTACCACCCATTATCTAGATCAGTCCGAGATGCTGCGGGGAAGACAATAATCCGGTTGGACGCACAGTTCATCAATTATTGTCTGAAGATTCCAACACGACAGGTGGTGACTACTATTAGCATACTGGATGCCGAACAGATGGGAAAAGCATAAAGTTGACTGTGTGGGCATAATGAACAACAGATACATGAAGAAGCCCAGATCTCCATCCAAGTTCCCGAGAACTCTTCCACGATCTAATCCGCTACAAGAGGTGGATGACATTACCAAATTGTTATGCAGATAAATGGCGAAGCTAACGCTCACAACTTCCGCTCATGGATGTATGCTTTCATCAGGACCATTGAAATCAACAAAGCAGATTCAATAATCAATTGGTCGGAAATCATTAGTGACAACATCGGTGAGCAACTCCGAATGTGAGGCGGACTTACAACTTCAAAATGACTTCATATTTGGTATATGCAGCAGCTTCACAAGGTGTCTTCTCCAAGCTGGATAGACGTGGTGTGCTTTCCAAGGATCCTATTTTTGAGTGCTATCCATAGCTTACTGTGCCCGCATGCAATAAAGATTATAAGGTGGTCAACGATGGATTCTTCTACGGATTCATTTGTAGGTTGAACGGTGATCTAAAGGCCAACAGGGTAAGCAATGAAGCTTGGGAAGCTGTGTCCAAGATTGGCAGTATCTTCATCCAGTTTGCGGACTTTACATACCTCAGGGTCACCGGCTTTTCAGGAGAACCAGTTAAGTTGCCCAGATATCCGAGTGACAGATTGGTCATCATGGAGTTGAGCAGACAACTCGTGGAGATGCATGACCTACAGTTGAAACGACACAAGTCTACAGGCTTCTTCCCGATCACAGTGGGCTATTACAGTTGCCAGAGCATTCATAAAGCCCGAGGAATTAAGCGGAGATGTTCTCTAGAGTACGAGCAAGAGTTCTTCCCAACACGACTGAACTTTGATCCATTTGGAGTGGCAAGGAAGACAATCTCCTAGGAGTACATGCATGTGCCTTCATTGGAAGATTTTTGGATGAAGTGCAGAAGCGAGTATGAAGTTAGAAAGAAAGATTTCAGCAGGTTATCAAAGCATGGCAAGTGTTTGACTTTGGTTTAGCACGGATACCTGCGGATCTTAAAGATGATGGGCCTGTGTTACTTGACGCATACCATCGGATGGGAGGAGATAGAGTTGTACTTCAGGAGAGCATAGGTGGCTGCCATACGATCGAGGAAAGGTCTGCCACTGTTCTGGTCAATACTTCAAACTGGTTGCTGACAAAGGGATATTGCCTTGATGAGGCATTGATGAATCAGATCACAGGCAACCTCGGCACAGGAGATTCCCTCAAAAGGAAGCACGAAGGAGAAAGCAACAGAAGGCCTGAAAAGATTAAAGTGCACAGAAGGTCTCATTCAAAGGAAAGGATCACTTCCACGGCTATGGTGTTAGTTTCGGCTTCTCCAACATCAAGTACTTCACCATGTTGCACCTCAACGAGATACTGCCATTCCTTCGTTGAATCCGGAAACATTCATCTTTTCTCCTTAGCCACTCCGTTCAGCACCTCTTCCTGAAGAAACGTTGAAGTTGCAGATGGCAGAATTTGAAAGAGCTTTGTCTTTGGATAATTCAGAGGACGGCAACCACAACACTGTAGCAGTTTCAGATGGAGAGGAATTAGAGCGCGAGATAGTGGTACATTCGACAACTTCTCATTCTTCGAGAAGTAATTTCTCAGAATGGTTGGCTTCACAGTTGGTTCCAGAGGCTAGAGAGGAGATCAACTTGGAGGAACATGACTTGCATTGCTCTGAGTTTGGGCGGAAAAGACAAAAAACCTAAAGTTGCTAAGGTGACTTCAAGGTTGATTATTGAGGAGTCGGGGCAGAAGTTCACTGAGATGTCAGTTCCAGCAGAAGGGAAGAAGAAGGATGAGCTCACAATAGAAGATATAACAGTGACCAGAGTACCCATAGGTCAAGCCACCACAGAAGGATTGAAGCAAGACACGCAAACATTGATAGATGCTTTATTCCTTAGGCTTGACAAAGAAAAGGCGAAGAAAGTTGAACTTCAGAAGCAGTGTCTCAGTTGTGCGAGATTATTGCCAAAGTTGCAAATCTTCCACTCAACCATTTCAAAGACATAAGCAAGAGTGATCATCCGATGCGAAAGTGGAAGATGCAGGCAACCAGGTTAAAGCTATCAATGAATGGAAAAGTCTAATCATTCACCAAGCTTTCTGTACAACTCGGAGAGGTACCATCCGTCTAAAGGTTATGAAGGATGCATCGGTTCAGCTGAAGCAACTGGTGACGAGCACGATAGACATGAGCACAGTTGCTGAAAGTAACCTAAGTACTTTGGTCGAAATTAATAAGTTATCGAGGGAGGTGTTGATTGCGGAACAAATTGTGCCCGATGGATCAGTTGAGAAGGGGAAGCAGCTTGAGTTTGCAGTATCTTTCCGCTTGGAGATCTTCAGAATCATGCTGAAAAGGATGCAGGCACTTGAGAGTATGGCATCATCTTTACCAGACAATGTCATTGCTTTCACTAATGAGGAAGTGGTCGGGAACGTTTCTTCATACACAAGGACCATTCCTAGCAAAGTGCCTGATTCCTTGGAGGGATCTCTTCTGATGGTGCAAGGGAGAATTGATGGAGCTGTTAGGCCTTTCACGATGGATTCCATCAGTAAGTTGGTAACGCTGTAGTCAGATATTGAGAAGTTCGGGCCTAGCTTGGAGGATGTGGAAGCATGCATCGGGGTTTTGAACGAAGGCTTGCTGCAATTTAGGACAGAAAAAAGTTGTGGCTAAGACAAATGGGAAGTTGTTGAATTACATGTTCGACAAGTATATTCAGTATCAAAACAAAAAGAAGATGTAGATGTTACAACTGGCGAATCTTTCTTCTTCTACTCTTTCTTCTTCTATTTTCACGTTCCGGATGTAATTGTAAAACTTTAAAGTTATTGGTTTTGAAACCATTACTTTAAGTTATGTGGAACGATTCTATTAGTTAAGTGACAGATGTGTATAAGTTTGAGTATGGATCCGGATGCATGTCACTTGAAGAGGAATTAGAGGAAGATGATTGCCAGATGTTATCTTTACTTCTTGTTTATGTTCTAGTTCAGTTGAGTTTCCCATTTGTAATTTCCCTTCTACATTCTATAAGTAGAGGAAGAACCTTCGGGTTAAGGATCAGAATTTGTAAGCAGCATTCTTGTGTTCCAGACTTTGTGTTAAAATCCCTGATAGCTATTTGAAGCAAAGGAATAGAAAGGAGCAGATTTCCGAGAACTTTGTGTCACGGTGCATTTTGTTTCTAGTTTTTTTGTCTTAGATCTACTTATAAACTTTGTGTTATTCTAGATTTAGATCTGAAAGTTGCGTTTGTTTATAATTCCGTGTGTGTTAATATCTATTGGTTCTATCTATGTGCATGCAATCAACTCTATAATCTATTGATTGGGTTGCACATCTTCCCTCTTTCTTTCCTGTTTTTATTATTTTCCTTCTTCATTAGATATTTCTTTTCTTTAATAATTGCTTACTTGCTGCAAAACTATACAGCTATGGTTCATGAGTTGCATGGTTAAAGTAAAACCCCTAAATAGATACTAGCATATTTAATTGACAAATCTTACACGGGAGCCTCACCGGTAAATGAGGGAGATTTATCTCATGACTGCCTAGGTTTTCAGCTATGCAAAAATCTAACCAACACATAAACTTCAAAAATCACCTCCACATCAAGTCTGATTTTCTAGGGAGACATAAATAAATTAATGGATCAGCCCTCTTATTGATCGCAAGAACAATACTCCTTTGAACTCATTTAGGATCTTGATTTGTTGGACAAGTATTTGATCTAAAATATTTGTTTTGAGCATAGAACTTTATTAGAGCATACATCCATTTTCTAATAAATTAAGATCTGCATTAATTTTGAAATATCAATTCATCAAATCAGCATACCCAACAATGGAAGCATGATGTGTCTTTATACTTCCCCCTCCAAGAGTGGCGAACCATATGGGCCTTTTCTTTGCCCAATGTTCCCTCCTAGAATGGCGATTCACTTAGGAGGTTTAAGTGACCATTAAAGGGGGTTTTTATCTTTTAAAACATGACTCCTTTTTTAATAATTAATTCACCTTTTTTAATGTTGTGATTAAAATCACAAAAAGGTAAATTTAATTCTTTTTTATTAGCTCATAGGAGTTACCAAATTAGTGGTGAAAACCACTTTTATAATATTTTACTAACCCATTAAAATTGCCTTATTATTTCGAATGATTAAGATCACTATCAAGGAGCAACTTTAAGAAATTAATACACCATAGAGTTTTCCCACCACCTCAAATTTATCAAGGCCAAGTTCATGGGAAGAATGGACTAAAGATCTCGCAGTACTTGAGTAAAAGCCCAATGTGACATTGCAAATATACGGGACATTACAAAGTAAAGAATATGCAGCCCTCGGTTTCAAAGTGAGAGAAATGTTGTCTTTCACGGACTACTTCAAGTGAAGAATAAGCAAAGGCACATGCAAGAATAGAAGAGCTCAACAAGAGCAACCAAAAGAGACATACAACAAAGGTTGGATAAAGTAACTCTTCCTTCTTATGATGGTTCAGATAAGTGTTCAACTAGAGCATGGTTACAAAAACTAGATACATATTTGTCATTGAATCCCATGTATGAGGAAGAAGCCCTTAAATTTGCAACTTTGCATTTGGAGGGAGTTGCACATGAATGGTGGTATCATGGATTGATCACACAAGGGCATGACTCTATCACCACCATTGAAGAATTCAGTCAATATCTAACAAAAAGGTTTGATAAAATACATCTAGAGATCCATTTCAGGGATTTGGCCCAACTCAAGCAAGAGGGATCATTGGACAAATATATTTCAGAGTTTCAGAGACTTGCAGTGATGGTACCAAATAAGCGAAAAACACTTGTACAGTTGTTTATTGAAGGACTAGCAAAACCACTAAGAGGTTTAGTTAAAGCTTTCAAGTTCTCTCTCTCTACAAAAGTTATCAAGAAGTCCTCCTTGGATTTGGAAACTTCAGTCCCAAAAAGAAAAAATCTGTAGTTTGGACAGCCTAGGACTGTACCTTTTGGACAGCAAAGGACTACATTTTTTGGGGCAGAAAAAGGGGTGAGCAAGGGACAACAACTAGTGGACAGCAAGGTAAGCCAATTTAAGAGAAATCTGATCCAAAAGAGGGCAAAAAAAGTAACAAGCTAATAGAGGGAAAAATGAGTTGAAAGGAAAAATTTATGCTTCAACTACAGGGACCCATGGACACCCAACCATCATTGCCTTGGCAAAGGGTCAATCCATTACATTGAGGTAGTTTCTGATGAGGAAGATGATGAGAAGAGTGCTGATCCAAAAGAAATTGAAGAACAAACAAAGGAAGAGGAAGTGGTTCTCACGGGTGCCACACTTGCTATCTTATCCGTACCACCTAGTTTCTATGCATTCCAAGTTAGAGGAGACATCCATGGGCAAAAGATCACCGTGTTGATTGATAGTGGAGCTACACATAACTTCATTGATGAGAGTTTTATAAGAATGGGATTGAAGATGGAAGATTTCCAAGGTTTCAATGTGATAGTAGGTAGATGAATATTCACTTTCATGCACAAAGAAGATCCCACAACTTGAGCTCACTTTAGGAAGACATAGGTAAGAGATGATTTTTATGTTATTGGCATTGGTGAGATGGATGTAGTACTTGGAGTACAATGGCTGCAATCTTTGGGTGAATTCATCCAAAATTATCAAACTATGGAATTGAAATTCAAGGTACAAGACAAAGAAGTTGTTCTACAAGGTATGAGGAATGGTACTCCTCAAGTTGTGACAGCCAAGAGTATGGAAAGTTCTTCCAAACAAGGGCAGATTGCATGGGCTACACATTGTGTGGTAAGAGATACATCCTCTTTTTATTACAACAGTTCTATCATGATGATATTCAGCCTATTTTGGACAAGAATGCTAAGGATTTGGTACAGCAAAGCCAAGATATCATGAAGGAAAAAGGAAATGAAGATCTTGATGACACTCCAAGGTATGAAAGAAATGGTAACATGTCATATTTATTGCTGCATATTAAACCATTTCAGATTTGTTTTTCTCATGAGAAGCATGATAAAATAAAGGATAAAGTTTGCAATATGGAGCATGTGGAACCCTTGATCCAAATTCATGTTTATGAGCATCATGAGAACTACATATTTTGGCAAGAGCTCTCTCATTTGACAAGCATGAGATCTAGACTCTTGGAGCACTACAACATGTTTTACATCTTGGACATGGCACTCGGGCATATGAGCTTGCAATTGCTTGAGGGCAAGCAATTTGGGGAAGGGAGGATTGAAATATCCCTTTCTCAAAATTAACAGGTTGAAGACCCTTAGCCCATTCATTGTTTCCCGACGGCTAAGGGATGGAAAAAAAAAGAAAACTAATCCTAATAAGTTAATTAAAAGTGCATAATAATTTTATTATAAGCACTTTAATAATTTATTAGTGATAAAATAACAAAAGAAAAAGTCACTTTATTTTATTTCCCCTTAGTGAGAAAATGCAACCCATATAGGGAGGGGATAAAGCTATTAAATAAAGTAAAGCAAGAGAAATTATTAAATAAAGTGAAGAGAGCTGATTGGGCCTTTGTGTGGGCAAAGATGCCAAGAGAAATTATAAAAGAAAGTGCCACACTTGGAGAAAACATCACTTTTGCATATTTTCATATCTGAAATTTGGTTGAGCTATTTGTTTTCCATTTTTACCTCAAAGGACGAAAACCCTTTAAGTGTTTGCATTAGAGGACGAAAACCCTCTATTGCCAAGGTTGAAGAATGAAAACTCTTCATCCTTTGTGAGAGGAAGCTCTATCCAAGGGTTTCCATTGAATTTCAAAGATAAATTTTGAATTCCAGTAGTGTTTGAAGACTAAAGTTGCAGATTTTGTTATCCCCAACTAGGGTTTGAAGGAGGAAGGTTGCAGCTGATTTCTACCTTGCATTTCCATCCTTTTTCTATTGGAGCGACCCACTTATAGGAGTATTCTGAACATTCTAGGGCACGGGTGGCTCAAATCTGATTTCCATCTTCATTATCATATTTTTATAGATCATTTTCAGCTGGTCTACATGTAATTTGGGCTTGGGAAACTTCAAATTCAGCCAGGTCTGTAAGTTGTTTTCTGCAGACATAAAATAAAATTCCAGCCCTCTTATTGGTAAAAAAATTGGTATTTTCTTGATGTTCTTGCATATATAAAAATTTTTGATTGTGTTGGATAAGTATTTGATCTAGTTTGCATCTATTCTTTGGATCAACAATTCCTAAGGCAAGTCGCATTTTCCTTATATAAATTTAGATCTGCAGTATTTTTGTCAAGTATACCCTCTATAAATTGTTGTTATAGTTCAGATTTGCAGTTGTTCCTTTTGGGGGCATAAATTATCCCATTGGGGACATTAAAGCTTTGAGGCCAAAGTTGATATTTTTGGAGGAATGATATGGGATGTATACTGTACTTAGTATAGCAGTACACTATATATGTCATCCCTTATAAAAAAGTGTTCAAACTACTTTTGTGCCTAATGTATGTCAACCCTTATAGAAAAGTGTACAAACTACTTTTGCACCTTGTCATTAGGTGGTTACTTGTACATTAGTGTAGGTGGAAATTCATTAGGTATACACCTTTCATTTCCTTCTCATGTTGAAATTCCAACAAATAGATAATTTAGACTTCCTAGTTTTTAGGATTAGTTGTCATGATGTAAAGCCTATTTAAAGGCATTCTCCTTGGTGAATACAATCAGTTGGAGTGCTTGTAATCCTCTTCCACATTCAAGCTTAGTGTTCTTTGGCAGGGATTGTTGATTCTCATGCCCCATGTAGACCCTGATTGCTACACAGCTTATTTCTAAGAGGATTGGTATCTCATTCGAGGGTTAGGTCCTCATCAACAAATTCCAGCAACTTTGGCTGCAAAATATTGAAGAATCCTTGATGGTTGACCCTCTAAAAACCTTGTTTAAGGAGTCATAAATGAACAGGCTGCCCAAAAAAGGCTACACAAGTGACTCACCCCGTTGGCAGGAAGCTTCAGCTCCAATCAAAGGCAGGCTACTGATTGGACTGTACCAAACTATTATCCACAATCCTCAATGTCAGTTGTTCCAATGAAGATGGGAGAGGGCCTGATCCCAAACTGAAGGGCCCTGTTAATGGAATAAAGTTTTTAACAGCTGCTTTTATCTGGGTGGTTCAAAAATTCAGATTCGTTGGGCCCGATTTTGCTAAAATGATATGCAGCTTGATATTATGCATATGTATAGTTCCTATGTTCTAGTCTTTTGTGTTTGTTAGTTTGCATGGCTATGACAATTAGTGACTCCAGGCGAGGACTAACCAATCCATATCCAAGGCAACCTTGGTAAGTCTACATTTTCGGTAAGCAAACCTGATAATTTTGCCCTTTGGCATCAGACTCGTAATCCCAAGGACAGATTTTCTGACTGTCTATAGGTTATTCTGAGATTGAAATAAGAAATGGATGGCATTGTATAGTTGAGGTGTTCACAACTTAAACTACCAGAAATCATTATCTGCATTGCAAACCTGATGCCCAGCACCTTCCATTAGACCCTGACTTGTATGTATTTTTGTCACACAATTTTAGTGCATTCTATAAGCCTTTGAAAGATGTATTACTGTTTAGGAATTTACTCAAACCCCTGTTTGCCTCTGCTCAACTGCATATCCCTTGTTATGATACGGAGCTGTGATAAACAGTTGAACTTAAATTGGCAAGGCTGAGAACAAAAAAACACGAACAAAGCTTACACAGTAAAGGGTGTTATTAGTTCAAAAAAGTGTTAAATAACCTATATATCCTGCAATTATTGCATTCCATTAGAAAAAACTCTCAAGTCAAAAAGAAAAGAAGAAGATAAACATAAAAAGGCCACTTAGGCCTTCAAACACCCAGATGACATTTTCAACACTCATTTTGCTTTCCCATTTCACTTTTCACTTGTGCTTATTCTGATTTTTCAATTTTTCTTATAACTTGAAGGAGCTGATTATTTATGCGAAAGGGCTGGATAGCGAGTCCTATATCCATTATTTACTTATTTCTTGGTGTATTGGTGTGTATGCTATATGTAATTGATTTGATATTAAATATATTTTCATTGTGGATTTTCCCTAAAATTACTTTTTAGTGTTTTTTAAAAGTCACCAAGTTTTTCAACAGAGTCCAGGTTTGAGGAAAACATCAGCTTGCCAAGTCCAATTCTGGTGACCATTGTTGATTGTTTAGAGTTCAGTTCTTATCATTCTTCACAACATTATGAACAATATTGTGGTCTTTGAAATTGATTTGAAGTTGACTGTATATTAATTGCTGATCAGTGATTTCCCCTAAAATTCACTTTTTAGTGATCTTTTAAAGTTGCTGAGTTTTTCAACTGAATCCAGGTCTGAGGTAAACATCGGCTTGCCAAGTCCGAGTCTGGTGACCATTGTTGATTTTTAGAGTTCAACTCTTTAGTCTTACGATAGTAACTGTAATCCTTCTCAACATTATGAACAATATTGTGGTCTTTTTGATTGGTGGTATGGTTTCCTGTTGAAGTTCAAACTCTCCATTTCAACTACAGGAAACAACCATCCCCAAATGTACATAAAAGTGACGTCCTTCTTTAGTCTTAGGTCATATTTTGTTCTTTGGGCTTCATTTCAATATCAGATGCATTGCGAATTGAACAGCTCGTGTTTCTTTTTGTAAACAAGTTGTCTTTAGTGTAATTATTTCTCTTTTATGTTATACAAATCCTTTGAATTTTCTCCAAAAAAATCTACCAGTGTGAGTTTGTTTTTCCTGTTATTTTTCTTGTGCAGGAACATCTACATTTGGGAAAAATCCTTCATCTGGAGGATGTGAATCACCAACCACTACTCAATCAAATCCTTCTAGAAGTAATTTTGGTCAGACCGAACCTGCTTTTGGGACTCAACCTGCTTTTGGTGCAGCTAGTACGTCTGCATTTGGTTTCACTTTGACACCAGCATTTGGTACCACGACCACATCATTTGGTCTAACAAATGCACCAGTATTTGGTGCTCCTAGTAATTCAGCATTTGGTTTCACTTTGTCACCAGCATCTAGCACAACCACGTCATTTTGTCAAACAAATGTGCCAGCGTTTGGTGCTCCTAGAACTTCAGCTACCAAGGCTTCAAGTATTAGCATGCCTTATGCTTTTAGAACTCAGTCTTATGGTGTAGCAGTTCAACCTGCTTTTGGTGCAACTAGCATACCAGCATTTGGTGATCCCAGTACTTCGGCTGGATTTTGTAGCACTCCTGCTTTTGGTCTATCGGCTACTGCTTTTGGAGCAACCTCAGCTCCAACATCTGGCAGCAGCTCAACATTTGGAGGTAATTCATCCCCTTTTGGTTCTCAGAGTTCAGCATTAAGTGAACAATGTTTTCTCAAGATCCTCACTTTGCTATGCTTCAAATTAAAATTTGCATTCTTGGTGTTATTTTGGAATGGTTCATTTTCCTAATGTTGTTTTATTTTGATGTAGCCGTCTAGATTGCTATCAATAGGATGTTTATGCTCTTTATTGATATAGTGCCATATGGTAGTGCTTTTACTTTCCAATGAACTGCTTTGGGACAACATTGGAATCTCCTTATGCATATTTCATTTTTTCCCCTCTTCACTGTACAGGAGCTCAATCAACAACTTCAGCTTTCATCAGTGAAGGTTTTGGGCAAATACCTTCTGGTAGGCTACGTGGAAGTGGCCTTACACCATACACAACTACAAAGGAGGCAGATTGTGGTTCTTGGCAGACGCTTGGAATATTTATTTCCATTTCTGCCATGCCACAATTTATAGATGAAAGTCACGAGGAATTAAGATGGGCGGATTATCAATTGGGAAATAAAGGTGACACCAGTTTTGGACAGTAAGAAAAAGATGGGCAGATTACCAATTGGGAAATAAGAGTGATGGTTGTTCTGTATAGTAGGAATTAAGATGGTGGGGTTACCAATTCGGAAATAAAGGTGACTATGGTTTTGTAGAGTTCACTGGTTTGGAAGTTAAGACGAAACTTGAAAGATCAGGAAGGGAATTAGAACTCTACAGTGTTCCTTTCATTAAAGTTGTGATTTTGTTTCTAATGTCCTTTTCTCATATTTAGGAACATCTACATTTGTAGAAAACCAACCGCCTGTCAGGGATAATATTTTTTCTCATAAGTTTTTTTGGCACGCAGTTACTATCCTAGTAGCAGGGTATATTTGTGCTAATAGAGTTAAGGTACACTGGTCCTCTTGGTCTTGGGTCACCTATCAAATATATGGTGTTAATATCTTGGAGTCGAGTTTTAAAAAGGATGTATATTGTAATGTATCTCTTTTCATTTAGATAAAAGTACATTTACCCACACATATATTGAATATGATATCATAAAATAGACTAGAATTATAGTAATTGCAATGAAAGCGAGGGAAATAAATAATAGCCTCGAGAAATAAGGTACAACACAAACATAAGTGCTTGCTTACAAAAATGTGTAGTTTGTGGAGGAGTTTAGTACCCTCTCCACAATTTGAGAGGGCTAGAGAATAGCATTTGGTAAGTGGGAGAACCCACTTTGCAAGTTGAGGATTGACTGGATTTCAATATTAGCCTTTTGAAAATTCAGTGAGGCAAAATTGTGAATAACAGATCTAAGGGAAAGCTCATATAATGAATTTTTATAAGGTAGTAAAATCAAACTTGAGGTTATTGTTTAGCTAAACAAATTCACAAAATCGAGGAGTATTGAAAGGATGCAAATATATATTTTGGTTGGTAGTGTCATGCATAGACTTGTTTTGGTTGGTAGTGTCATGCATAGACTTGTTTTGGTTGGTAGTGTTGTGTTGTATTTTTTCTTGGTTTGTTCGCCACTAAAAATTTGGTTTTCTGTAAAAGATTATTTCATATGAAAATTTTATTTTGTTTGCATAATGCCATAAGAATAAAGAGTTGTATTTCGAGAAGAAAGCCTAGGAAGGAGAAACAATTATTCATTGGCCATTATTTAGCCACAATATTATTCTTCATACTAAATGACAACTTTGATAAATTGATGTGAAAGCACAAGTACTTGTTTATACTGTAATTGATGACAAACTTACGAAAAAGAAATAAGAAACCAAAGAAGAGAACAAAGACAAAGGAATAAATGGATGTTAATGGTGAAGAGCAACATAAAGAGACCCAATCACTACTATATCAAGTGAAAACGACATCACTTGTAGGGTCAAAATCACATCAGAATTAGAAGGGTTTTGGTGTTTTTGGCCATGTTTTTTCCGAGGAAACTCGTTGTTTTGGGTGGCAAATAGGTGACACAAAAATGAAGCAACTAAGCTTTTTTATTTGCAACATTGTTGTGTCACTTCTGTGCAGATTTACATTTGTTTTACATCACTAGTTAATGACGCTAATTGTGCATTTGTGACACTATTAAATAACACAAATATCATTCAAAAATTATGTAGTATATAAAATTATAAATGTTTTATGTAAATACAAATAATTATATTATATTATTTTAAATTATTATTAAATATATTAAGTATGATTATGATGATGTCATTGTTTTATATTAATGCACATAATAAGATATCTACATTAAATTAAATTATATTAAATAGTTGGATATTTCATATAGATTAGGTCTAGAAAATATCAAATATTTAATAATTTCAATATAAATTGAAATCTTTATAAAAACAAATGTTGTAGACAATCACACGAGAGATTTAAATTAAATTTTGTTTCTATATAATAATGTATGATACTTGAACACGTTCAAATTACAATAAGGAACTAAGTGAATAATACAAAATCCTTTCCAAAATATAACAAATAAATATATAGGTAGCTAGTCATCCTCCTGTCTTCATTCTCATCCTCAAAGTGTTCCTTCACTCTATTTAAAAGTATGTCGAGTAAGGCGAGAGGGTTACTCATCGTTTGACTTTGGCAAGACGACACTTCTTCATCATTGTCATTGAATGTAGAGATGAAGCGTTGTCGTTTAAATTTTGGATTTTTTTGTTGTGAGCATGTTGAGAGGGTCCTACCCATTATGAGGATTTGTGAGTCAATTATAAGATGTGATAACTAAATTTATTAAAATCAATTTAAATAAAAAAATAAAAAAATATACATATAAGTGGCGACTCCTCGACAACCAGAGACAAATGATGTCTACTTGTTCCAACTCCCTCATCCTCCGCTTGTGTACATGGGAAGTAGTTATGTGATACAAGTTGTATTATAATTATTCAATAAAATAATATAAATTTTAATTAAAATATATTAAAAATTTATACATTTGATGCGGGTCCTTAGATGTTGATGGACATCCATTTCTATGATATGATGGTCTCCTTCCATTCCTGGGAGGGCCCAACAACCATTAGACTTGTCATTATTAAGTTATATGGCTAATTTTTTTAAATGCGAACAAATATGTTTTAATTATGAAATAAGTTGTAAACTTATACTTTCATGGTGGGAAGATAGATGTTGACGGGCATGTAGATGTAGAAGAGGATCAAGGAGTGTCATAAGGCTCATCGAACTCTTTGTAGTGTGTCGATGCACATGCTAAATATGCCACACATAACTATGTCAAAAATTGTCGATCACTCCACGTCATCTCTAATTTGAAAAAGAAATCATGTTTGAAGATATTAAGTAATTTTCATTTAATAAGATATTCGAATCCTAAAGCATCTAAAAATATTTGCTTGATTACTAAGCTATTAGTAGGGTAGAAGGTAATCACACCAATAAGCATTAAACAAGACCACTAAGACATTTTAGAAATTATTCAATCTCACATAAGTTAATACGATATTTTTTTATGAAAAGGGATCTTATATTATATTAATGCAATAAGATACAAGATAGCTTTCAACAAAAAGCGGGTGGTATGAGAGCACGCCCCAAAACCACAAAACAAAGCTAGGCCGAGCCTAGAACAACAAGAGTCAAACTAGGCCGAGCCTAGGAGAGTACAACAAAAAGGCATCGCCTAAAAACATTAAAAAAGCACTATCAAGCAGTAGTAGCAAACATGCTTGAGGTAGTGGATCCGATCATCCGACCACCTCGAACTAGGCAAGTCCTTGCCAAAGCATCTAGAAGCTTCCAACCAAAGAACAATTACTTCCTCTGGGCTCGCTTCCTTGTGTGTAGAAATGGTGAGGCTGAGGCGAGGGAATTTGTCTAATGGTGGTAGAGGTGGTGGTGGGTGCCAGTGTCATGTTGCAAGCAGCGACGAGAAGGAGGGCGTCACCCATGCTAGCGAGGTGGTGAGCCTCGGCCTTTTGCGCAAGCCAAATAATGCGGCGAGAGAGCCACAGCCATGATGGTGAACTAGCGAGTTAACTACGGCCGATGTAACAACCCTAGGGAGCGGCAGGTGTGGCTGAAAACACAACGTTGAGACTGGTTGCACCGCCACCACGGGCGGAAGGCGAGGAGCATCTAGTGGGAGATGGAGGCACTTGGGCAACATTGCACGGGCTTCCCCAGGCGCGCGCGAACAAGGACCTGGAGGTGATCCACCTCCAGTGTCACCTTGTTTGCTTGAACTTGAATCTGTAGAAGCACATTGGAGATCACCATAGATTTATTATAAATCGAGAAAGATTGATCAACTGCATAATTAGCAAAGAAAAAAACATTTCTTTCTTTCCATATCCAAAACAGAATCTCCCCTCTAAAAACATGCCAAATTTGGGTGAATATAGACAAAAGTTAGGGATTATCTCCAAAGAGGATATTCCAGTGAAACAGTTTGAGCTTTAGGAGCTTTGGGACATAACCAGAAGACATGCAAAAGCGTTTCCAAATGTCCATAGAAGGGGCATTTGGGAGTCGGGATCCCAATTTGAACAAGACAAGCCCCGATAGGAAGGCCTTGGTGTAGAATACACCAAAGGAAATGAGTAATTTTGGGCTCCACACATATAGTCCAAATAGTTTCAAATCGCCTACCCTAGGTAGACATAGTGGAGTGAGTTCCCAATGAGTATTAAGTTTTTCCGCCATGGGCAAATGGGGCGAGAGCCAACGATAGCCTTTGTTGGCTTTGTAGTTACAAAAAGGAGTATCAACATACCACTTCCAGTCTGTCCACCATGGGCGAGAGGAATGCACAACAATCTTATGCAACATGTGATCGGAACCGAATTGATCAATAGTGAAAGTATCTTGATCTTGGTTGGAAAGCCGAAAACAAAGCTTTAAAATCTGGCCAAGAGAACTAGGATTGAGCGTTTTGCAGAAGAAGTCCTCGATGGTGCGAATTTCGTGCTTAAAGAATTTGAGCGCAGAGATTCTGGGACCTCTGCTAAGCATTTATCTTGGGATTGAAAAATCGGTGACCACCAGAGAGATTGTTGATTGAGAGAAAGCCCATTATAAAAGCCATCCCCCTTCCACAAAAGCAGGGTTTGACACATTCCCACACTTTCCAAATACTCTTAAGCACAAAGGTGCCAACACTTTTTACAGGCACATGAGTGATGAGCAAATTGACAAACCATAAGCCTTTCCACACAGGGCGGCCATAAGGAGAACCTTCCACAATGCCATGTCATATGAGAACTTTCCAAGCTTCTTGGCCAATAATGCTTCTGATAATCCACTTAGCACAAAGAGCTTGACCTTGACGTTGAATGTGAATAAACTTTAGGCCTCCAGAATTGCGGAAAACCACAAATATCCCAAGCTACCCAATGAAAATCTATGCCAGTAGAAGCACTAGCCCATAAGAAAGCTTTGAGCAGTTTTTCCAGCTTCTAAATGGAGGCTTTGGAAGGAACCCAACAAGATGAGTAGTAAACATGGGTGGTTGCAAGAACTTTAGAGCAGATTTGGAATTTGTCAGCCAGAGGGTAAAGGCCTAGTGATCCAATATTCCATTTTTTCGCCACCATTAAATGACATAATGCCATAGTTCAACCGAGGAGGCTTGAAAAGCAAAAGGAATACCTAAAAATTTGAAAATCTCACCATGTTGCAGAATTTTCCAATCAAAGGTGGCAAGCCATTCAGTGCGGGAAGGAAATATTACCGGTAACATTGGGTTTTTCGCCATTGAATGGATGAGCCAAAAGCTAGGCAGAAAGTATCCAAACATTGCATAGCATTGCGAATGTTGGTTTCATCCTCAATAAGCGTAAGGAAGGAATCGTCCACAAAATGCCCATTAAGAAGTTGTGAATTGGGCTCATCAGGCAGCGAGATTCCATGAACAAGACCCTGTGCTTTGGCATGAGCTAAGAGATAACCAAAGCCTTCGGTCCGCCAACACATATAGTGCAAGGGCAAGAGGACAACCTTGTCTAATAGACCAAAAATCCCAAAGGCTCCAAGCTGAGGCCATTAATAGAAATTTGAGCAGAGGCATATGTAAAAAGCATATTGACGGATTGAATAAAAATGGGTCCAAAGCCAAGGGCTTGAAGCATGGTGAGAATGAATGGCCATTCAATCCGATCGTAAGCCTTCTCAAAGTCAATCTTGATAAACATGGCGGCTTGATGAGACATGCGAGCCCATTCCATGCCTTCCCACACCGTGATGATGTTATCCAGGATGAAATATCCCTGTATGAAGCTTGTTTTCTCTGGTTGAATAATAACAGACAAAAGATTGTGTAATCGCAGAGCTAACACTTTGGCAATGATTTTGTAGGAGACATTCAACAGCGTAATTAGCCACCAACAAGTGATTTGCTTGGGATCTCCTTACTTAGGGATAAATTTGATGTTTCCCTTATTAATGCATGGCCCTAGGGATTGGTTCTGAAATCCTTCAAGATAGACTTGAAAAAGGTCTTTCCCGACAGAATCCCAAAGAGCTTTATAAAATTCACAAGGGAATCCATCGCAGCCCAACACTTTATCATTATCCATTTGTAGAGTGGCTTCATGGAGGTCTTCAATGGTGAGCATTCTTTCACAGATCACCTTTTGAGCCTTTGATAGTTTACATGGCACAACACCCAAACATTGATCAAGAGCATCTCGGCGAGCTACAGAGGGTGGCTGAGCTTGAAAGACGAGCTTGTAATGGCGCACAAAGGCTTGCAACATAAGTTGCGGGTTAGTAATCCGAGCTCCGTTGTCCATGATAGCTCGGATCTGTTGAGAAGGCTTTATGGCTCGGAGTAATACAATATTTTTCACATATCAAGGTAGAAAAGTTCATCATAATGAAGCTAAAAATTTGAATGCAATAGAGAAATTAAATTGAATTAGTAAGCATATGTACATGATATCAAACACAAAATGAACCCAACAAGCTTATTTATAATTCATGCAAGTATTAAGATCATAAAAGAAGAAAGGAGGCTTTCACATGTTCTAAGGCTTACTAAGGAGGAGCTTGAATGTAAAGGGTTCACTTAAATATTAATTAAAATACTATGCCCAAGTAGCATTACAATTACTAGTCAAAAGTTATATTAACCACAAACAATTTGTTATTGTTCTAAGAAAGAGTAAACTATTAGCATAACATAAATAAAAATGATGTTGCTTGAATATAAGGAATACAAATGTTTAGATACATATTTAGGGAGTAACACAAGTGTGGTGAGCTAGGCAAAAGGGATTAATTCTATTTTTCCATAGTTATCATTCACATGATGGTGTCTTAAAATATAAGGAGATGGAAAAAATAAAAATGAAATATTTTGACTTTTACGATATATTGATTTTGAAACACACTTCCCCTTTTCTTTTATAAAAATGTTAAACCCTTATTCAAATTTCTTAACTATTTATTTATTTGTTTATCTATCTATCTTTGGTTGCATACCTTTCAAAGTGGATTTAACTTGGGATTTACAATTTATTATAGGTTTCAATTTACCCTAAGATTCCTAAGTTATTCCACAATTTCAAATTTATTCTAGGATTTCTAATTTACCTTAGATTTTAATCTATTCCAAGATTTTCATATAGGGTTTCTAATTTATTATGGAGTTTCCAATTTATCACTACGCTTCCACTTTACAAAATGATTTTTTAATTTATCTCAAGATTCCTAAATTATTTCGGGTTTTCATTTTCCCTAGGTTTCCAATTTATTCTAAGGTTTTCAATTTATCCTAGGTTTCTAATTTACCTTAGAATTTTTCCTGTGATTTAAACATTTTATTTCTTAAAGTTTACATTATTTTTTATCCATTTAAGTGAAAAATCAACATATCTTTGATATGGGTTTTCTTGTAGAGATAACACATATTCTTCCCCCTTCTTCTATTGTTTTCATTGGACATATTATATGACTCAATTTACCTCTTAAATTATATCGGTAGGTCATTCTATGTTTTTGTCCCTCCATCTCCTATCCCTTACTCATCTCCCTTTATGTAGTCCCAATTTCCTTCTTTTCCCATCTCCTTTCCATTTCCTTCTCACTTTTACATGTTATTGATTATGTATCTGTCAAAATAGAAAACAAAAGTCTTTTCACTTTTTGTTTTTCGATTTTAGAGGGCAAGGTGGTGCAAATGTGACAACAATTAGCATCAATCCTAATATAATAATAAAAATAGATTTATGGCAATATTAATTTTACAAAAAAATAATAATATTAATTTTATGTAAATTTAAATTAATTTAAATTATATATAATCATAATATTTAATTATAAATCTATATAATTTAATAATACTTAATTTTAATTATTTATTTATATCTCCAACAAGGAGTTGTTTAGTATGAAATTAAGTAAAGGTGATTACAAGATATAAACAAATTTCTTAATAATATATAATCTAGAAATGGTTGATAACCCAAGCCAAAAATTGGAATTAGGGTAAGTGTACCAATCTAGGGGGCAAAATGGGTCTTAAGTGGACGTTTTTTTTCTAAAAATTAAAATCTTCAACTTATGTCGAGTTATTTGAAATAGTTACACTCAAAATTGGAAAATATTGTAAGAACATGAATTGTAGCATTTTGGGTTTAGTTTCTAAGCTACTAAATTTTATTGAAAAGCTGTTAAGTTTAAGTGGGTCAAATAAGTAAAATACTAATAGGGACTCTTGTTTTTGTTAAAAATAGTAGAATGAATTTTGGCCCCCACCATTTTTGAGCACTATTTAGTGTTTTTGAAAACCCTTTGGTAGAAAGATAGCTAGGAGCATTTAGTTTGGGCTCCATTTTTTAAAAGATTTTTTAGCAATTTTTTTTTAATGATTTTTCTAGTACAAATTTTTTAAAATTTGAAAAATAGAGACTCGACCATGCTCCCCTAATACCTCAAAATATCATAAATTAGAATTGTTTTTTAATATGTATAGAATTAGGCCTAGTTTGGGCTAGTATAATTTTTTTCAATTTCGATGAGCAAAAAAAAAAGATACACGAAAAGATAGACATGTTTAAACTTCAAAAAATAGCTACAAAAAGGCATAGTTAGAAAATAAATAATATGGAAACCTTATATTAGTCAGAAAATTTGAAAAAATATATTTTTAGAAAGAAGAAAGTTTGCTCTACGTCGTAGTCATATTTTTATTAAATGAATCAATCGTTTTAATGTGATTTATCATGGTGGAATAGGCATTTTAGCATTTTTCTGCAAAAACACGTTGTTTGTTGTGTTTGTGCAAGTCCATGCCTTAGGCTTGGGGATCCAAACTAGATCCAAGCCTAGAGGCATGCCTTGGAAAAAGTAAAAACACATAACACGTACACGTTCCACATAGTATAGGCACTATATGTCTTTTTGGCATGCTTCTATTTATAGTTTCATTTATACTTTAAATTTATTTTAGTAAATATAAGAAATTAGGGTCACTCTGCACCTTATGGAACTAGTCTCACAACTCCATGAGTCATAGTTTAGGAGAGTTTTTTATAATCTAATCCGATTAGTACATAGGTAATTTATAGAATTTCAGCATTCAGCCTAAAGTTTTTAGCATTTAAATTTTACAATCGATGTCTATTTTGGCAATGAATATAGTCATTGTTTAGGTTTTGGGGCTTTTTTTCATTTACTGACACTTGTAGGAGTGTTAGATGTGTCAAAATTATATTTTACAAACCTCACAACTCTAAAAGGAAACAACATTTCAAATATATGCACTCATGAAATGCCTTATAATACATAATAAATCAAAACACATGTGTTGGACATAGTGTCATTGGTGTTGTCATTGATGTCAAGTTGCATTGATGGAAAAGGGTGTCTAGGTGGCATAAGAGTTAGCATGAGGTGTCAATCATCAAGAAGCATGAAGGTTGATTGGTAGTTACCTGTTTGGTGTCATGAAGTGTTACATCAAGGTGAAGTGTTGGTTTGGAAACAAAATGGGAAGCTTCATTGTTTTGAAATTCTTTATGACTCCTTCAAGCCTTAGAGAAAAGTGGATGTCTCCAACATGTAGAGGATTTACTTAGCTTTCCAATTCCTATTTTTTTCCTTCTAAATCCTAGAATCTTCTAGAGAAGTTAGGTTTCACCATTAGAATGTTTGTTCCTTTTTAGAAAACCTGACGATCTTTGAGTAGATATTCCTTGAATGATCAAACCTTTCCTAAATATTCCTAAATTACCTTGAACACTTCCAAGATTCCATGACATCGCCACTTGGATGTTTAACATCTTTCCTAAACTCTCTCGAGAGGGTGTTTTAATAGCTCTAGAATGACCAAAATAACTAACATGGAAATTAAATTTTGAAGCATGAAAACTAAGCCCTCAATCAAAATAAGGATTATAAGTCACTTGTGGATCCTTCCTCTGGTGATGCGACCTCTTGTTAATAATCAAATTTGGCTTTATTAGGTGACTAGGGGTATCTTGAGTCCACTTGAGATGGTCATAGCTTGTCTAGTCCATTTGGACTCCACAGGAAAAAATGGAGAGTTTCCCTCCAAATGTATAATTTGAATATTTGAAATAGCTCTAGGTACATGTTATAGGCTTAGGTGTTAAGTTACACATTCCTCTCATACCAAGATATCAAATTTGGAGGTTAGATACTATTTTGCAAACCATTTTCACGTGTAAATATCTTGTTTTGGATTGTTTTCTTATCTATAATGGTGTTCAAGGCTTCATGGAACCATCACAGTGTCCAGGGAATGGAAAATAAATAGAAAGACTTACTCACACCATACTATACCATGTTTTAGAAGTTTAGTAGTATGTAGCATGAACACAATCCTAACTGTGTGTGCCTAGTCTTAAGGGCCTAGAGTAGAACATTCATTGTAAAAGTTAATAATTATGCCTTGTAGAGTCCTTGATAAGTGTGGAGGAAGGTAATAAGAAGACCAAGAGTTTCAAAATCCCTAGTATAGGTTGGAATAAGAATAAAATGCAAAGGAACATGCAAATACATTCTAGCAATGTTAATGCCTTTCCTAAGAAAGATGTCTTCCTAGAAAAATAGTCTTTATTCCATTTTTTGAAGTTGGTGGATCCTCTGACAAGTTGGAGGAATGCCTAAGGGCATTAAGGAATCATAAAATCAGGGCATAAGGACAAAGTATTGAGTGGTTAGTAGGTAAAGGGAGTAATGTACAATCATGCTTATTTCTTATGACTTGTCAAGACCAACCTTCAGAAATAGTTGTCTTAGGAAATAAAATCATAAGGAAGTTGTATCTATCATTGAGGGAGTGGTGTTAGAATGTTTTGAATCCTTGAGGAACATGGGAAAATCCTTATACAAATTTAATCAAGAAGACCTATTGACTGTCCTACACAGTTCCATAAAGAATCCTAGAGAGAGTAAGGGTTTGTATGAAAAGCCTTAAGTGAAAGAGGAAGAGTTGAGTGATTTTCATTAGTGATTAGGAGAGGGGTAAGCACAATGAGATGAGTGAAAATAATATTGATTAAAATTCAATGTGAAGGTGAAAAACAAAGTTGACAAGATTGTTATAGAGCTTGAGCAAACAAGGAGTCTTAAAAAGCCAAAAGTTGAAAATCTAGCAAGATGATGGATAAATGAGTAATGGAGCATTGAGGTGTGCTTGAGTAAGGTGTATAGGTGTGTTGAAAGGTGGATGTAAGGATGAAACAGGTGGTAATCCATTAAACCCTTAATTTTTCTTTCAAACCCTAACTAGACCTACTTGAAATAAGGGAAAGGAGAAATTTGAATTGGGGAAGTTGTATTTTGAGTTGAAGTTATATAAAGAGGATTGTAGGGTACTTTGTATCATTCTAGCCAACCTGTCATAAGTTCAACCTTTACCCTAGCTCAAAGGAAATTCATAATAAGATCATTTTTTAGTGTGTAGGGAATAGTGTCTGAAGGTGATTGATCAACTCATTTAGTTTTGATGAGAGACTACTTCCTCCAAAGGCCTAAAAAGGCCATTTTGGCCATTTTGTAGCTAATTGAACACCCTTAGGAATTTTTTAGAGAAAATATAAAGCATCTGAGGTTGATTTCAAAGAGAATTGAATATGTCTAAGTAAATTTAGGAAATTTTAGGAAATAAAATCTCATTCAGGAGCAATTTGTTTAAGATTGGGTTTTCAGGTGCAGGGAATGAAAGCTAAAACGATGAAAGATGACTTCTTGGATGATTCTAGGAGTTATGGAAAGAGTTAGGATGAAAAAAAATAGGAATTGGAAGGCTATTAGAATACTCTACAATGTGGAATAATCAACATTGATTCAAGGCTTAAATATTTCTTTAGGTATTGCAAAACTCTGACTTCTGTCTAGTTCAAAATGAAATAGGACCTAAATTTTGAGTTACAAGAAGAATTATATTTTTAGAATAGTTTCATTGATCGTAAAATGTGATTTTAAGTGTTTCAGTGAAGTATGGAGGTCAAGAACATGTAACTCATCCTCAAATTTCATTTAAGGATTAATCCCCTATCTGGAGGAGGAAACCCATTTCCATGAGAAGCAATTTCAGAAAAAAGGTGTCCAAGTACCATATGCATGCTTACACCCAGGTGTTATTTTGGTCAATAAATTGAATTGTGAAGGAGTCATCATGTTCAAAGCTGAAATTCAGATCTCAAGGATTGACTTAATGATCATCGTATTCGACTTTGTCATTGTACCCAAATCTCTCCAAAGAACAAGCTAAAATGAGCTAGTCATGCCACCAAGGTATCAAGGACCATCATGTGTGAAGTATTAAGGCATCGTCTATCTCCATGAGAGACATATGATAAATTTTTTTTTTATGATAATCATGAATTTGATTCCATGAAAGGATGATTTTAGAGCCAGGAAAGGTGAGGGGATGATCTTTATATGGAGCACCTTGTTTCTAAGAATGAGCAATCATCTGAGTTCACTTGATGCAATTCACTTGGTACTATTCATAAAAACTCATTCAACACCTAGTAGTGTGATCACACCTTAAGGAGGAGGCACATTACAATCACCTCATTTTGGCCATAGGACAAGAATCCCATTCAGGGAGCAATCCTCTATCTACAAAGTGAGGATATCATTTTAGTAAGAAGTAGAAAACATCATAGAGTTTATTCATGGTCACTAAAGTGAATTATGGACCAAATTTAAAAATTGGTACCAATTCAAGTAGTGGTAGGGCCAAAATACAATCTAAAAGATCAAAAAACCTACAAAATGACTATATGCTTTCCCAATACAAAAATGACTACACATATATATGCCTTTAAAGTTTTAGGTCCTTTCTTTGAAATCTTGAAAATGAGTAAGTACTCGATCATATTGGATTTTGAAAACTATCTTCTAGATTATAATTGTCGAGCTACGAGACCACTTCCATCAGTGCGAGTTACCTTAACTTCTTGTATTTAATAAAATAAATTTAACTTTTATTATTTCTTATACGTAAACATTTAGTTTTGTAATTCTAATCCCCCACAAACACATATATAGTCTATACCATGCAAAACACGTATGTGTTTTAGGTTTAGGAATTAACAAACGAAGAAGAATACAACACATACATGTTATTCCAAAACGCGTACACATTTTTCTTGTTTTCAAATTTTTGTCTACTTTTTGGCCCCCTATATTCATGCACACCCATTAATGAATTGTCATATTAAAATAGGCCTATAAGCCTTTAACCTATCCATTTTGATATTCCTCAATTTTAAATCAACTCCTCATTGGAGTACGTGACTTAGATTTGCAATCAATACTAATTTCCCCCTCATCTTATTATTTATATATCTAGTTATGGACATATCTCATTCATTATGAAAATAACTCCTTATTGGGATCTTCATTTTGTCATCATCTTGCAGTTTCATCAACTTTATTATCTTCACCTATTTCAATATCATCATCTTCTAAATCACTTAATCAAGTTGATCATTGTGATTTCATATTTTAGCAACTCAATCAAATTGAAGATAGTGATCATTATTTGTAGTTTTTTCACCCTAAAGTCATCTCAACCATTATTATTAGAAAAAAATCCTCATGATGCTCATGATATAATATTGTTGTCACCAACATGTCTTGTCCTTAGATCTCGATGCTCACATTTGGATCAAACTTACATAAATGTAATAGAGTAATAATCTTTGTATTAATTCATTACTACAATTTTAAAATGTATGGAGGGCTATTATATAGCCATCCAAATAGGAAAACCAACTTCTTATTTTATAGGAAGTATAAACAATATAAAACCGTATTAATATATTCTTATACATTTATTATAACAATATATTAACTAATCAAATAAGTTACTAACAAACTACTAATTCATTAATTACTTTAGTAATAATATAATCACCTTACAATAAAACACATGTGAACACTATATTCCTAACAATCCCCCCTTATTTTTTACATCGTAGAAATACATTCACACTTCCTCTACAACTTGTCACCCATGCGTGCTCATGAACTTAGTACATACTCAAACCGAAGATAGAAGAAGGAACACATCAACTTCTTATCGACCAAGCAATGTCAAGAACACATCAACTTTTTCACACTACATTGACAAGCTGAAAAACTTAAATCCACATCACACAACTAATAACACAAGTCACCATACCAGAAGTGTGGCCCTATCGTTGGCAATCGAAAGAGGTCTTGATTGACCTCCTACCTCGATGCCTTCTTCCTCCAGTGTCATGTTGCTAGCTCAACATGATTTGGATATGAAGCTCAACAATTTTCACATTGGGTTTATTTGTATAACTTCCCCCTCGTAATGTGAAATAGTTTATTTTTCAGATGTCAAGTAACATAGAAAAATGCATCCTTAATGCAATTTAAAAATAAAATTTTTACGACTTTTTTTACAATGATAAATGCGAATTTTGACGAAACTCAACAATAAAACTAAACACAAAAACAAATTAAATATTAGATTTTCCAAACAATGATATACTTTTATATTGACTTTGACTCAAATTTTACTCATGAGATCTTAACATTAAACTTACAAAATATCACCACTAGTAATCACATGTGAGGTATGCGATGTTAACGTTGAGAGTGAACCATTGGTGATTAGAAAAGAAAATTGAAACAAATAAAAAAGAATTATGATAATTCAAGCCGAAGTGAAAAGCTACGATTTGGTGGTATATGGAGTAGTAGAAAAGATTTGAATCAGAGAATAAGTGGAGTAGTTTGAAAGGGAAGGGTCGTTGGGGATTAAGGGGGTGTGTTAAGGATAGGGAATGAAGTCGGGATTTATCTTGTATGCATGATTGCATAAGAGGTGTTGAGGACATGTTTTTACATAGAGAAAAAATATGAATAAAATAATAGAAGGAGAATGGAAAACATATATCAGAAAATAAAGTCCTAAATAAATGTCGGAACAAAACTAACCCTGCAAAATTAAACCCTACACTACAAAATTAAACCCTTAAGCCTCCACACTTAATTAACGGATCATACACAATAAATTAGAAATATCTACCCTGCATTAACAAACATATTCAAGGTAGATATAAACAAACATAAACTGCCATGTTCCTACAATACAAAATTAAAGAAAAAGCAAGACTTTTTAAGTATTAAAAATCTGGAATCATATAATTATTGGAATGAAAAAATAAAACAACAAGATCTTAATAAACCGATCCCCTACACCAAATTAGAAAAATGTGTGAGTCCCCATATATTAAACCCTACACTAAAAATTCAGCGTGTTGCCCATTATTTATTCTACAGTTTCATTGAATGTTATTATGGATTTCAGTTCCCATGTGTTGTCCTTCAAACTCATCGAAATGCATACCTGTAATCACATTGTTGACAATTGCATTGTATTTCTTACAAAACCACGTGCCATTTTAAAGAACATGCACTTTCTTTCTACGTTGCTTGTACCTTTCACAAGAGGGCAAGCCATGTAAATTGTTAATAAGATCATTTAGTGTGTTTCAGTATGTAGGGAATAGTGTCATAAGGTGATTGATCAACTCATTTAGTTTTGATGAGAGATTGCTTCCTTGAAGGCTTAAAAGGCCATCTTCGGCCATTTGTAGCTAATTGAACACCCTTAGAAAGTTTTTAGAGAAAATATTAAGCATCGGCAGTGATTTCATAGAGAATTGAATATGTTTTAGTAAGTTTAGGAAATTTTAGGAAATAAAATCTCATTCAAGAGAAATATGTTTAAGATTGGGTTTTTGGTGCAGGAATGAAAACCAAATGATGAAAGATGACTTCTTTGGATGATTCCAAGAGTTATGGAAAGAGTTAGGATGAAACAAAATAGGAATTGGAAGGATATTAGAATAATCTATAAGGTGGAATAATCAACATTGATTCAAGGCTTAAATATTTCTTTAGGTACTGCAAAACTCTGTAGCTGCCCATCCCAGTTCAAAATGAAATAGGACCTAAATTTTGAGTTGCATGGAAGAATTATATTTTTAGAATAGTTTCATTGATCATAAAATGTGATTTGTAGTGTTTTAGTGAATTATGGAGGTCAAGAACATGTAACTCATCCTCAAATTTCATTCAAGGATTCATCCCCTATATGGAGGAGGAAACCCATTTCCATGAGGAGCAACTTGAGAAAAAAGGTGTCCAAGTACCATAAGCATGCTTACACCCAGTGTCATCTTGGTCAATAAATTGAATTGTGAAGGATTCATCATGTTCAAAGGTGAAATTTGGATCTCAAGGAGTGACTTAATGATCATCATATCCTGACTCTATCATTGTACCCAAATCTCTCCAAAGAACAAGCTAAAATGAGCTAGTCATGCCACCGAGGTATCAAGGACCATCATGTGTGAAGTATTAAGGCATCATATGTCTCCATGAGAGACATATGAGCAAAAAAAAATGTATGAGAATCGTGAATTTTATTCCATAAAAGGATGAGTTTAGAGTGAGGAAAGGTGAGGGGATGGTCTTTATATGGAGAACATTGTTTCTAAGAATGAGAAATCATCTAAGTTCACTTGATGCAATTCACTTGGTACTATTCGTAAAAACTCATTCAACACCTAGTAGTTTGATCACACCTTAAAGAGGAGGCACATTACAATCACCTCATTTTGGCCATAGGACAAGAATCCCATTTAGGGAGAAATCCTCTATCTACAAAGCGAGGATCTCATTTTAGGAAGAAGTATACAAACATCATAGAGTTGATTCATGGTCACTAAAGTGAATTATGGACCAAATTTAAAAATTGGTACCAATTCAACCACGTGGTAGGCCAAAATCCAATCTAGAACTAAATAAACCTACAAAATGACTATATACTTCCCCAAAACAAAGACCAACTACAATATATATGCCCTGAAAGTTTTATGTCCTTTGCTAAAATCCTAAAAATGAGTAAGTATTGACCAAATTAGAATTTGAAAAAATATCTTCAAGATTATAAGCTGTAGAGTTATGAGACCACTTCCATCAGGTGCAGAGTTACCCTAACTTCTTATATTTACTAAAATAAATTTAAATTTTATTATTTCTTATACTTAAACATTTATTTTTGTAACTATAAGCCCCCCACAAACACATATATAGTCCATACCATGAAAACACATACGTGTTGAATAACATAAAACACATACATGTTTTAGGTTTGGGAATTACCAAACCAAGAAAAATATAACATATACTCATTAGTCCAAAACACGTACGCATTTTCCTGTTTTCAATTTTTTGTCCATTTTTATGTCCCCCATATTGGTGCACTTACCCATTAATGAATTGTAATATCAAAATAGGCCTTTAATCCTTTAACCTATCCATTTTGATATTCCTAAATTTCCATCAACTCTTCATTGGCTACGTGACTTAGATTTGTAAACAATATTAATTTCCCCCTCATCTTCTTATTTATATATCTAGTTATGGACATATCTCATTCATTAATTTCATCATCATCATCTTGTAGTTTCATCAACTTTATTATCTTCACCTATTTCAATATCATCATCTTCTAAATCAGCTTAATCAAGTTGATCAAATTGATTTCAAATTTTAGCAACTCAATGAAGTTGATGCCGGTGATCATTATTTGTAGTTTGTTCATCCCTAAAGTCATCTCAACCATTATTATTAGAAAAAAACTCCTCATGATGCTCATGATATAATATTTTGTTACCAACATGTCTTGTCCTTAGATGTTGATGCTCATGAGGTTTGGATTAGACTTACGAAATGTCACGAGTAATAATCTTTGTATTAATTCATTGCTACAATTTTACAAAGTATGGAGCACTATTATATAGCCATTCAAATAGGAAAACCAACTTCCTATTTTATAGAGTAAAAACAATACAAACGTATTAATATATTGTTATACATTTGTTATAAAAATATATTAACTAACCAAATACGTTACTAACAAACTAATAATTCACTAATTATCGTAGTAATAATATAATCACCTTATGGTAAAACGTATGTGAACACTATATTCCTAGCAATCCCACCTTAGTGTTTACATGGTAGAAAAACATTCACACTTCCTCTACAACTTGTCTCCCATGCATGCTCATGATCTCGATACATACTCGAACTAAAGGTAAAAGAAGGAACACATCAAATTCTTATCGATCAAGTATTTTTGGGAACACATCTAACCGAACAAGTGTGGGAACATGTACATGAACTATATGCTTATCAACCAGTCACTGTAGGGAACACATCCAACCTACTCAGTGTGGGAACTTAAGAAGGAACCATCTGCAAAAATTCAATAGTTTTACAAAGGTTTACTACAAACCTAGGTATGAATAGGAACACATCTGACTATTCAACCTCTTCAAGAAACTTGAAGCCACTTTTTACTGTTATATTGTTCTTCACGATGTCATTATATCGGGAAGTATGTAGGAATATCCACATATACATGTGAAAATGAATGGACCTTTGTTCTTATTTTTCACACCACATTGACATGCTGAAAAAATGAAATCCACACCACACAACTAAAAACAAAGTCACCATACCAGAAGTGTGGCCCCATCATTAGCAATCAAGAGAGGTCTTGATGACATCCTACCTCCGATGCCTTCTTCCTCCAAAGTGTCATGTTGCTAGCTCATCCTAATTTAGATATGAAGGTTAACAATTTCCACATTGGGTTTATATGTATAAACCCCACCCTCAATGTGAAATAGTCTATTTTTCGAGATGTCGAGTAACACAAAAATGCATCCGTAAGGCAATTTTTTTAAAAAAATTATAGACTTTTTATAATGACACGAATTTTGAGGAAAAATAAAAAATAAAACTAAACTCAAAAATAAATTAAAGATTAGATTTTCCAAACAATGATATACTTTTGTATTGACTTTGACTCAAATTATACTCATGAGATCTTAACCTTAAACTTACAAACTATTACCACTAGCAATTGCATGTGAGGTGTGCGATATTAACACCAAGAGTGAACCATTGGTGATCAGACAAGAAAATTGAAAAATACAACAAAGAATTATGATAGTTCAAGCTGGAAAGTGAAAAGATATGGCTTGGTGGAATATGGAGTGGTAGAAAAGATCTGGACTGCATAAGAAGTGGAGTAGTTTGAAATGGAAGGTGATGTAGACCTAGAATTTACCAAGAAAATTCCATGTGCCCAATAGTAGTACTTGAATTTCTCCCTAATAGTTTGCGAAGCGTATTTCCCTAGAAGATAGTCCAAAAATTTGCACTTTGATTCTATGCGGATGAATACACCCAAAAAGGTACTCCCATATAACAATGAAGTCGTTTATGTTGCCATCATTGTGTTTTTATATGACTCACTCCTGCTCTCCCACTACCTAAATTAGCTGACTATTTTTGTACTAGATCTAGGAAAACCAAGTGCAAGGGCAAGGTTGCCAAGTGGATTCAGATGCACGCTCACGGCCCGGTCGTCTCTCTGCTAGCGCACTTCTACCGTAGGCCGAGGAGGGTTCCTTGTCATGCTTTCCCAAATGAGGGAGTTCCTGATGCTTGGGTTCCACATCTTCTACGTGAACTTCAAACCCTTCCCAAACTATTTATTTCCACAATGCCACTCACTTTGCAACATCCCAATGCTTCTATCTCCCTCTCTCACATGCCTCATTATCCTTAAGTCACCTTTCCTCTCTTTGCCTTTTTATCGCTAGGTCTGTCATCTTTCACCAAACCTACTCCTACCCCATGCATGGTGGGGTTTAGTTCACCATTTGTTTTTTTCTCCAAGTTCATAGTTACCATAATACTTTTGATCGCCAATGGAATTAATTGCAAGTAATTTCCTTTAGGATATCGTTCAAAATTGGAACTCAGCTACCTGTGGCACGAATAATTGGAAATTGATTACTCTAAGATATAAATGTTCAAAACACTACGGAACCATGTATCCACAACGTGAGTCCAAATCGGATCAACATCATAAAGGGTATAAAATTCTTCCTGCATCCGACAATTTTACGATACCTCCAATTGTTTAGATACATAAGTAACCAGCCACTCATACATTTCTACGAAAATATAGTGAATAATCTCTCGTATAAATAATCATACTGATTTTGATCCACCCATGCATGTGCATTGAACTAAGATCTAGTGCAAAACCTCTATGTGTATTCTTCTTCCAAATCTTTAATCCACTCCTCAACACTTGCTAAAGTCAACCGGTATGTCTTCATCGCGAACCATCTTGAAAACAACTAAAAAAGACGTCCCGGCAATGGAACCAATAATGCAACCTAGAATTTACCAGTAAAATCCCAAGCACGCTGGTACATCACTCAACCTAGACTAAGCACTCATTCAAGTGCGCAAAGGTACTAAGCCCCTCTTTAGGGTTGTTGTTGTAAGATGTTAGCATGATGAAGACTTAAAGCATTTAGATCCATGACTAATATATCATTCTACAATGCATGTTCAGATCTAGATCTAGAAAATAACAGACTTAAATGATAACCATGATGAAATCAATCATGTAAGAACTAATTATACTCAGGATTTGATACTCTAATTTAGCCAATACACTCCATTGCATTAAACATGATAAATACACAAAAAGCTTATTACAATATATAATACCATAGTTTATGCGCATCAAATTTGGTAGCATAACCTCACCATACCTCGGTTCTTACATACTATATCTCTATACTACATAGTTCACTACATATTTATAAGGGTGGGGACTTTCCCTTCACCACTGATCTAATCCCAAAATAGGTCGCATGCTATTATTAGCGATGCGCCGTTATAATAATAACCACACATGCAAGTGTGCTAAAGGGATAAAATCACCTTAATTAGATATTTCTAAAATAAGAAAGGAAAATATAAAATAGGAAGTCGAGATGCTAGTAGAAGCACTTGTAGTCCCCTTTTCCTTTAGCACTTGATTTCGAATCGTTTGATGCTTCAATTATGTGCATTCCTCGGGAATAGTTGTATTGGAAGTGGCATGAGCCCAACTACCCAAACACTTCTCCATGTCTTTCCCAAACTCTACATTTTCCAAGAACTCTTTGTTGGCATCTGTGATAGTAGCATGTAGTGTGCAAATTTATTTCATTTTCTCCTTGGATATGGTGTCCTGTTTGAACAAATTTTCTTTAACAAAATCCTTGAATTGAGATTTGATCTCTTGAATAGTGAATTTATCATTTGAATTCTCTTTGAATATTTGGCAATGTATATCCAAGAAGAAGACATGACACATGATTTAAAAGCTTCTCCTTTTTACAACATATTCCTTAGTTCTCCAATGGCTTCTTCCAGAACTTTTATTTTCCAGTCAATATTGAAAACCCATTGTTTGGATAGATTCAATTTTGCATCATCAAAAACCTTACTTTCCAAAATGATTTGCACATCTGTCTCACTCATCAATCTAAGATCCTGAATGCACTCACTCCACAATTTCAACTCTCTATCCAACCCATTGAGTGTTGTAGAGAACTTCAGTTGAATCTTGGCAATTTTCTCATATGCCTTGAATGCCTCTTCAATAAAATTCAGACCTATAATTATCAAATCATCAACCATAGCTTCCATTGCTTTACCATAAGTGGCATGCTTATGAATGTCTTTAATGGCTTGGACTTCATCACTGGACATGATAATAGGAGGTGGGATGGAAGCTAGGGAGTAGGATCAAGTACCTTATCTTCTTCCAATAAGGATTTGATGAAACTTGATAAAATATGATTCTTCTCTTCTAATTGCTCTTGTATCTGCTTCCCTCTTTCAACTCTTTCAATTACTTTAGACATAGTCTCCTCAAATTATGCACCTCACTTTCAGGTGTTGATTCACCAAGAGTAATTCTTGTCAATTCTAAATCTCCCATTGATAGATATTTTTCATCTTTGTCTAGCTTGGGTTTTGTAATTTCCATGAATTGCTGGCCTTGGGAATATGAAACTAATATTGATGTGACTTTGGCCTTTTTAGCTAGAGGGGGAGGAGTAGTTCCTAGAAGAGATGCCACTACATCATACTTAGGAGCAGCCACACTTGGAGTGGCCTTTTTTTTTCTTGCTTTCCAGTAAATGGCTACACCTGTAAATGAAGAACTGAAGTGGAAGGAGCAATGCACCCGAGTGTAGATGCACTCATGGCACTTAGAGTCTAGCAATAGCCACTTCCAACACAGAGGTATCATTTGAGTGGTTTCAGAGCTTCCTTGGTAAATATTTCTACAGATTTTGAAACCATTTTCTTTGACTGATCTTCCTTTACATTGCTTTCTTCAGTGTATTTTCCTCAGGCTTCTCTTGCTCTTTTCCTTGATTGTCATCATCATCATCCAAGTCCACAATTGTTTCCTTTATTTCATATTTCTTAGGGAGGGCTCACTTTCTTGAATAACATCAACTACCTTATCATCCTTTTGGATTTCCCCTTTTTGGTGTACACTAGAGTTAAAGATTATGGAGGAGAAGGGATAGATTGTTCAATTACCTCAGGAGCTAACATAGGTATTTCTTTTTGAAGAGTAGGAGTTTCTTGGGAATTAGACCTGGATTTTATTATTCTGAAATTTTCATTTTCCTATCAAACAAAGTCTAGTTCTCACTAGGATAGGATTGTTAAGCTCCTTCAAATCATCTCTCTCCTTGACAAACCAATCAATGGTTTTAATAGGAGTGTGCTTGATTGATCTTTCATACTCAAGAGACTAGTTCTTCATCATCATCCTCAAATCCCTCAGAAACATCATATACACCAAAATCTATGTTTTTTACGAGAGATAATATTTGGTAGTACCTTCTCCAGGATTCATAATCATCAAAAAAATCTACCTAGTAGTCTTCAATATCAAGAAGATGTTGATAACCCATTCTGAAATTGGAGGAAATGAACTCCTTAATATCAAAGCAAGTTCTAGGTTTATAATAGTGGAGAGTGAGAGGAATAATTGTTCTGTCAACATTCTGAGCATCTAGGGTGGTCCTGCAAGTGTAATTACCCAATATGATTAGGAATTGAATACATTTAATCTTCTTATCCCTATAGGTTCTGTGCAACTTATTAAATTGTCTGAATATTTCCACTAAATCCATCTTATCACTGTAGTACATGAGAATTTTTAGGGGTTTCCCCTCAAATCCAGCCAATCTTATATATGAAAACTTCCTGAATTGGGTGAAAAATCTGCCATAGACATTGATCAATTGTTTTGCCTCATCTAAAAATCTTTTAGCAGTATCTCCTTCCAACAATTTGACAATGTACATAGTGAATGCATCATTCACTCTCCTAAAATGATGATTACTGACCTTCAAGGTTAACTGTGGATGATACATATAAATAGGGGCATCTTTCTTGTCATCCACAGGGGAGAAACCCAACCACTCTCTATAAGCTGCAATGGAGTACATCAAATAGGAGGTCATGTAGAAGGTTTGAGTTCTCTGAACATTTTCCAATTGCTCAATCAAGCTATCACAAATGATTCCTACCCAATTCAATTTTTTCTTACCCTCACATATAATATTGATGTAGGGGCACATCCAATAGTGAAACTCATTGGTGGAGGGCATTCCCATTATCCTGGCCAATAGAGTGATGACGTCTGAAAATTCTTCATGAAAATCAACTCTGAACATTGTCTTGGGTAGCCTTGAGGCTCCTTTCTTAGGGTTCTTGAACCAAGACTTGGCAACTCTGCTTTTGTACTTTTCACTATCTTGATCGAAAAGAGCTTACACTGGTCCTTGGTAAGAGTATTTGAATTTTTAACCATGGGAATTTTGAGAGCAAGTGCGAATACAATCTTCATCAATTTGAGCCACCACCTAACCTTGAGGATCAACAATTTCTTTTGTTTCTGAGTCAAATCTAGAACTGCAAGCTAATCTTTGTGTCGATACACAAATGAATTGGGAAATCCATGCCTCTACGATCCCACTATCTTTGATTAACTAAGCCATAGGAGTAGGGTTTTGATAATTGATTTAAGCCCAGAAATCATCCAAGTCCAGGTGTTGAGCTTCACTATCACCAATTTTTGGTACATTCATCTTCAAGGAAGATAAGTGCTCATGACCTTTAAAGTTGATCTTCATTTTACTGAGGAAGAGTAAAAGATTACTTGTGAGAAAATCCCTTAGTTCCTTGATCAACACCTTGACATTTCATGGCTTCTCTTTGCACTTGCAAATTTGAAAACAATGGAACAAGACTTGACCACGGCTATGAATAGTGTAGAGGGAAACTTGAATGGTCAATAGTACATGCAAGCGAGGTGGTGAAAATGATCAATTGCTCGAGTATTTATACACATTTAAACCCAAGTGGGTCGGTGAGGTGAAATAAATGAGGAAATTAATACTCTATGCCAACCTTGAAATAATGAAAATTGGGTAAGGCGGAACAAAAGTGCACAACTGTCCCATGGGACATTGGGACATTTGGGATGCGTAGAGCCGAAATAGCTGATTTGCGGAAAAAGCAAAAAAAATACAATTGTCCCTTGGGACAATGAGATAGCTAGGACACGCGGAGCTGAAATAGCCACAGTGAATGGGAATAGGAAAAAGTAGACTTGCGGGGAAATGGTGGTCAAGTAGCAATCGGGACACACGGGACTTCAAAATCCTAAACACCCCTAAAACACTAAAATCAGATAAGTCAGAAATACTTACACACATACACCCTTAGGACATTAGGACACCATTTCTCCGAAAATCTCAAAAGATCAAAAATAAAGAAAAGCAAGACCAATCGGTAAAAGCGTAAAATCGAGGAACAAACAACCTAGAGGAACTTGGGACATGAGGGACAAAAAAATCCAAATACCCGCAAAACACTAAAAAAGGCCTCAAAAATCAATTTTTTGAAAAATGAATAACTATTTAGAGATAACTATTTCCTAGGGAACCTTCACAAGGGCATTTAGTAGTTACCTATCCTTAAAAATTTCAAGAATAGAGAGGAAAATGTATAACTCTTGAGGAGGTGACAATAGTTGGCTCTTTCTAGGGACATGGCTTGATTTGAGTATCATGATAACAAGACATAGTATGAACTCTAGAATCTCGGGTTATTTAAAACAACTAGTGCCTTATCCATTGGGCAAAATAGAGTCAAGAATGGAACAATACATAAGAGACACCCACACAACACCAAACAAAGACCAAAAATGAAAACTATACAAGACTATAAAGGACCACCTAACAACCTAGGACTAAACAACTTCAAGTACTACCCACTATATGGTAATGGAAGAGAGGTCCATCCATATAGTCCAAATAGAAAGAATTTTCTCTAGCAAAGTGCCTGATCTTGAAAGGGCCCAACCAGAGAGAATCAAATTTTCCATGACTTCCCCGAGGCTCCCACCTCTTGTCCCAGAGTAGAAAAATGTACCCAACACGGAAGTCTCTTCTTCTTATCAAACAACTGCTTTACCCTTTGTTGATGTGTGGCAATATTATCCACCACTTGCAATCTATCCTCATCCAACTTTTGTAGGTACATGATTCTCTTCTCCAAAGCACTAGTAAAGTTTGAGTCTTCCATGTCCTTCATCTCGCTTTAAGGATGAAAACCCCATAGTCACTTTGGAAACCGAGCTTCAGTTCCATACACCACTTGAAAATGAGACATTCTAATTTCCCTCTTAGGAGTAATTATATCTACCCAAAGAGCATCATACAACTTCTTATGCCAATTTCTCTGTGACTCATTGACAAGCTTTCAAATGATGGTCACCAAATTCTTGTTTGTTGATTTTTCTTATCCATTTCCTTGGGGATAATAGTCAGAAGAATGTGCAAGAGAAATTCCATACCCATAGCAAAATCCATCATTTCATAAGAAGAAAATTTGGAGGCATTATCAGTGATAATTTTACTTGGTACCCCAAATCTAATTAGAATGTTTTCCTTGATGAAGTTACATATCACTTCAGAGGTTGTGCTTTTTACTGGAATGGACTCCACCCATTTGGTGAAATAATCAATGGCAGTTAATACATGGGTGTGTCCAACACTAGAATAAGGATTAAGAGTACCCACAAAGTCTAGCCCCCATTGTTGAAAAGGTTCTTCTATCACCACTAGTTTGAGTGGTAGAGTGGCTAGCTTAGGCCTTCCCACAAAATTTTGGCAAGATTCACATTTACTCACCCATTTAGTTGCATCTCGAAATAGAGTTGGCTAGTAGTAACCTACATAAAGAGTTTTATGAGTAGTTATAGTGGATGAGAAATTTCCTCCAAAGCTTGATCATGAAATGCTCTAAACAACCACTTGTTTTCTCTCTGTCCACACATATGAGAAACCTTCCATCAATCCCTCTTTTGAATAAGGAATTATCCCAAAGCACATATTGTGTAGACCTCAGCTTAATGGATCTCTTTTCTTTAGCATTTATATGTGATGGGCATTCTCCATAAGTAAGAAAATGGGCAATATCAACATACCATTCATTTGTTGAACTAATGAATAGAATAGTAGGAAAATTTGTGCATTCCTCAAGAGAGGTATCTTCAACACCTACAAAATTAGTTCAAAAGTCCTTTTCCTTGGAATAACTTAGTTGGCTTGATATCCAAATCATACTCTTGTACCTTTGCCACCCAATTTCCTCTTTTGGTCCCAAATTCTTGTTGTGTGAGAATAGACTTAATCCATTGTATCTAGGACAAAGACAATAGAGTGGGAAATGAGGATATAAAAATGAAACTACTTTTGCCTTAACCACAACAAAAGCGTGTTTCTCAATTTGAGTGTATTTTAGATACATGAGCTTTAAGGACATAACTCATGAAATCAATGGGTAGCTCACATCCTTCAGATTCTTCTATGTTAGAATAGCACCAAAGTATTCTTAGTAACATAGCAATAGATCAAGAAATCCTTCTCAAAATCAGGGCAAAAAGAATGAGAGTTCAAGTAATTGCATTTTTGATATTTTCAAAAGATTATTTCCCTTCGGTGTCTTGAACAAAATATTATTTCCTTTCATCATCCGGGCACACATAGTTAGCTCTGCAAAATCGAATAAATCTTCTTAATTTTTTTAATCTTTCCAAAGAAATAATGCACACCTTTTTTACTTGTGGGGAGAGGAATTTGTTGAATAGCTTGCACCTCTTTGGATCTATCTTGGTTCCCTCTTTAGAAACAATATGTCCAAGCAGCTTGCCTTCAATGACCCCAAAAATAGACTTCTTTGGATTTAGAGACACCCCATGTTCCCTACACTTCTGAAGGATAGTTTCAAGATGTTGGAAATGATATTCTATTCTCTTTAAAAATACAATTAAATCATCTAGATACACGAAAATGCATTTCCCTTTCAAAGATCCAAATGCCAAATCCATTGCTTGTTGGAAAGTAGCACTAACATTAATCAAACCAAATGGCATTCTCTTATAAGAAATTTCCCATGGAGTTGTGAAGGTTTTCTTGTGTTGATCAGAACATCAACCTCAATTTGATTATACCATGAGAATCCATCCAACATAGATAAAATTTCGAGCCCGTATACTTGCAAAATCTGATCCATCATGGGGAGTGGATAATTTTCCTTGAGGGAGGCTTGGTTTAGATTTCAAAAATCCACACAAATTCAGATCTCACCATTATTTTTTCTTACTGGCACAATATTGGCCACCCAAGATGAGTGATGAATTGGAAAAATTATTTTTTCCTTCAAGAGCTTCTGAATCTCTTGATAAATGGTATCTAAAATCTTGGGGTTGTATTGCCTTTGCTTCTACCAAAAAAGCTTGATTCCTAGCTTCAGAGGAATATAATGTTGCATTTCTCTTATCTTGAAATATTTCAAATCATCATATGAATAGGCAAAAAAATCAACATATCTTCTTAGTAAATTTATCATTCTATTTATTTCCTCTTTTGTGTAGCATTTGCCAATGTTAACAAGCTTGGGTTCCTCTTTATTTTAATATTGACATTTTCATACTCAACAGATGATGAACCTCATGTGATATCTTTGACTTGATATACATGTCATGCTTGTCAAACAAATCTTCTAGGATTAATAATCCTCTGGGTATCTTGTTACCTTTTAAATTAATATAACCATCCTTATCAGATTCTTCCTCAATTCCTTCTTTAGTCATGGTGGATGTTATAGACTCACGAGGAGAAGCTTCAATTCCTTCAAAATACAACTGACTGAAATTATCTTGAAGTTCAAGAAAAGAAAGAAAATGTTGATCATCATTGAATACTTGCCAATTGTTAGCATTATCTAGCACACTTAGCCTATGTATCATTTCGATTGTGAAATTTTCTTGGGAAAAGTCAAGATGAGGGATCAACAAGGATCTTGAGATGGATAAAGCATCTTCTCTAGTATTCCTTTCCCTGGGAACAACTTCTATGGAAAAGGAATCCAATAATTTGATAGAATCTTATACCATATTCTCATAGTGTTTTAGACTCTTGTTGTTAACATGGAAAATATACCTAACTTGCTTAATGATGAGTTTAGTGTCTCCTCTTGTCAAATAATTATTAACCCCCATCTCCTTGGCCATTGATATCCCCAAAATAAGAGCTTCATATTCTGTTGTATTATTTGTATTTTCAAATTGAAGCTTGTAGGAAAAAGGATAAGACTTCTTTTCAGGAGAAAACAAGACCACTCCTGCTCCAGAACTAGCTGAAGAACAACTACCATCAAATTCAAGGATCCAAACACCATTAGGTTCATCTATCACACCTTTAGAAATTCTCATCTCCTTATTTGACATGATCATATAGTTCCCATGACCAATATCCTCATAGAGGATTTGTGCTTTAGGATCATCAGTTTTCTACACAATATACTCATTCTGCCTCTCAGGTAACAATTTCTTCATTTTCCCATTAACTGGAATGAGATCATGCGACCAATCCATTTGGATTTCTCCACCCACCTCTTTACAGAAGTTCCTACTTAGTAGCATGCCATAGGATGGGGGAATATTTGCTACTAAAATAGTAGCCTTGACCCTTTTCTCTGGGAAAGTAGCAAAAGCCACTTGTGCATATTTGATCCTTCCTACCAATGACACCTCCTTACTTTCCATGGAATAACAAGAACCAAATGTGTGTGTTAAAGTTAGACCTAAAGCATGGGAAAATTTAGCAGGCATCACATTATTCGATGCTCCCAAATCAATGACACAATTCACGAGTCTCTAACCAGCTATGAGTAAAGTGATGTAAAAAGGCTCAATTTTCTCGATTCAGATGTATTACACCAAAACCTCGAGGCATTAGTGAAATATGCACATGAAGATCATAACATCCCACCACGATTCCATAGAGCCCGACTCGGGTTGGGTTTGTGCCCGCACTCCCATACGTACGAGCCCCACTTCACCGACGTTTAGGCACCCCATGGGCCCTAGCTACACGACGTAACCAACCGAGTGGGATTCGAACATGGTTGGTTGCTCTAATACCAAATGTAACGAACCGTTACACCAAAACCTCAAGGAATTAGCGAAATCTACACATGAGGATCATAAATTAGTGAATTAGTAGCCATTAGCTTTTGTTGATGTGTAGATGTGGGAGTAGGTAAAAGGCCTTTAGAGGTGGTGGGTGTAGGATTGGATTTGTATTTAACACATTTGACAACTTGAGCAAAGGCATCATGATGGGTTTGATAGAACTCAACCTCTGAAATTTGGATTTTAGTTTTCTTAATATGGTCAATTATGTTAAAGGATCTTGAGGTAGATGGGGTTTCTGAATAGAAGGGGAAGAACACTCAGGCCTATCAACTTTGACATTCAAGGTTTGTTAGTGCGAAATCACAAGCACCCCAAATGAGTTCTAAAATCTACTTTTCTAAGGCAAGATCATCTGGTGTGATTGCATAATATTGAACTTTCCCCAAAGTGTGGGACCTTGCAAAAGTGGGAAAGCTCTCTAGAGAAGGTGGTTCCTCTTCCCAAACTACATGCCATGAGCTACTCTAGTGCAGGAAAACTAAATCTAACCTAATCTAACCATTCCAAGGAACCAAGAAGAGAGAAAGATGGAAAAACATAGCATACACTAAAGCGGTGATACACCAAAGAAAGGAAGTAAGATATTTTGTTGAGGGAGAAGAAACAGAAAAATAGAGATGAGGAGGTCGATGGACAGTGACACGTCCCAAATCTTCAAATTCACCTTTAAACTCCATGAAACACAACATCCCGCACCTGTAAAGGTGAAATACATGCACAGAACAACAAATCTAGAAGGGAGAGGCACGAAGAAACAAAGAAACGATGCAAAGGGTTGAAGAACACCACAAAAACACATTTTTATTGCTCTAGAAGGTACACAGACCATTACATTTCATGAATAGAGGCACAAATACATTTTCCAGTGTAGGAGAAGGTTCACTACTCAAAAATGGCATCGAAAACAAATTTGTGAGAGTTTCTCTATGCTTAGAATGTCCCTCTTTGAAAATGAGAAGTGTTACAATATATAGAAAGAATGAGAGAGAGAGAAGAGGGAAAAATTGAATCCTACTCCAACCACCATGAGATACGCATCAAATCCTGCTTTAAAAGCTCAACTATTGAATATCAATGCCTTCGCAAATCCGCCCCATATGTCGCCTGGTTCCCAGTGGATCAAATCGAATCGATCTAGTAGTTGAGAAAATTAGATTTTGTATTAAAGGCCTGAAGACATTTCTCCATGGTTCACCTACCATGGCCTAAAATGATTTTTTATCTTTTCATGGCATAGAAGACATCGAGATGCTTCCAACGGTGTAAGATTTGAAATATTTCAAGCTTTAAGTCGAAAATGGACAGGAAAATATATGCCCCTTTAAAGTTTGTATCAATCCATACAAATGGGCAGGAAATCGCTTTTAAAAATGGGTCCCCTTAAAGTATGGGACACGTGGCACTCTTTGGTTGGGTGGGAGATGCGCTTCATCTTTTCCTTTGTGTCTTTTTGACAAAAGGAAAATTTTCACCTTTCCTCGACTCCGACGCACCGCTTTGCTTGACTCGGGCCTAATGCTGAATTTTTCCTTTTCCTCATTCTAGAATGCAAGCTCGTAGGTCCAAACATTTTACCTTCATATTTTCTCTATTTTAGGGTTTGTTACCAAATTTGTCGGGGAAAATTTGGGATAATAATTGGCGACTCACGGGGACATCTTCCTACTAGATGAAAAGACTAGTGGCCTTGAAGCATCCATTGGGCATGGAGTCTGCCTGATAAACATGAAACTAATATGAACTTCAAAGACTTGATCCCTGAGCCACTACGAGCTTGACTGCAAGACTTTTCTATGTTTTGATTGACCTTGATTCTGCACTCTCAATTTTCATAAGGATTTCTTGGATATGGAATTTATGAGAGTAGAAAATTGTTTTAACTCTGGGGCTTTCATCTGTCCCTAAAATGGATAATTGAAATGACTTTAGTTGCTCTGCATTTTTTTCTTTTGAAAATGGCAACTATTACAGGTAACTACGAGTTTCCCTACTATGAACACTGAAGAGCTTAGATTTATGCACCTTTAGAGAAATGCGAACAAAACTTATATATAGAGACCAAATCATACATGCCTCAAATGAGACATGCAAGTGTGCATAAGCACTTCTTCTGCTAGAAAAAAGTCTACTCCTACTCCTACACTAACCAGAGAGAAAGAATGCTAAACAAAGCTTACTACAAACAGAGAGAAGTAGCTTTCCTTTCTCAAGAGGGGAAGCCATGCAAATGATTTGACACTAAATATAGCTTCTGTATGAAGGAAAAATTGACAATAAGCCGGTTCTCCACCCAAATCATCAAGGTATTAGCATTAATGGAAAATACCTCCTCAAGCTGACTTGCATTCGACTCTTGGGGGTATTGATGATGACCCTTGGTGCTTTGGTATTCATCCTCATGCCCCAGGAGTATGCATGACTGGTTTTGGCTTCTCCTTGGCTCTAATGAAGCCAAGTATTTTATTGGAAAGGTATGGTCCTTTGATATATGGTTTTGAACTCTAACTCCAAGAATGGAGCCTTCGCTCACTCTCATAGATGGATGGTGTGGAAGCAATGGTGGAAATTTTTGCCATTTATTTCTTTCTTCTTTAAGAGCATGGAAGGTTTAAATCTCCAAAACTTGATTCCAAAGAGCTACCATAATATGTAGGTCATTGCAATTGAAATTTCACCTCCATGATAGCGAGTTCATATGCTTGGAAGGTGGATGAAGGAGGAGAAGACAATAGAAACTCAACTGGTTCTTCTCCATCAAAACAGTCCTCCAAATCAGACAAATAAATTACCTCATTGTTGTTCTGCTACAAATGTTCAACCTCTTCCATGGTGTCCTCTTGGTCTGTAACTTGTTCACCATGTTTTCCCTCATTCTCAAACATTGAGTTTGAAAGATCAAACTCTTCTTCAACATTAGAGTTCAAGAGAGATGAGGTGAGAGGAAGAACTGAAGGTTCTTCTATGGCCTATTTTGTGCTCAAAGCTTCTAGGGTTGCATTACTCTCCTCCTCAGCTGGAATGCACTCCTCTTCTTTTGGATTTGGAGCAGCTTCTCCTTCCTCTGCTGCAAATTTAGTTTCAGTCACCACTGGCCCCTCAACATTCACCTCTTCTGTAGGCTTAACCAACAAGGGAATCTTTTCAATCCCATATCTGAGAGCCAAGCTTACTAAGCTTTTGATCATTTCTTCTTTTCCTGGCTCTTCTTCTTGCTGTCCTTCTTGACTATTTTTTTATTTTCATCTCCCCCACATGGAATTGGGAAGACAAGAGGAGTGGGTTGGGATTCAACCAGTTGTGCATTTGTTTGTGGTGGTGGAGGAGGTGAAACTTATTGTTTCTTTGGAGGGGGAGGTATTTCATTTGGATCTTGTGGAGGGGATTTGGATTTGGAAGAGAAGAGGGTGGAAAACTGAGATGGGATGGAAGACTAGGGGATGGAGGGATGGATTTCACACTTGGGGCAGCATATGTTGGGCTTAAAACTTGGTACTGCTGCAATGATAAATCTTGAGAGGGAGAAAAAGAAAGACAAGGAGTGTTGAATGAATTACCCATTGAAAAGGTTGATTTAGACTTTGCTCATATGCTTCTATCCCCTCAGTCCAGCAAGTTGGGGCAGCATTCCAATCATGAATTCTAGCTTCTCCTGAGGGTTGTAATGTCTTGGAAAAGGGCCTTCCCATCTTGAATGCCTTTATTTGTGCTATGCCTCTTGACTGAACCATGCCAGCCTCCATTTTTTGAATCTTCTCCAAAGAGACCAACATCCTCTCGCATAACTATCGCCATTGTATGCATCCCCTTGTCCTTGATAATCTTTATAGTCAAACTGGTTTTGACACTTTTCATATGGGTAAGCATAATGGTTTTGGATCCGATCATAATTTTGATTTGGAGGAGTTGGGAAATACATTGAGGTGGACTGTATTGTCAGTAAGTGTGAGTTCCACGAAGGGAATGAAGTCATGATTGCAAAACCTCATGAAATGGGAGAAAATGAAAGAGATGGAAGAATAAAATGGATGAAAATGAGTGGAAATGGATGGAAAAGGTCTTAACTCAAAGAATGAATTTTTACCGAGATGGAGTCACCATATGTGCTTACATGCACCTCAAAAGGCTGAATACCACCAAGAGCACATCAAATTAATGAAATAAAGTGAAGACCTCTGGTCCCACCGGGTGTGCCAAAACTGTTAGTGGCGCACGGTGGTGTAAGTTTTGTTGTTTTTGCTTTGAGACACTAAGAGAAGATGAAATATCTAACCCCAGTGTCCCACCGGGCATGCCAAAATTGTTAGTGCAAAATCACAGCACCCCCAAATGAGTTCTAAAAACCTACTTTTCTAATGCAGGATCATCTGTTGTGATTGCATAACATTGAACTTTCCCCAAGGTGTGGGACCTTGCATAAGTGGGAAAGCTCTCCAGAGAAGGTTGTTTCCTCTTCCTAAACCACCTGCCACAAGCTACTCCAGTGTAGGAAAACTAAATCTAACCTAATCTAACCATTCCAAGGAACCAAGGAGAGAGAAACAAGGAAAAATAGAGCCTACACTAAAGCGGTGATACACCAGTAAAGGAAGTGAGATATTTTGTTGAGGGAGAAAGAAATAGAAAAAATGGAGATGAGGGAGGTTAGAAAGAAGTGACATGGCCCAAATCTTCAAATTCACCATTAAAATCCATGAAACACAACATCTGCACCTGCAAATGTGAAATACATGCACGAAAAACAAATATGGAAGGGAGAGGCACGAAGAAACAACAAAATGATGCAAAGGGTTGAAGAACACCACAAAAACATGTTTTTATTGCTCTAGAAGGTGCACAAACCATTACATTTCTAATAGAGGCACAAATACATTTTCCAGGCATAGGAGAAGGTTCATTGCTCAAAAATGGCATCGAGAAACAAATTTGATAGAGTTTCTCTATGCCCAGAATGTCTCTCTTTAAAAATGAGAAGTGTTACAATATATAGAAAGAATGAGAGAGAGAGAGAGGGAAAATTGAATCCTGCTCCAACCACCATGAGATACGCATCGAATCCCGCTTTGAAAGCTCAACCACTAAATATCAATGCCTTCTACAAATCTGCCCACCATATGTCACTTCTGGTTCCCTAGCGGATTGAATCGAATCAGATCTGGTAGTTGAGAAAATCGGATTTTGTATTAAAGGCTTGAAGACGTTTCTCCATGGTTCACCTACCAGGGCCTAAAAATGATTTTTATCTTTCCATGGTGTAGAGGATGTCGAGACACTTCCAATAGTGTAATATTTGCAATATTTTGAGCCCTGAGTCGAAAGATATGCCCCTTCAAAGTTTGTATCGAATCCATACAAATGGACGGGAAAATAGTTTTAAAAATGGGTCCCCTTTTGATATGGGACACGTGGCACTCTTTGGTTGGCTGGAGGGAGATGCACTTCCATCTTTTCCTTTGTTCCCTTTTTGACAAAAGAATTTTTCACATTTTCCTCCGACTCTCCGCTTTCCTTGACTCAGGCTTGAATATTGACTTTTCCTTTCCCTCATTCGGAATGCTAGCTCGTAGATCCGAAACATTTTCCCTTCATATTTTCTCTATGTGCGGGGTTTGTTCTGACCAAATTTTCCAGGGGTGAATTTGGGATAATAGTTTCCTTATACACAGGTGAAGAAAAAGAAGTAAAGGGAGTATTATCACTAATTACCTTTTGAGTATAAGTGGTAGGGATAAGAGCTCCTCTTTTCACAAAAATTGGGATGGTAATTGGGACCACCTTGGATTTTCTTGTGGGATGGACCACTTCCTTTTTCTTACTCATTTTTCTTAGTTCATGACAACATATGACTTGTTATTCATATCTACCACTACTTCATCATAATCATTTGTGTCATCATAAACTCCCTTAGTGCTAAGGAAGTTAACCTAAGAATCACTAGCTTCCTCTAGTGTTTCATTTGCATCCTCTTCAAGTTCCTCATATCCTTCAACTTCCTCTTCATCTTTTGGTTCTTGAACTTCACATGTTGCATTGATAGGAACTTTGAGAGGTTGTCCTTCAATTGCTAGTTTTGGCTGGAGAGGAGGCAATCGATTTCAAGGCTGAAAATTCCTTCTTGAAATATCCTTATAAGGAGTATTCGGGCAATTGCTTTTTGATAGCTATGAGATCATTTTCCAATTTTTGTACTAAGTGGTCTACGATTAATTTCTTGAAGAAGAAGCCTTAGATTTAGTAGGTTCCTTTTTAATTTCCCAAAATCATCTTCAACACTTATGGCTAAGCATTGATCAACATCCAGAGTAGCAAGGTTATCTCTTCTCAATGCATAGCTTACTTCTGGTAATTGTGCATTTAGGAAAAATCATTTCTTAATTTGATCTATAGGCTGAGTGGATATTGGAATCTTATTGACCAATTTGTTAAATTTGGCAAAAATTATCTCGTAGGATCGTATGGTTCCTTCTTTATTTGAGAAATATGAGTAAGGAGAGTGTGTACATCTTCAATAGGTTTGAATCGATCCTAAAACTAATTTCTCATGGTGGTCCAGATTAGTGATACCTCTATTAGGGAGATGATAGAACCATCCGGAAGCATTATCTTATAACGTTTACACAAAAAGCCTAATGAAAACATCTTCATGCTCCACTCCAAGTATTCCACATGCCACAATGATAGATGTAGAAAATTTGGTGCACCTTTCCATCTCCTCTGAATTTTGGAAAACTTTTCCTATTCCCCTTTGGGAGATCATGCAATGGTTGAGCAAGGGCCAAAGGTCCAACCTGTTGTCCCCAAGGAATAGGTGCTACCATTCTTGGAAAAATATTTTGCAAAGGAGCTATTTGGGTTTGTGAGTTTGTTTCTTACAATTCTATTTTTGACAGGGGGAGTACTTGTATATCTTGTTCTCTTTTTCTCTGGGGTTAAAGAGAAGTGTTGTTTCAGAAACAAAAAATTTGGATCTTCAACACCAAGTTCTCTTTGACCTCATGTATATCTTATGTCTGCCAGGGTGCTAGTGCTTCTGGTTAGATTGAAGTTTTTTCGGTGGGATGCACAATACGTGCCTATTGGTAGGCACCAAAAAAATGTTGGTTTTAGAAGTTTATAGTTTGAAAAATAAGCAACAGTCAGGGGAAAATGGTCCCTCCTCTTTATGGGAGAGGTTCCCTTATTGAAATCCAAAAAACCTTATTTACAATATAAACATTTGTTCAATATTTGGGTGAGGATTTTTATATTTTTAGATGCATTTTCAAAGGTTTTCAATAAAAAGAAAGAGAAAAATTTGGGACTGATATATAGAAACAAGAGAGGAGGGAACTTTCAAATACATAGATTCTAATTTTATACTAATGCTTTGATAAAATAACATGATTTAGACTATGCATATAAAACACAAGACATGCATGCATTAGACACATAAGTTCTCACTTTAAATACGCATAGCTTTATAAGAATCAAAAAGTGAACAAGAAGAGATAAAGCATGAGAGAGGTAAAACTTCTTCTGTATTGAGTATTTCAATGTTCTCTTTTTACATCAGGATATCAAAATCTCGATTCTCTATAATGATAAGAAAATTTCTTTAAATAACCCTGAGAAATGGTTACAGAAATCCTTTTCAGTTTCCTTTCTTTTAATCTCAAAAGCTAATATCTAATTAAATATTACAACATCAACTTATCCCTTGATTTCATAACACATGACTTAAAGGGATAAAGCCACCTTAATTATATATTTTTAAAATAAGAAAGGAAAATATAAACTAGGAAGTCGAGACACTAGTAGAAGCACTTGTAGTCCCCTTTGCATTTAACACTTGATTTTGAATCATTTCAATGCTTCATTATGTTCATTCATCGGGAATAGTTGTATTGGAAGTGGCATGAGTCCAACTACCCAAACACTTCTCCATGTCTTTCCCGAATTCTGCATTTTCCAAGAACTCTTTGTTGGCATCTTTGATAGCAGCTTGTAGTGTGTAAATTTATTTCATTTTCTCCTTAAATATGCTTGCTCGAACATAGCTTCTTTAACAAAATCCTTGAACTGAGATTTGATCTCCTGAATAGTGAATTTATCATTTGAATTCTCTTTGAAAATTTGGCAATGTATATCCAAGAAGGAAGACATGACACATTATTTAAAATCTTCTCCTTTTTGCAACATATTCCTTAGTTCTCCAATGGCTTCTTCCAGAACTTTTATTTTCTAGTCAATATTGAAAACCCATTATTTGGATAGATTCAAGTTTGCATCATCAAAAACCTTACTTTCCAAAAATTATTTGCACTCTTTCTCACTCATTCATCCGAGATCTTGAATGCACTCACTCCACAATTTCAACTCTCTATCCAACCCAATGAGTGTTGTAGATAACTTCAGATTGAATCTTGGTAATTTTTTTCATATGCCTTGAATGCATGTTCAATAAAACTCGACCTATAATTATCAAGTCATAAACCATAACTTCCATTTCTTTACCATAAGTGGCATGCTAATGAATGTATTTTATAGCTTGGAATTCATCACTGGACAGGATAACAAGAGGTGGGATGGAAGCTAGGGGAGTATAATTAAGTACCTTATCTTACGCCAATAGGGATTTTATGAAAATTGATAAAATATGACTTATGCTCTTCTAATTGCTCTTGTGTCTTCTTCCCTCTTTTAATTATTTTGATTTCTTTAGACATAATGTCCCTAAAATTATGCACCTCACTTTCGGTGTTGATTCACCAAGGGTAATTCTTGTCAATTCTAATCTCCCACTTGATATATCTTTTATCTTTTCCAGCTTGGATTTTGTAATTTCCATCAATTTTTGGCCTTGGGAATCTAAAACTAATCTTGAGGTGAATTTGGCCTTTTTAGCTATAGGGTGAGGAGTAGTTCCTAAAATAGATGCCATTGCATCATACTTAGGATTAGCCATCGCACATGGAATGGCATTTATTTTATTGGTTTCCAGAAATGGTTCCACCTGAAATAAATGAAGAACCTAAAGTGGAAGGAGAAATGGCCCAAGTTTAGATGCACTCATGGAACTCATAGTCTGCACAATAGTCACTTCCAACATAGAGGTGTCAATTTGAGTGGTGTTGGGAGATTCCTTGACAAATATTTCTACAGATTCTAAAACCATTCTCTTTTACTGATCTTCTTTTACATTTCTTTCGTCGTATGTATTTTCCTTAGTCTTCTCTTGCTCTTTTCCTTTTCATCATCATCATCATAAGTCCATAATTAGTTCATTATTTCATCTTTGCTTAGAGGAGGGCCCACTTTCTTGAATAACATCAACTGCCTTATCATCCTTCTTGGCTTTCCCCTTTTTGGTGTACACTAGAGTTGAAGATTCTGGAGGAGAAGGGATAAATTGTTCAATTTCCTCAAGAGCTAACATAGGTATTTATTTCTGAAGAGTAGAGTGTCTTGGAAGTATACCTATATTTTCTTAAGCCTGAACATTTTCATTTTCCTATCAAACCAAAGTCTAGTTCTCACTAGGATAGGATTGTTAAGCTCCTTCAAATCATCTCTCTCCTTGAAAAACCAATCAATGGTTTCAATAGGAGTGTGCTTGATTGATCTTTCATACTCAAGAGACTGTAGTTCTTCATCATCATCCTCCAATCCTTCAGAAACATCATATATACCAAAATCTATGATTTGTTGTAGAGATAATATTTCGTAGTACCTTCTTTGGGCTTCATAATCATCAGAAAAATCTACCCAATAGTCTTTAATATCATGAAGATGTTGATAACCCATTATGAAATTGGAGGAAATGAACTCATTAATATCAAAGCAAGTTCTAGGTTTATAATAGTGGAGAGTGAGAGGAATAATTATTCAACTAGGAGCATCTAGGATGGTCCTGCAAGTGTAATTACCCAATGTGATTAGGAATTGAATGAATGCAATATTCTTATCCCTATAGGTTATGTGTAGACTTATAAAATTATCTCGCATTTCCACCAAAGCCATCTTATCACTGCAATACATGGGAAGTTTCACGGGTTTCCCCTCAAATCCATCCAATCTTATATATGAAAACTTCCTGAATTGGGTGAAAAATTTGCCATAGACACTGATCAATTATTTTGCCTCATCTAAAAATATTTTAGCAATATCTCCTTCTAGCAATCTAACAATGTACATAGTGAATGCATCATTCACTCTCCTAAAATGATGATTACTTGACCCTCGGGTTAGTCGGATGATGATACATATAAATAGGGGCATCTTTCTTGTCATCCACAGGGGAGAAACCCAACCACTCTCTATAAGTTGCAATGGAGTACATCAGATAGGAGGTCATGTAGAAGGTTTGAAGTTCTCTCGAACATTTTCCAATTACTCAATCAACATATCACAAATGATTCTGCCAATTCAATTTTTTTACCCTCACATATAATATTGATGTAGGGGCACATCCAATAGTGAAACTTATTTAGGTGGAGGGCATTCCCATTATCATCACTAGCAAAGTGATGACGTCTAAAATTATTCATGAAAATAAACCCCAACATTGTCTTGGGTAGCCTTGAGGCTCCTTTCTTAGGGTTCTTGAACCAAGACTTGGAAAATCTACTTTTGTACTTTTCACTATCTTGATCGAAAAAGATATACACCTGATCCTTTGTAAGAGTATATGAATTTTCAACCATGGGAATTCTCGAGAGCAATATGAATGCAATATTCATCAATTCGAGCCACCACCGACCTTGAGGATCGAAATTTCTTTTATTTAGTCAAATATAGAACTTCAAGCTAATATTGTGTGGGCACACTAAATGAAATGGGAAATCCCCTTGCCTCTATGATCCCACTATCTTTGATTAACTAAGCTATAGGAGTAGGGTTTTGACAATTGATTCAAGCCCAAAATCATCCAAGTCTAGGTGTTGAGATTCACTATCACCAATGTTTGGTACAATCATCTCCAAGGAAGACAAGTGCTCGTGACCTTTAAAGATGATCTTTATTTTACGGCAGGAGTAAAATATTACTTGTGAGAAAATCCCTTAGTTCTTGAATCAACACCTTGACATTTCATGGCTTCTCTTTGCACTTGCAAATTTGAAAACAATGGAACAGACTTGACCATGGCTTATGAATAGTGAAGAGGAGGGAAATTTGAATGGTCAATAGTACATGCAAGCAAGGTGGTGAAAATGATCAATTACCCGAGTATTTATACACATTTAAACCCAAGTAGGTTGGCGAGGTGAAATAAATGAGGTAATTAATACTCTATGTCGAACTTGAAATAATGAAAATTGGGTAAGGTAGAACAAAAGTGCACAACTATCCCATGGGACATTAGGACATTTGGGATGCGTAGAGCCAAAATAGCCGATTTGTGGAAAAAGTGGAAAAAACTTGCACAATTGTCCCTGGGACAACAAGACAACTAGAACGCTTGGAGCCTAAATAGCCGAAGTGAATGGGAATCGTAAAATGTAGACTTGTGGGGAAATGGCAGTCAAGAATCACTCGGGACACGTGGAGGACATAAAAATCCTAAACACCCATAAAACACTAAAATTAGATAAGTCATAAATATTTGACATAGATCGCCCTTTGACATTGGGACACTATTTCTTTGAAAAGACGAAAAGACTGAAAAATAAAGGAAAAGAAAGACCAATCGGTAAAATCAAAAATCGGGAACAGAGGTCCCGTGGAGGAACTTTGGACATGAGGGATGGAAAAAGCCGAAATACACGCAAAACACTTGAAAAATCCTCAAAACTCATTTATTTGAAAAATGACTAACCTGTTTAGAGCTAACTCTTTCTAGGGGACCTTCACAAGGGCATTTAGTAGTCACCTATCTTGAAAATTTTCAAGAATAGAGATGAAAATTTACAATTAATGAGGAGGTGACAACTATGCATGATTGCATAAGAGATGTTGAGGACAGTTTTTTTGCATAGAGAAAAATAAGAATAAAAGAATAGAAGGAGATTGGAAAACATATATCCAAAAATGAAATTCCTAAATAAATGTTAGAACAAAACTAACCTTGTCAAAATTAAACCCTTAAGTCTCCACACTTAATTAACAAATCGTACACAATAAATTAGAAATATCTACCTTGTTAACAAACATATTCAAGGTCGATATAAAAAAACATAAAATTGTCTTGTTCCTATAATAAAAAAATTAAAAAAAAGAAAGACTTTTAATATGAAAAATTTGGAATCATATAATTATTAGACTAAAAAAATAAACAACAAGATCTTATTAAACCGAGCCCCTACACTAGATTATAAAAATATGTTATTCACCATCAATTAAACCCTACACTACAAATTCAACAATGATGCCCATTATTTATTCTAGCTTTCATTGAATGTTGTTATAGATTGTAATTCCCATGTGTTGTCCTTCAAAGTCACGAAGTACATACATGTAATCACATTGTTGAACACTTGGATTGTATTTCTTACAAAACCTTTGCCATTTTACAAGACATGCACTTTCTTTCTACGTTGTTTGTCACCTTTCATGAAATGACAAGCCATGTAAATTGTTAATAATATCATATAGTGTGTTTCAATGTGTAGGTAATAGTGTCTTGAAGGTGATTGATCAACTCTTTTAGTTTTGATGAGAGGCTACTTCCTCTAAAGGCCTAAAAAGGCCATTTTTGGCCATTCTGTAACTAATTGAACACCCTTAGGAAGTTTTTAGAGAAAATATTAAGCATTTGAGGGTGATTTCGAGAGAATTTAAGATGTCTTAGTAAATTTAGGAAAGTTTAGGAAATAAAATCTCATTCAGGAGCAATATGTTTAAGATTGGGTTTTCAGGTGCAGGGAATGAAAGCTAAAACAGATGAAAGATGACTTCTTTGGATGATTCCAAAAGTTATGAAAAGAGTTAGGATGAAATAAAATAGGAATTGGAAGGCTATTAGAATAATCTACAAGGTTAAATTATCAACTTTGATTCAATGCTTACATATTTCTTTGAGGTAATGCAAAACTTTGCAGCCTATCCGTCCCACTTCAAAATGAAATAGGACCTAAATTTTGAGTTCCAAGGAGAATTAGATTTTTAGAATAGTTTCATTGATCATAAAATGTGATTTGTAGTGTTTCATTCAAGTATGGAGGTCAATAACATGTAACTCATCCTCAAATTTCATTCAAGGATTCATCCCTATCTGGAGGAGGAAACCCATTTCCATGAGAAAAACTTGAGAAAAATGGTGTCCAAGTACCATAAGATTGCTTACACCTAGGTGTTATTTTGGTCAATAAATTGAATTGTAAAGAATTCATCATGTTTAAAGGTGAAATTTGGATCTCAAGGAGTGACTTAATGATCATCATATCCTGAATCTATCATTGTACCCAAATCTCTCCAAAGAACAAGCTAAAATGAGCTAGTCATGCCACCAGGTATCAAGGACCATCATGTGTGAAGTATTAAGGCATCATTTGTCACCATGAGAGACATATGATCAAATTTTTTATGAGAATCATGAATTTGATTCCATGAAAGGATGATTTTAGAGCCAGGAAAGGTGAGGGGATGGTCTTTATATGGAGCACCTTGTTTCTAAGAATGAGCAATCATCCGAGTTCACTTGATGCAATTCACTTGGTACTATTCGTAAAAACTCATTCAACACCTAGTAGTGTGATCACACCTTAAAGAGGAGGCACATTACAATCACCTCATTTTGGCCATATGACAAGAATCCCATTCAGGAGCAATCCTCTATCTACAAAGTGAGGATCTCATTTTAGTAAGAAGTAGACAAACATCATATAGTTGATTCATGGTCACTAAAGTGAATTATGGACCAAATTTAAAAATTGGTACCAATTCAAGTAGTGGTAGGGCCAAAATACAATCTAGAAGGTAAAAAAACCTACAAAATGACTATATGCTTTCCCAAAACAAAGACCGACTACAATATATATGCCTTGAAAGTTTTAGGTCCTTTGTTGAAATCCTAAAAATGAGTAAGTATTGATCATATTATATTTTGAAAAACTATCTTCTAGATTATAAGCGCGAGCTACGAGACCACTTCCATCAGTGTAAAGTTGCCATAACTTATTTAATTAACTAAATTAAATTTAACTTTTAGTATTTCTTATACTTAAACATTTAATTTTGTAACTATAATCCCCCACAAACACATATTTAGTCCATACCATGAAAAATGTGTACACATTTGAAATAGCGTAAAACACATACACATTTTGAATAACGAAAACGCATACGCATTTTAGGTTTTGGAATTACCAAACCAAGAAAAGTACAATGTATACGCATTTTGCCTATTTTTAATTTTTGTCCGCTTTTTGGCCCCCATATTGGTGCAGCTTACCCATTAATGAATTATCATATCAAAATACGCCTACAAGCCTTTAACTTGTCCATTTTAATATTCCTCAATTTCTTCAACTCTTCATTGGGTACGTGATTTAGATTTGAAATCAATACTAATTTCCCCTCATCTTCTTATTTTTATATCTAGTTATGGACATATCTCATTCATTATGAAAATAACTCCTTATTGGGATCTTCATTTTGTCATCATGTCTTGAAGTTTCATCAAATTTATTAGCTTCACATATGTCAATATCATCATCTTCCAAATCAGCTTAATCAATTTGATAATTGTGATCTCCAATTTTAATAACTCACTCAAGTTGAAGATAATGATCACTATTTGTAGTTTCTTCATCCCTAGAGTCATCTCAATCATTATTATTAGAAAAAAATCCTCGTGATGCTTATGATATAATATTGTTGTCACCAACATGCCTTGTCCTTAAATTTCAATGCTCATAGGTTTGGATCAGACTTACATAAATGTAACAGAGTAATAATCTTCATATTAATTCACCGCTATAATTTTACAATGTATGGAACGCTATTATATAGCCATTCAAATCGAGAAAACCAACTTCCTATTTTATAGTGAGTACAAAGAATCTAAAACATGTATTAGTATATTGTAATACATTTATTATAACAATATGTTAACTAACCAAATACGTTACTAACAAACTACTAATTCACTAATTACTATATAGTAATAATATAATCACCTTAAGGTAAGACACATGTGAACACTATATTCCTAACAATCCCCCTTAGTGTTTACATGATATAAAAACATTCACACTTCTTCTATAGCTTGTCTCCCATGCGTGCTCATGATCTTGGGAACATACTTGAATTAAAGGTAGAAGAAGGAACACATCAACTTCTTATCGACCAAGCACTGTCGGGAACACATCTAACCAAAAAGTGTGGGAACATGTACATGAACCATATGCTTATCAACTAATCACTATAGGGAACACATATGACCTACTCAATGTGGGAACTCAAGCAGAACCATCTGCACAACCTTCAATGGTTTTACAAAGGTTTACCACAAACCTAGGTATGAATAGGAACACATCTGATTGTTCAACCTCTTCAAGAATCATGATGTTGCATTTCATTGTGCTATCTGCTCTTCACTATGTTATTACATCAAGGAATTATGTAGGAATAACCACATATACATGTGAACATGAATGGACCTTTGTTCTTATTTTTCACACCACATTGACAAGCTGAAAATTGAAATCCACACCACACAACTAAAAACACAAGTCACCATACCAAAAGTGCAGCCCCGTCGTTGAAAATGACAAGAGGTCTTGATTAACCTCTTACTCTCGATGCCTCCTTCCTCCAGTGTCATGTTGCTAGCTTATCCTAATTTGGATATGAAGCTCAAAAATTTCCACATTGGGTTTATTTGTATAACTTCCCCCCGTAATATGAAATAGTTTATTTTTTGTGCGTCAAGTAACAAAGAAAAATGCATCCGTAAGGCAATATAAAAAATATATTTTACAGACTTTTTACAATGACACGAATTTTGAAGAAAACTCAATAATAAAACTAAACACAAAAAAAATTAAAGATTATATTTTCCAAACAATTATATACTTTTATATAGACTTTGAATCAAATTTTACTCATGAGATCTTAACCTTAAATTGAAAAACTATTACCACTAGAATCACGCATGAGGTGTAAGATGTTAATGCCGAGAGTGAACCATTGGTCATCAGAAAAAAAAAAATTAAAACAAACAATAAAGAATTATGATAGTTTAAGCTAGAAAGTGAAAAGCTATAATTTGGTGGAATTTGGAGTATTAGAAAAGACCTCGGATTGCGAAGAACTAAAAGTATTAAAATCGTCTAAAAGATATTTTGAAATGTATTAAAATGTTTCAAAATACTGTAGCCTTCTACCATATAGCGCCCTAGACGTGCTAACAACTTCACAAATCCCTTTAGGGTGTTCATGTACCCCTTTGGGAAAAACATCCATCACATGGTAATTACACATATTATTTGAAGATCATCAACCAAATTCACTAAGATATGAAATTGAATGTCCATGAAGGAGGAAAGCAATTTATTTTCTAATTTTCAAAGAAATTACTAGAATATTTAGTTTCTCTTTCTCAATCCTTGCTTGAGATCTCTCCTTTGAAGATAACCACATATTTTACAAAAATGTAGTCATGTAAGTTGCTCTAATATTTCTCATCATACAATTAGTTGAGTTGTAATTGAAAAGAAAATTCATATTGCCCCCAAAATTTGAAATTCAATATGGTGCTTTGAGTAGGTCAAGTGGAAGATTACAAGATGACCCCTCATGCCAAGAGAAATATATGTTGCATAAATAAATAATAATAATGTAAAGAGAAAGATATGTTACATAATATAAGACTAAAAACATGCAAATTACCTTCAAAATATTATGCCAATCATGTGTTTTGAGGCATGTGATGTGTCCATAAATGGTAAATGCACACTTCATGGAGGACACATATCTATTTGGTGTGCAAATATCTCGCAGTGTTACATTTATCAAACTAACATGCTCTCTACGTAATATCCATAGAACCCCTTCAAATTTTAATGATATTTATTTGTCCCATCTTGTATTATCTTCATATTTTCTAGAGACGTGATTCCATATATAAACTTTCTACATTCCTAAATATATGCATTGGCTCAAAAATATGCTTGACTAATAAATTATTCGAATGGAGAAGATTATAACATATAGGTAGTTTATGAAATCTAATTCGCATTTCAAAATTTTGGCTAATTTCTAAAAGCCATACCCAATTTCTCCATTTACATGGAGGAATAACAACATTTGATCTTGTGCATACTTGTGTAAAGGCTTCATACCAATATCTTAGTGACATAATTTGTGAAGATTCTCTAGTATCATATTTTCCATAAAACTTGCTTATATTTTTCATATGGTACAAAGCTCCTAGAATCTTCCATAGAAGTTAGGTTTCACCATTAGAGTGTTTGCTCATTGCACCTAAAAAACCCGACGTTGAGCAAATAGTCCTTAAATGCTCAAATCTTTCCTAAATATTCCTAAATTACCTTCAACACTTCCAAGATTCCCGACATCACCTTTGGATGCTTAAGATCTTTCCTAAACTCTCCTGGAGGGTGTTTTAATAGCTCTAGAATGACCAAAATAACTAGCATGGAAATTGAAAATTTTGAAGCATGAAAACTAAGCCCTTAATTGAAAATAAGGCTTCTAAGTCATTGTGCATCCTTCCTCTGGTGATGCAGAACATCTTGTTAATAATCAAATTTGGCTTTCTTAGGTGACTAGGGGTATCTTGGGTCCACTTGAGATGGTCATAGCTTGTACTAGTCCATTTGGACTCCACAGGAAAAAATAGGAGTTTCCCTCCAAATGTATAATTTGAATATTTGAACTAGCTCTAGGTATGTTATAGGCTTAGGTGTTAAGTGACACAGTCCTCTCAGACCAAGATATCAGATTTGGAGGTTAGAGACTATTTTGCAAACCATTTTCACATGTAAATATCTTGTTTTGGATTGTCTTCTTATCTATAATGGTGTTCAAGGCTTCATGGAACCCTCACAATGTTAGGGAATGGAAAATAGATATAAATACTTACTCACACCATATTATACCATGTTTTAGAAGTTTAGTAGTATGTAGCATGAACACAATCCTAACTGTGTGCGCCTACCTTAAGGGCCTAGAGTAGAAAATTCATTATATAAGTTAATAATTATGCCTTCTAGAGTCCTTGATAAGTGTGGAGGAAGGTAATAATAAGACCAAGAGTTTCAAAATCCTTAGTATAGGTTGGAATAAGAATAAAAGCAAAGGAACATGCAAATACAGTCTAACAATGTTAATGCCCAGTTTGAGGGCTAAGAAAGATGTACTTTTAGAAAAATAGTCTTTATTCCATTTTTTGAAGTTGGTGGAGCCTCTGACAAGTTGGAGGAAGGCCTAAGGGCATTAAGGAATCATAAAATTAGGGCATAAGGACAAAGTATTGAGTGGTTAGTAGGTAAAGGGAGTAATGTACAATCATGCTTATTTATTGTGACTATCAAGACCAACCTTTAGAAATAGTTGAAATATCCCCAAATGAATATTTTTGACTCCAATGGGATTTTTGAGCTAATCCAACACCTTACCAAACAGATTATGGTAGATAGAATGAATAGACTAACTGCAGATCCATTTGGGACATTGAAAAATGTGATTAAGGCTGATCATAAGACCCTCATAGAACAGTAATTGAATTGAAGACTTTCCAAACCAGTGACAAATACAGATTTTATACAACCAAATCAGTCCTTACAGGGATATGCAACCATATGAAATCATATCCTTAACTGCAGCAGTAGCTACAGAAATGGCGACTAGCACATGAGGATGAAACTCATACAAAAGAAGCCCAACAAATAAGATTCTTAGCAAATCTGATCCCTATATTTTTATTTATCCAAAATATGATGAAATCTGCATTTTTAGTGGTTAAACAAGACTGAAATAATTATCAGTAAATCTGCCTTCTTAGAGGTCTGAAATTAGCACTTTAATTTCCTCAAAAATTCTGAAAATCATCTAGTTTGAGTCACTAAATTCAGATAAATAGCTGGTACACAGATCAGACCTGGAAATGTTATTTATTCCACAAGAATCACCCACAACATGGGTCGCTCCAGCTAGTACAGAGAAGATACAACTGCTACTAATCAAGTCTTCAAATCCTTCATGCAAACTCCACAAAAGCTAGAAAATATGTAAAATCCCATGCAAGCTCGATGGAATTACCTAGAGTAGAAATCCTCTCAATTCCTTAGGGTTTACGTCCATAAGAGAACTCTTGGGGTTTTCCTCGTCCAAAGAGGTATAAACTAATGTTTTCATCTTTAGAATATAATTTGCAAAATCTTCGAGCTTAAGTACAAAATCAGAAAATGATAAGTGAATAAGCATGGTTGCCTTGAGTCGACCTCTCCCTTTTATAAGAGAAATGACCCCAAAGAATCCTCCATAATGACCAATCAACAAAAGGTGATTTCTTCTAGACATATGCCCCAAATTCTCCTTAGACTAGGTCACATTTTCTTGGGAGGAGTAATAATTTTTATCCTTTTAAACTCCATTCTCCCTCCTTTTTCCAAGTCACATTTTTCCCTAGGGATGACACAAAAATAGAATGGGTCTCTTTTATACTCTCCTAGAAAGGATACAACATAATATTAGACCCAATGCACCTATCTAGAGATTACAATTTTATTATTAAGTAAAATAAATTAATACAAGTGCTTTATTAATTTTAAAAATATTTTTTAGCACTTTGTAATAACTTATTGGGACGTAAGTCACCCTTGTGCATACCCTTTGAGCCGTCGGGTGACAAAATTGGGCCAAAGGTCTTTTCAGGTAGAAAAATTGGGCTAAAGGTCTTCAATAAGATCTATTCGAAAAGAGGGACATTACAGTCCTCCCTTCCCGAGATTGCTTTCCCCCAAGCAATCACAAGTAGAAAACTGTATCCTCATCAGTTCTTGGATCCCAAATCAGCCTAAGCCTTTTGAATGGCTTCTCATGCACTATACAAAACTGCTCAACTGCTGCAAAAAGAACTCAACTCATGCAACTTACTTGTGAAAAGTGCCATGATCCTCCTCATGTATGCCCCAAATTTTCCGTACTCCTCATCATGTCCTTGTTGTCCCATGTTGCAATGAAGTGAAAAATCCTCATATATGTCTTCATTTGGTGATTCCTTGTCCACAACTATCATAGACATGGCTGTCATTTGATGGGGCAACGTGTACTTGAGTGCCTTCATGGTAACTTGTTTCCCTCATGTTGGAAACTCAACTCCATAGCCTGCAAATCTTGGGTGACTCTTCCTAATGAATGAAGCCATTGCATACCAAGTACCACATTGTTATCTTTCAAATCAATAACATAGAAGTCATCATGAAGAGTGTACTCACCAAATAGAATGTTGATTTTGCTCACTTTATTTTTGCAAGGAATAGTGAGGCCACCTGCTGTAATTACATCAAAGCCATCAAAATGTTCATAATGCAAGCCTCTTTTGTTCACCAATCCTTCATCCACGAAGTTATGTGTGGATCCACTATCAAGAAGTGCCATTATCTTACACTCAAACATGGTACCTTCAAATATGAATGGATTGTACCTTGGTGCTCCTGAAAGATAAGTGATTTTACCTCCATGTTCCATATTTGATGTTGGTTGCTCCTCTTCCTTTTCAAATCAATATCCCCATCTGAAATAACCTCTATGAGATGAATCTTGCCTTTACCAAGACAATTATGTCCAAGGCTCCCAATGATCCCTACAATGAAAGCAAAGCTTCTTCCTCCTCAACTCATTACGAGTCTCCTGATCCACCTTCGGTGTAGACTCCACCTTTGAAGAAGTGGGCTGCTCACTTCCATGTTGCTCTGTCTTTTCATTCTTTACATTCTTCTTTTGTGGCTGAAATGGAGGAGTATCCAAGTCCATAGCTGTCTGAATAGCTTCATGCAAAGTCCTAGGCTTAAGAGCCTTGACAAAACCTCTCAGTCTATCATGAAGCCCCTCAATAAACAACATCACTACTCTCTTCTCAGGCATCTCTGGTACCATCACTACAATACGCTGAAATTTATTGATGTATGCATCAACGTGCCCACTTTGTCGAAGTTGTGCCAAGTCCCTGTAGTAAAGCTCCACATCCTTGCGATCAAATCTCACAATCAACCTCTCACTAAAATCCTTGTATGACCACATAAGATCATGTTTCTATGTGATTAGCCCATGGTTCCACCAATTATATGATGTTCCTCAAGGTGTAACATGGAAAAATGGATAGCCTCCTACTCCGGCATAGCTTTAATAGTGAGGTATGTATGTCAGCTTTGGATCCATGCTCTAGCACTAATCTTTCCACTGCCATCAAAAGTGGAAAGGGTCACCTTGTTGGTGGCCTGCTTCAACTCCTTGTTCTGTTGTGCTCTAGGCCTCTGTACCTGTCTAGCTCTCAAGCTATCTCTCCTCTGAGCACAATACTGATGAAGGGGGAAGGCATTCCGTATCTCCTCTGGTAAAGCTCTCCACTCATCATTAGCTGCCATAACATTATCTTGGAAAGTTGTATTCTCCAATGGGTCCTCAACCATGGGTGGTTCCTCTCTAGGTAGGAAACTAGGCTGCATAGGCCTATCTGCAGTCCTGGTAGATCTCCTCTCCTCTGTATGTCTCCTCTCACGTGGAGGGGAATCTCTCACACTACCAACCTCTGTAGGTGCCTTGTTGTGCCTCCTGTGACTGCTGGCCACTGATGTGGATCTGTCCCTTCTATCCCTTCTATCACGCTGATCTCTAACATCCATCCTATGCATCAACTGTTGCATGGTCCGAATCATGTCTCTGAAAAGCTCACGATTCGGGTCAACCAGTTCATCTCGAGGAGGGCTAAGTGATCCACCTCTTCGGTCCATGGTTTCGGCACTACTACCTGTATCCAAGCCTATTATGAGACATGCATGTCTCCTTGTATTATAATTGTGGGGCCCAACTTCTCTTAGCTGCATCAATCAAAACCCTCCAGGGGGAGGAATCATTGTTCTAATACCACTAAAATATCCCAAATGGATATTTTTGACTCCAATGGGATTTTTGAGCTAATCCAACACCGTACCAAAACAGATCATGGTAGATAGAATGAATAAACTAACTTGTAGATCCATTTGAGGCATTGAAAAATGTGATTAAGGCTGATCATAAGACTCTCATATAACAATATTTGAATTGAAGACATTCCAAACCAATGACAAATACAAATTTTATACAACCAAATCAGTCTTACATTGGATATGTAACCATATGAAATCATATCCTTAATTGAGTAAGTAGCTACATAAATGGCACTAGCACATGAGGATTAAACTCATACAAAGGAAGCCCAACAAATAAGAGTCTTTGCTAGCAAATCATCCCTATATTTTTATTTATCCAAAACAAAATATGATGAAATATGCATTTTTAGTGGTTAAACAGACTGAAATAATTATCAATAAATCTGCTTTCTTAGAAGTCTAAAATTAGCACTTTAATTTCCTCAAAATTATGAAAATCATCTAGTTTGAGTCACTAAATTCAGATAAATAGCTGGTACATAGATCAAGACCTAGAAATGTTATTTATTCCAAAGAATCACCCACAACATGGGTCGCTCCAGCTAGTACAGAGAAGATATGCTGCTTACCAATCAAGTCTTCAAATCCTTCATGCAAACTCCACAAAAAGCTAGAAAATACTGAAATTCCTTGCAAGCTCGATGGAATTACCTGGGTGGAAATCCCTCTCAATCCTTGGGGTTTTTGTCCACAAGAGAACTCTTGGGGTTTTCGTCCACAAGAGGTATAAACTAAGGGTTTTCGTCCTTAGAATATAATTTGCAAAAGCTTCAGAGCTTAAGTGCAAAATCAGAAAATGATAAGTGAATAAGCATGCTTTCCTCAAGTCGACCTCTCCCTTTTATAAGAGAAATGACCCCAAAGAAGCCTCCACAATGACCAATCAACAAAAGGTGATTTCTTCTAGACATATGCCCCAAATTCTCCTTAGACTAGGTCACATTTTTCTTGGGAGGAGTAATAATTTTTATCCTTTCTAAACTCCATTCTCCCTCCTTTTCCAAGTCGCATTTTTGCCTAGGGATGACACAAAAATAGCATGGGTCTCTTTTCTACTCTCCCTAGAAAGGATACAACATAATATTAGACCCAATGCACCTATCTAGAGATTACAAATTTATTATTAAGTCAAATAAATTAATACAAGTGCTTTATTAATTTTATAAATATTTTTAGCACTTTGTAATAACTTATTGTGACTTAAGTCACCCTTGTGCATACCCTTTGGCCGTCGGGTAGACAAAATTGGGCCAAAGGTCTTCAATAAGATCTATTCGAATAAGAGGAAGAGTTGAGTGATTTTCATTAGTGATTAGGAGAGGGGTAAGCACAATGAGATGAGTGAAAAGAAGATTGATTAAAATTCAATGTGAAGGTGAAAAACAAAGTTGACAAGATTGTTAGAGCTTGAGTAAACAAGGAGTCTTAAAAAGCCAAAAGTTGAAAATCTAGCAAGATGATGGATAAATGAGTAATGGAGCATTAAGGTGTGCTTGAGTAAGGTGTATGGGTGTGTTGAAAGGTGGATGTAAGGATGAAACATGTGGTAATCCATTAAACCCTTAATTTTTCTTTCAAACCCTAACTAGACCTACTTGAAACAAGGGAAAAGGAGAAATTTGAATTGGGGAAGTTGTATTTTGAGTTGAAGTTATATAAAGAGGATTGCAGGGTACTCTGTATCATCTAGCCAGCCTATCATAAGTTCAACCTTTACCCTAGCTCAAAGGAAATTCATAATAAGATCATTCAATGTGTTTCAGTGTGTAGGGAATAGTGTCTAGAAGGTGATTGATCAACTCATTTAGTTTTGATGAGAGACTACTTCCTCCGAAGGCATAAAAAGACCACTTTTGGCCATTATGTAGCTAATTGAACAATCTTAGGAAGTTTTTAGAGAAAATATAAAGCATCTGAGGGTGATTTCAGAGAGAATTGAATATGTCTTAGTAAATTTAGGAAAGTTTAGGAAATAAAATCTCATTCAAGAGCAATTTGTTTAAGATTGGGTTTTCAAGTGCAGGAATGAAAGCTAAAACGATGAAAGATGACTTCTTTGGATGATTCCAAGAGTTCTGGAAAGAGTTAGGATGAAACAAAATAGGAATTAGAAGGCTATTATAATACTCTACAAGGTGGAATAATCAACATTGATTCAAGGCTTAAATTTTTCTTTAGGTACTACAAAACTCTGCAGTTTCCATCCTCAGATTCAAAATGAAATAGACCTAAATTTTGAGTTTGGGAAAATTAGATTTTTAGAATAGTTTCATTGATCATAAAATGTGATTTGTAGTGTTTTAGTGAAGTATGGAGGTCAAGAACATGTAACTCATCCTCAAATTTCATTCAAGGATTCATCCCCTATCTGGAGGAGGAAACCCATTTCCATGAGGAGCAACTTGAGAAAAAGGTGTCCAAGTACCATAAGCATGCTTACACCCAGGTGTCATCTTGGTCAATAAATTGAATTTTGAAGGATTCATCATGTTCAAAGGTGAAATTTGGATCTCAAGGAGTGACTTAATGATCATCATATCCTGACTCTGTCATTGTACCCAAATCTCTCCAAAGAACAAGCTAAAATGAGCTATTCATGCCACCGAGGTATCAAAGACCATCATGTGTGAAGTATTAAGGCATCATTTGTCTCTATGAGAGACATATGAGAAAAACATGTATGATAATTGTGAATTTGATTCCATGAAAGGATGATTTTAGAGCGAGGAAAGGTGAGGGAATGGTATTTATATGGAGCACACGATTTCTAAGAATGAGCAATCATATGAGTTCACTGATGCAATTCACTTGGTATTATTCATAAAAACTCATTCAATGCCTAGTAGTGTGATCATGCCTTAAAGAGGAGGCACATTACAATCACCTCGTTTTGGCCACAGGACAAGAATCCCATTTAGGAGCAATCCTCTATCTATAAAGTGAGGTTATCATTTTAATAAGAAGTAGACCAACATCATAGAGTTAATTCATGGTCACTAAAGTGAATTATGGACCAAATTTAAAATTGGTACCAATTCAAGCAGTGGTAGGGAAAAAATCCAATCTAGAAGGTAAATAAACCTACAAAATGACTATATGCTTTCCCAAAATAAAGACCAACTACAATATATATGCCCTGAAAGTTTTAGGTCCTTTGTTGAAATCCTGAAAATGAGTAAGTACTTCTTATATTTAGTACAACTTTTCACACAAATAAATAAATATTGATCACTAAATAAAATAACACCGAATATAAAAATGTATAATTGTAATTCATTCGGGATAATTTTATTCACATGGATAGATATATTTATGCAAAGTTGATCTCCTACAAACTAAGAGTCAATCTAATATTCAATCCCACATCTCTCTCCTAGAATCACTCACACTATCTCTCCACACACACATTTCTAAAAATCTATGTGAGTTTGTTTGATAAACAAACTCCTTACATAGATATATATTTATTAATATGAGTTTGAAAAATCATTATTAATCATATATTACTCATAAATTATTATTAGAATAATACTTCATTATTATAATGCACTAATGTTCACATCTATGAACATTATTTCCATAACATTCACCCCCTCCTTAGTGTGAACATGGGTGAATTTTGTCTAACTTTACTAGCTCATGTTCTATCAATCTTCGATGGTTTTCAAAGAGTACCAATCAACTCAAACAATATGAGGTTTTCAAAGAGAACCTCCATCTCAAAAAAAAAAAATTCAAGTGAACCATCAACCACTTTGTATGTGTTTCTTCAAAGAGATCCACAAACTCTCAAATTGGTTTTTAGTGGACCACCAACCATTTTCATAATTAGCATACACGTTTCTTCATCCATATTTTACAAAAGAGAACATAATATAGGAAAATATGTTAAAACATCTAATTATGAACATGAATTATCCATCTATTCTTATTTATTACCACACATGCCATAGAAAGTAAACACACAAACACTACTCACCAAATCAATTGTGTGGCCCCATTGTTGCAAACACATGTGCGTGCTCATGATTTTGAGAGGATGTCGATTGTCCTCCTTCCTCTCGTTGCCTCCTTCCTCCATCTAGTGGGAACTCAGCTAATAACTCAGCCAACCTTCAATCATGAGGCTTCATGGTTTCTACATTGTATTTATTCCACTTCCCCCTCAATGTAAACATGATGCCTTTTTTTTCAGTGACGTCTGTACAACAATAATCGTCCACAAGATGGCCAAAATAGAGGGTAATTTTCAAACTTAGTAATTTTTCATTAAATTACAACCAATGTAACAAAATTGAATTAAAAAAACTAAAAATACTTTGCACCAAAAGAAATAACTCGATTTTGAGTTAATTGAGCAAAAACTAACGAGAGGTCTTGATTGACCTCCTACCTCTAATATCCTCTTCCTCCGATTGAGGTTTTAACTTCTCGTAAAATGCCTTAATTTAATTAAATTGTCTCCACGATTAAAAATTTATTTTTCGAAACCAGTAACACGAGCAAAACTTCTAAAGATTTGCACCAAAAAAATATTAATTTGGCCAAACTATATATTAATTTTGATGAAAACTCAAAATGTAATTATTAAGCAAAAACTATATATAAAACTTTTTTCAAACTATAGTTTTGCTAAAAATTAAAAATTCAGCCAATAGAAAAAGACATGTGAGTTTGTTGCGATATCTTCCCACCTACAAAAACCCCTCCAAGCCTATCAAGTCGTAGTTACAAAACGGATCCTTAGATATACCAATCCGGAGGAGTACTCAAAATTCATCTATTTTCCAATAGCAAACTACTCTCAACTCGTAAATCAATATCAAAAAATATTTCTAGGTTTTTTTACATGATGTTAGCTTTCCATAAAATTTTGAATCGCCCAATTTCATTAAGAAAATATGAAAAAAGATATCGCAGAATTAATAACATATATCGAAGCTTCAAGAAAGTCTAAATAAATGTCTTTAACCTAAAAATTTCTCCATTTCTTCCTCAAATCTCTATCCACCTTAATCTCAACGGAATAGCCTCGCTAAATACCAAATCTTATATTTAGTAAAATATTTTCACACAAATAAATAAATATTGATCATGAAATAAAATAACACCGAATATAAAAATGTATAATTTTAATTCATTGAGATAATTTTATTCACATGGATAGAGATATTTATACAAAGTTGATCTCCTACAAACTAGGAGTCAATCTAATCTTCAATCCCACATCTCTCTCCCGTCAATCACTCACACTTATCTCTCCACACACACACTTCTAAAAATGGATTACGTGAGTTTGTTTGATAAACAAATTGTTGATATATATATATATATATATATATATATATATATATATATATATATATATATATATATATATATATATATATGAGTTTGACAACTCATTATTAATAATATATTACTCATAAATTATTATTATAATAATACTATTATTCTAATGCACTAATGTTCACACTATAAACATTATTTCCCTATGTAAACATCGACCAAATTAGATTTTGGAAAAATGCTGCTTTCTAGAGTATAATTGTAAGAGCTACGAGACCACTTCCATCGTGTGTAGAGTTACCCTAGTACATCTTATATTTACTAAAATAAATTTAACTTTTATTATTTATTATACTTAAAAATTTAATTTTGTAATTATAAAGCCCCCACAAACACATATATAGTCCATACCATGTAAAACACGTACACATTTTGAATAATGTAAAACACGCACGCATTTTGAATAAAGGAAAATCGTGTACATATTTTGGTACTGGTTTGGGGTTACCAAACCAAGAAAAATTGCAATGCTTACGGATTTTTCTTGTTTTCAAATTTTGTCCACTTTTTAACATGGCATATCAAAATAGGCCTATAAGCATTTAACCTATCTATTTTGATATTCCTGAATTTCACATGCAACTATTCATTGGCTATGTGACTTAGATTTGCAATCAATATTAATTTCCCCCTCATCTTCTCGATTTATATATCTAGTTATGGACATATATCATTCATTATCAAAATAACTTCTTATTGGGATCTCCATTTATAGCGTCATCATATCATGGACATGCAGCTTCATCAAATTTATTAGCTTCACCTATGTCAATATCATCATCTTCCAAATCAGCTTAATCAAGTTGATCATTGTGATCTCCAATTTTAGCAACTCAATCAAGTTGAAGATAGTGATCATTATTTGTAGTTTCTTCATCCCTAGAGTCATCTCAATCATTATTATTAGAAAAAAACTCCTCATGATGCTCATGATATAATATTGTTGTCACTAACATGTCTTTTCATTAGATGTGAATGCTCTATCAAATTTGGATCGTAGTGACTTACAAAAATGTAATAGAGTAATAATATTTGTATTAATTCACTGCTACAATTTTACAATGTATGGAGCGCTATTATATAGCCATTCAAATAGGAAAACCAACTTCCTATTTTATAGGGAGTACAAACACTATAAAACATGTATTAATATATTGTTATACATTTATTATAACAATATATTAACTAACCAAATATGTTATTAACAAAATACTAATTCACTAATTACCGTAGTAATAATATAATGACCTTATAGCAAAACGCATGTGAACACTATATTCCTAATAATCCCCCTTAGTGTTTTTACATGGTAGAAAAACATTCAAACTTCCTCTACAATTTTTCACCTATGCGTGCTCATGATCTTGAGTACATACTGCTCAAGGTAGAAGAAGGAACACATCAACTTCTTATCGACCAAGCACTGTCGGGAACACATCTAACCAAACAAGTGTGGGAACATGTACATGAACCGTCGTCTTATCAACCAAGAGATCATTGAGGGAACACATCCGACCTACTCAATGTGTGAACTCAAGCTTGGAACAATCTACACAACCTTCAATGGAATTAAAAGGGTTTACCAAAATGTAGGTATGAAGGTTTCAGAACACATCCTTTATTCAACCTCTTCAAGAAACATAATTTCACTTTTTATTGTGTTATCTATTCTTCATCAATGTCATTACATCGGTGAAGTATGTAGGAATAGCCGGATATGCATGTGAACAGAAAGGACCTCTATTCTTATTTTTCACATGACATTGACAAGCTAAAATTGAAATCCACACCACACAACTAAAAACACAAGTCACCATACTAGAAGTGTGGGCATGATTGTTGGCAACTAACGAGAGGTCTTGATTAACCTCCTACCTCCAATGCCTTCTTCCTCCACCGAGTTACGTCATTTTTGAATCTTTGCATGCACATTCGGCTGATTTGGATATGAAGCTCAACAATTTCCACATTGGGTTTATTTGTATAACTTCCCCCATGATCCTGTGAAATACTTTATTTTCGGATGTTAGGTAACACCAAAAATGCATCCATAAGGCAATTTAAAAAAATACAAACTTTTTGTGTCAATGACACGAATTTTGTGTTTAAAACTCAATAATAAAACTAAACACAAAAACAAATTAAATATTATATTTTCCAAACAATGATATACTTGTATATTGACTTTGAATCAAATTTTACTCACGAGATCTTAACCTTAAACTTAAAAACTATTACCACTAGAGCCAATCACATGTGAGGTGTGTGATGTTAACGCCCGGAGCGAACCATTGGTGATCAAAAACGGAAATTGAAAAAAACAACAAAGAAGTTATGATAGTTAATCGATTGGAAAGTGAAAAGCTATGATTTGGTTGAATGCGGAGTAGTAGAAAAGATTTTGATCTGCAAATTACAAGTGGAGTAGTCGATGAAACCTCTGAAGGGTCCGTTTTGGATTAAGGGGCTGTGTTAATGATAGGGACTGAAGTCGATTTCTCTTATATGCATGATTGCATAAGAGGTCAGCTTTCAGAAATTTTTTTCCGTAGAGAAAAAATCTTGAATAAAAGAATGGAAAACATATATCGGAAAATGAAAGTCCTAAATAAATGTCTAACAAAATTAACCCCACAAAACTTAAACCCTAGCCTGCTCCAATTAAACCCTTAAGCCTCCAAACTTAATTAACTTCTCCAAATCATGTTCTGTAATAAATTAAAAATATCTACCCTATTAACAAACATATTCAAGGTCGATATAAACAAACATAAATTTTCACGTGCGTTCACATTACAAAGTTAAAGAAAATGTAGACTTTTTAAGTATTAAAAATATGGAATCATATAATTCTTGACTCAAAAAAAAACAACAAGATCTTAATAAACAGAGGCTTGGCACTAGATTAGAAAAATGTGCGGCCGATTTACCATCAATTAAACCCTACACTAAAAATTCAGCAATGATGCCATTATTTATTATGCAGTTTCATTAAATGTTAATATGGATTTTTTAAAAAACTCCCATGTGCTGTCAGCCTTCTCAAAGTCACTTGTGCATACCTGCAGCCTTCACATTGTTTAACACTTCATTGTATTTCTTGTAAAACCACATGCCATTTTATAGCATGCACTTTATTTCTGGCGTTTTGGGTCTTCAGTCAAACCTGTTCACGAGAGGGGAAGCCATGTAATATTTTTTCCAATGCTTTCTCGTGATTACTTTAAATGTGTTAAAAATTACAACCATTCATTAATTTTTTTTATGTTTGGGTTGTATTTTGCTTGTCAAATTTGACGTCCCTAGTTCCATGAATGTCCGAAAGCCCTTTCCCATCAGAGGAACACCTTTGGTGTAATAATTATGTCATTTCCAAGGCATTCCCTATGGAAAATTCCCTTTTGCGTTGTTTGCCACTAGCTTTATTTTGATGGCTATTTTGATGTTTTCCACATACGATTAAATTTTACGTGCGTTTACACATTTTTATATTCACACCCTAGATTTTTCAGCGGCTCGCGATGGTGGATGCATAAATATATAATTGTTTTACTCTTGGGCAATAGGAATGGCTACCGACAATGTATTTTTTTGCGATCTCATTTCATGCCGATGTGCATCTTGCATTTTTCATCATGTCTTCTACTACATGGAATTTGCCTCCGCCACTTCTCACCGAGAGATTCTGTTGCGTGTAATTTATTTCAACCTCCTTTTCTCAATAATGTTGATGGCAACAACTCTGATCCATTTCGCAGGAGGTTCGTTTGCATACCTGAGGATCGAGATGGGAGAATTGGCCGGATTTATAGCGGCAGGAAACATAATCATGGACATGTGGTGGCTCGATCCTAGACCTCTTACTTTGCGACCCTCTTGAACCACTCCCCAGATGACTTTCACATTCACTTTACTCAGTCCACTAACAGGCTTGCTTCAAACTCCTCGACCCCATAGCCATACTGTGGTCCTCCTCTTCCCTCTCCTAATTCACGATCGATCTGCATCTCAAGACTATCTTTTCAAGTTATGATCCAGATCCGTATGCGAGATATGGTTGGATTTTATGTGGGTTAAATGGCTATTACTTCACTATAGATCAACTCTAGTAAAATCTTTGTTCTACCATCCACGTCAATCATCTTGTCATCTGTGTGCTCTCTCTATCAAATTTATACTGGCGAGTTTATGTAGTGGGAGTGCGCATGCATCTTTGAGCAAGTTCAGATCCACCTATTCATTTGATCCATTTGTGAATAGATCATAACACATCGTGTACCATTTATGTCTTGCATTCAATGATTTTCACACATGTATTCACCTTCTTCCTTAGCACTATAAAAATTTTGTTTGGATCAGTGTAAGATTAATTGTTTAATGTTAATGTTTTAGATAGTTGAGTTGAAAATTTTATTACGTAGTGTGCAGGAAGCTTGTTTTTTAAGTCTTTTGTGATATTTGTATTTAGTCTTTTTTAAAATTATGAATCCACACAAAACTATTGCTTAGAAAAACTATGGCATGGCAGCTCTGGTTGGACTACATGTATCTCCTCTTCTTTCATCCCCTTTTGTTTCCAAGATCACTATACCATGCCTTCCTTCAAATACCCTCAAGCACAACTATACAAAATTCCTCATACCCAATTCAGACAAAAATGAAGGCAATGAGGATAGCTATCATTTGAGGCCAATTAAGGCCAAGAAGAATCCCTAGCTAGACCCATTTGATTATGGGGAGGACCCAAATATGGAATATGGGGATCTCTATTCGATGAAGGGGGCAAGCAGTGTGTATTTTCCAGTATCATTAGGCCTCCTTGATGACCCAGATAGTAAATTTGGGTTTCTTCAGTTTCCCAAGGGCTACAATGTTGAAATTGCTTCACTTGGTGGAATGCTAACGGTGATTTTAGAGTCATTGTTGCATGGTGACCGGTTACACTGTTTATGAGAATTGTTATTTTTCCCCTGTCATATAATTTCTGAGGGACAGTACAATGTATTTTTATATGCCATCTTTTAAGTTTGAGATAGAGGAGAGTGGCTATTTTTTAAAAAATATTTCTGCAATGTAGATGTTTCAGATCTCTTAACAAGTTCTTTTATGTTAAATTTAACGTACATAAAAATATTAGATTCATCAAACAGTCACCAAGAAACTTTGGACCCCATACCCATATCCATATGTTCTGGTAAGTATCTCACTTCTCATGGTAACTATAGGAACCTAACTCCGCCTCTCCTGGTGACTGTGAATTAATAGTAAATCTACACACTTAATCATTTACACCAGGATCCTATTTCAAAATGTACCCTTATTCATATACTCCCCTGCCCTATTTCAAAATGATGTCCCCATCCTTGCCCTCTTTTCCCGTCAACATATCTTATGTCTCCTGGTGACTTACATGTTTTCCTTTATAATTTACCTATATTATATATTTCTAATTTTTTGACCTGAAAATTTTGGCCTATCATTCTACTGCAATTTCTTTTCCATCCCTTATCATTTTCCCTGTCATCACAGGTATCATGGGTCAAGATAGATATAATTGCCACTGCAAAGGGCAAGAAAACTTATGGAATGAATAAAAATGTCAAATATGCTAATGTTTATGATGTTGAACAAGAATTTTTTGTACCTTCAGTCTATGTGGGGATAGTTGGCAAGCTTAAGGTAGGCCTAAAGGACTTATGAACTTTATTTCTCTTGTGAAAATTGAGTTCGTAAAATAGGTTTCATTGATCCAAAAAGGATGGAGGCAGGTTCTCTCTAAACCTAGAACAAATATAGTCCATGGAAAACTACAAAACATTCTAGCCTTCATTAAATTAGTATATACAGATAAGTACAAGATTATTTTATCAGGAAAAAAATGAGTGGCATGGTAGCTCTAACAAATTAATCCTTAGGCCATAGATTCAATTCAAAATGAGAAAAGAATGTTCATAAACCCAGGAAACAAAGAAATTTACCCATGCATTGGTTGCCACTGTGTGAGCATTCAGTGGAGGTTGGTGTTGAGCCTCTCCCACATCCTATCCAGTTCGAGGCTCACCTGGAATTGGCTCCTTTCCACATGCATTAATATCATCTTCTTTATTATCCTCCACCGTGAAGTGTAGAATTTGGGGAAGCTGGCTGTCAGCGGGTCAGATACCAACCAGTTGATGTCGGCCTGGTCCTAAACCAGCTTTGTTGGCTTCTTGACTCAGCCCTCAGAGTGTTCGAAGACCCAACTATGGAGTATAAGGCTACTTGCTTAGCGTGCATTGAATATTGCCTAAATAAGCAACGAGCTCCTCTAGGTTAATTTAAGATGTACTAAGTTAATGATCAGACTCTCATGTCACATATGTCGATGAATGGAGTGCACTCTTAGAGAGATATTTACCTAGACAAATTTCCATGACATGTGGAAAAGTGTGATCGAGAGATGGATATTCTTCTTCTTTACCGTCAATGGTATGGAAAAATATTTGGTTGATTTTTTCATGATCTCTTGATCAGAAAAGAAAGTGGAGTCCAATTCACAAGATTTTCCTTACATCTACTATGGCTCTGTTCTGTTGTCACAATTTAGCAGGTCTACAAAGTTTCATAGACTGTCTCCTTAGAGTTTCTTCCCAATTTTGGCTTAGAGGACAAAATATTAGGTATATCGGTTTACACAGTTGGTCCTAAGGGACTGTCAATGATAAGATCTTTCCATCCTTGTTATTGAGCTATTTTCATACATCTTAAAATTGCTCTAACTTCCACTTGTTTGGTGGTCATCTTCACCTAGAAATTATCCCTTATAATCACAGAAAATAGCCCATGCACCTGTTACACACCTGGATTTGATTTAGCTGCTATATAAAAATGAGATTGTCTGGGGGTTTCCATTTCATCTCTTTCCTACACTTACCTTTACGATTGTTCTCACTTTTGGGAAATTAATACTTGATTTTATTTTCGAAGTCATGGTCTCAGTAAATAAAATAGTATTGATTCCATTTTAAGAACACATTAGTTTTGAGCATATCTATATTCCAAGATGCTAAATATGCATGTTAAATGAAGTAGTTAGCATTAGTAGCTTGTTTTATTTTTCCTTACAAATTTGATCACGAGTCCCAGTTAAATTTAGACAACAATTAAGTTGTTATGGATAAGTTATTGGGTTTCATCTTATTGTGGTGCCTTGTGGTTTGTCATGACTTGAATGCCTTTTTAGTCTGTTTAGCACGTGATGGGGTGTGTTTAATAGTATTTGGTAATGTAACTTGCTATATTTTTGATCATTTACTTAAGTATTAAAGTTTGTGAAATAATGTATTTGCCTTTTCTATTCACTTGAGGACTAATTGAATATATTTCCCAAAAAAGTAGTTATCTTTGACTGATGAAATGCTTTTCCCAATGTGAGATGTTATCTTGGCTAATGAAATGGTTTTATATACATTTAGTTAGTTGCATTGGCTATTTGCTTGAATATTGATGATATAGGTTCTATTGCTCCAATGCATGTATTTAGTTGTACCAACTCTATGTGTAATGATTAATGAAATGGGTTTGGTACTCATAGAGAAGGAAGCAAACTTTTAGTAGTTGTGGCTTTTTCTTCATGGAAGTACATCAACTGTGTTCAATGTTTTGTTGAATTTAGTGGCCATATTATATAGGGGATATGTAATTGTGAAATACTAAAGGCATTCCCCTTATCAACTTCAACTAAAAACTAATTACGTCGAAGGTGTTACCCCTATGGGAAAAGGCTTTGTGGACATTCATGGGACTATGTCAAATTTGATGGCTTAAATGATGATTTTGCTATTTTTTTTTAACAATTTTGCTTTTACTATTTTTAACAATTTTGCTTTTTTGATTTTGCATGTTGCTTTGGCTTTACTATTTTTAAATTTTATTTTATAGCTTTTGCATGCATTAACCTTTAAATACTGGTCACTAACACTATAATTTCATTCTTCAGGCTCTCCAAGTTCTAGTCAATTTCTGATTTTGCATGTTGCTTTGGATTTACTATTTTTAAATTTTATTTTATAGCTTTTGCATGCATTAACCTTTAAATATTGGTCACTAACACTATAATTTCATTCTTCAAGTTCCAGCTCTCTCTAAAATTTATTTTATTGTTTTGCAATTCTTTACGTTAAATTGAATTCTGTAGGTATGCATTTAAATTTTGTTTATACTTGTATGTAGCAGTAGAACTATATTTCTTAGCCTCCTCTTATGACTAGTTCTACAACTTTGGTTCTTGGTCAATGAGGTTTTGTTTTGTGTTGTGCATGTTTAGCTTTTGAGCCGCATGAGGAGGTATTAACCGTAGACTTGTCCAAACTATCATCTGTTGTCACAAAAACTCGTCTTCCAGAATTGCCAAAGGAAACTTGCTCATCCTTTGAAGGTTCATAGGCTGCCACATTTTCTAGCAACTTCATGCCCCTGTCATCGTAGACAATACCAGTTACTTTAGGAAGGTGTGGATGGTTCTTCACTGAGACTGTTGTTGTCTGAACTTTTTCACCTATTTTAACTATTTCTCCATCAACCAAATCCTTTGTTGGATTACTCTCTTTACATGATGTTGATGATAGAGTTGTCTTGGATGTTTATGATGTTTTCTCAATTTCCTCACCCATTCCACTATGGTCTTCACTTGGAATACCAGTAGATGATCTGTCTCCATCCTCACCTTCTGTGAGACCATCTTTAACTTCATTTCTCTGTCAGGACTCGATATTTACCTCTACGATAGTAATACCACGAGAAACATTAATCTTCACTTTCTTTACTCATCGTGTAGGATGTCCCACAAATTTTTTTACCATGTAATCATAAAACAACAAGTTTCCAGGTGGAGAAAGTGAATATCCATGTAGACTCACAAGATTCCTATGCTTGATGCTTCCAACTTTTTTGAGCTCAGTTCCAACTTCACGCAAGCTTTGTGGGTAGTACAATCTAGAAAACAGTCTATGGAATCAGGGGCTGCCATGAAAATTATCAATCTTACAAACTTTACAACCCTTTTTGATATTGGATATTTTACTGTATATCTATCTTGATCTCACCAAGCATTTCAAATCTTCTCCTACTCAAACAAATTGTTTGATTTGCATAGAAACATGCAGAGCCAGAATATGTAGATAGACACATCTGATAGTATCCATTTCATCACTCAATTTGTACAACTATAGTTATATACTGGCAGAAGAAACAACTATAGTTATGTACAACTTTAAAGGAGCAACAACTATGGACTAGTGTTAAATCAAGGTAGCTCAGTAGAAACATGACATTATTAAGGACCTTCACCTATCAAGCTCAGATACAAATAGATATCAAGTGTACAAAAATTGTCTAAATCTTATTACTTGGTCACTTTTTCATCTTCCCCCCCACCCCCACCACCTCTCTATTGTCCATGTTCCAAAAACTTCATGGAGTTCATCTTCAGTGTATTAAATGTGCCCTTGTTTATGTTCTAGAAGTGTTTTGAACTGCACTACATATATAATTCATTTAAAATATTGTAAAATTACCTCTATATTAATTTGTACCTTTGAAAATTGGTGCTCAACTATTCATTGATCAATTTATAATCTTGTCAAAAATAGGGTTGTTTTTTATGTAACTAATTGAATAAGTATAGATATATTTAGTTTTATTAACTTCTTTTTCACTTTTTGTAGGGTATTTGTGATTCTCATTCTCCCGTAGTAAAGAAGAGAGTGTCGTCTCTAAACAAACTTCAAGTGGGTTTCAATATTGATTGAAGTATTTATTCATTTGTTTTGTTTATTGCATGTTATGGATTAAAAAATTATTGTAGAGTGCTTTCATGTTATTTGTTTTTGATTGTTACATTTATATTTAGACTCCAATCCTTTTTCTAAAGTGACATGTGGGGGCATGTGCCTTCGTCAATGACAAGATTCGTTATGTGCTGAGGGGCTTGTTCCCCAATGAGGCCATTTCAAGCATCCCAAGTTGGACGTTAGACTGATCATTGACAAGGATTTTTAAGCTGCCCATCATACCTTTCAATTTTTCCTTTTTTTTCATGTTTCTTTATGTTAACCAACAACAACACATTTTTAATGTCTTCATCTGCACACAAATACCTAGAAATTTAAAATGCCGAGAAAGGACCATGCAAATTATAGTTGTTTCCATCCAAAGCTTTGTACATTATATCATTTTTTTGCATTTTGAATAGTTTAAAGGGTAAGACCTCATGTTTGCGCTTTTTAAATGAAGTGACTCATCTATATTTCTACACATACAAAATCAATCACCCATAGTTTAAACAAACACAACTACAAAAGTAAAAACTATCCCTATAACACAAATAACATATACCGTTTTTTGTTTGCAAAATGCCTCAAAGAAATGTGGTCTCATGGAATGCTATGATTGTAAGATATGCACAAAATAGCTCTAACAATGATGCTCTCAAACTCGTTGAGGTAATAAAGAAATTTGGAATGTACCATAACCATTTCAGATTTGTTTATATATAATTGCATATTTTGTCTCATTTTAGTTTCATGGAGAGATAATATGTTAAAGCACTTAGTCATTCTTTCAATCTACTTTGACAACAACACTTCACATTCACTACATTCTTGAGAGTGAGTATTAGCAAACTTACATGTCTCACTTGCATTTGTATTCAATTATTACACAACTAACTGTTATCTAACATCCCTTCTAATGTATTTCGCAACATTTGATCTGGCTTTAATAGAAAATCAAGTATTGTCAATCACACCCCTTATCAACATCAACTACAAAAGTAATAACTTGTCTTTCTAAATCTAATAACATATACCATTCGCATTCACATTGCATTGTACACATGCGATTGCTAGTTTTAAAGCCTATCAACTAATTACCGGATGAAGAATTTGTAAAGAACAATATACGTGTGGAAAACTAACAATGACCAAACTATAAAGGTTGACTAACCAAATACTCTAAAATGACCGATGATGTGGTGATGGAGAAAACAATATCCCACTGATAGACTTTATCACATGACATATACATTAGACTCGAATACAATTAACACACCTTAACTTTGCATGCAATGTTGTTGTGGCAGATAAGATTAAATCCACACCTTGGATTGCAATTCACAAAGACATGAATATGCTTCAGATGTATCAGATAAATTAGTTGACAGCATTTGCAAGCGCCACAAATCTGATAAAACTGCTTCCAACCGCGACTGTGCGACTGTTTCAAATATTGTCTCCCACTCTTACCAACGGAGGCCACTGCTACACCATCAACAAATATCTGACTAGTGTTCATTTTTTCATGCTTTGTTGATTCCTTCGCATGAAAGCTACGGCTTCGCTACCAAAACGAGCATGTGGACATTTGATGCATAGATGCTGAAAATAATACGTTTACCAAATAATTTTGGTCGTTTTAAACTCCTTTAGCGGAAAACATGGTAATGACCGGTTTGAAGCACTAACATGAACTAAGATTCTCCATATCAGATATTACATGAACACTTCTATAGAACTGCTAACAGGTCTGTAACTTCTTAATGCACAGATTATAACCAAGGCAAGGACTATATACTGCAGATAAGTGTAGATATGATAGCATAACTCGTATGAAGAGATTAGCTACCTGATGCTTAACGCCAAGGTCACTGTTCTAAACAAAGCAATGGTGATAATTAATCCAATCTCGATTTCCCAAAATGTGACATGATGGATTTCTCAGGCCATTTCTGCACGCATTGACAGTCCTAAAATCCTTCCAGCTCCATATTCATTCCACTTCCGCATGTCTTCCAATCAGAATATGCACAATCGTTGCTCTTGTGGTGGGTGATTCGTGAGTCTCCGTGAGAGAATTGACACACTTGACTATCTACACAATACATAAAATCAAATCCACGCGAGGTTGTCAATTATCAGGAATGGATTCAAACATCTTGCAATCCACATACTCCATTAGGTTAAACCTCCTTTGAGAATATAATGTTTAAATCCTTCAAACATGATTATCTGACCAGCACAATACTCTGTAATGAATTCGCTCTTGATACCAAATCACAGGTTTGGATCAGACTTACAGAAATGTAACAGAGTAATAATCTTAGTATTAATTCACTGCTACAATTTTACAATGTATGGAGGGCTATTATATAGCCATTCAAATAAGAAAACCAACTTCTTATTTTATAGGGAGTACAAACAATATAAAACCCTATTAATATATTGTTATACATTTGTTATAACAATATATTAACTAACCAAATACGTTACTAACAAACTACTAATTCACTAATTATAATCTAGTAATAATATAATCACCTTACGGTAAAATGTATGTGAACACTATATTTCTAACAAATGAAAAATGAACTACCAAATACCTTTCAAAAAAGAAAACGTACATATGAGAATTTACAAAAATATTTCCTTATCACAATGTAGATGAAGCACATATGTGTCTTTAACCTCAAGTAATCCTCTAATAAATTCAATTGAGTAAAAGCCACTTTTAAGACTTATCCATTCTAAACAAATTCGGCATCAATGGAAGGATATCATGTAAACATTAATATGAATTCTTCAAAACTTGTATAATCAAGTTTAATTATTTCTTCTATTTTTCACAAAATGATTAGATTTGGCCTTTGCATTTGGAATTTATATCATTTACACTATTAAGCTCTTGTTAAAAGGATGGCAAATTTACTTTAAAGTGACCCTTCTATTGTCAATAATTTTAACAACTTTTTTTCCTCTGACCACATTGTTGAATGCTTACTCACCTTCACTATGCCATATCATTCAATAAAGTATTAATATAATTACAAAAAAATAATATAGACTTTACACACAACCACACACATGCACGCACATGCACACGCACACCCCCGCATGCATGCATGCTTGTTTCATGCGCACTCACACACACACATTTTCACATTCTTGCAGTATGTCCAATGTTTTACTTATGTGGAAGTCCTTGGATTGATGACATAAAGATTCTATAAATAAACTCACCTATTCAAGAGTAGGTTGGTCTAGAAACTATATTTGTAGATCAAGCATGAGTGGTTTGCGTGGATGTTTTTCGCTCCGATCAATCCTTCAAATCTCATGGCTAGTCTTCTTTTCTTCATTTTTTTGAAGTCACACAACTATTTCATTCAGAAGTATTGATGAGCATGAACTCCTTTATGCATCTTTCTCAACAAGACCTAATAAACAAATGTGTAAATAAGTAATTAATTCCTATGTACCATTGATCATTTACTATAACAAATTTGTTATGAATTTGAATGCATACCAAGTTACTTAAGATTTTTATTTTAGAAGAAGGTTTTCCTCAATTTTTGTTTGATTAGCATCCCATATAAAAGGAATTTGTGGAAAATCCTCTCAAAATATTTTGACATGTATTAAAATGTTTCAAAATAATGTAGCCTTCTACCATATGCCCCAAGATATACGTGCTAACAACTTCACAAATCCCATTAGGGTCTTCATGTACCCTTTGGGAAAAACGTCCATCACGTGTTAATTACACATATTATTTGAAGATCATCAACCAAATTCACTAAGATATGAAATTTCGAATGTCCATGAAGGAGGAAAGCAATTTATTTTCTAATTTTTCAAAGAAATTACTAGAATATTTAGTTTCTCTTGTTCAATCCTTGCTTTAAATCTCTCCTTTGAAGATAACCACATATTTTACAAACAATGTAGTCATGTAAGTTTCTCTAATATTTCTCATCATACAATTAGTTGTGTTGTAATTGAAAAGAAAATTCATATTGCCCCCAAAATTTGAAATCGATAATTGGTATTTGAGTAGCCACAAGTGGAAGATTACAAGATGACCCTCTCAATGCCAAGTGAAATATATGTTGCATATATAGAATAATAATAATGTAAAGAGAAAGATATGTTACATAATATAAGACTAAAAACACTCAAATTACCTTCAAAATATTATGTCAATCATGTGTTTTGAGGCATGTGATGTGTCCATAATAAATAAAATGCACACTTCATGGAGGACGTATATCTATTTGGTGTGCAAATATCCATTAGTGTTATATTTATCAAACTAACATGCTCTCTACATAATATCCATATAACCCTTTCAAATTTTAACGATACGTATTTGTCCCTCTCTTGTATTGTCTTCATTTTTCTAGAGACACATTCCATATATAAAAGTTTTCCATTCTAAATATATGCATTGGCTCCAAAATATGCCTAACTAATACATTCTCAATCCACAAAACTGGAGAAGATTATAACATATAGGTAGTTTATGAATTTAATTAGCATTTCAACTTTTTGGCTAATTTCTAAAATCCATACCAATTTCTCCATTTATATGGAGGAATAACAACATTTGATCTTGTGCATGCTTGTGTGAAGGCTTCATACCAATATCTTAGTGACATAATTTGTGAAGATTATCTAGATCATGTTTTCCATAAAACTTACTTATCTTTTTAATATGGTACTCATGCTCCAACTTCAAGAACCTTCAATGGTTTTCATTTATGACCTTTTTGAGATATTTGGATGACCTTCAACATAGTTGATCATTACACCTCAAGGCAGAAATGCATACTTTCTTATTGTTGAAATACTTGCATATAAAAATGATCTATAGGCACTTCATGTATCACAAAAAGAAACACACATGCATAATAGTTTTATTTCAAATTTTAACATATGATAAATACTTGATTAAATAACCATCCTAGAAAAATAGTGAATAGTCCACTATAAGATACCATAACATATGAGTTGTATTTGACCAATGGATTTTAAAATGGTCATACATTGTAATGTCATCCCATAATTCTTGATTGGGCACTCATCAATTAGAGGTTCAATGGTAGAGCATTTGTATTTTTAATGATTCTTACTTGGAACCAATAATGACAACATTTAATACTCCTTACTACTAAAAGTCGGCCATGGGAGGAATATTATAAGTTATTAACACTAATGGCCAAATGAAGTAGCTTTTGACATGTACTAAAAAGAGTTAACCCATCCATTACCAAACAAAAGCATATATACAACATGACATGTTTCTAATTTTTTTGAGGATAACTTCTCAAGCCTGTGCTTCATTACATTTGAATCTTGTTGTCCACTAACACACCCGACATTTCCTTAATTGAAATAAGGACCCATTTTACTCTAAAAACCTCACAAAAATCATTAATTTATTTTGGGTCATAATTAGAACTTAATCATAAGGTAAAAGAAGATAAATTAACAAAAAAAAATTCGATCGGAGAGGGATTAAGCCCTTAAGCAAACTAGGCGGTTGCTTAGGCGCAACTCGATTAGGCTTGAAATCTAAAAATTTCTTTTTGTCGGTTAATTTCAGAACTTAACTTTAAAATAATTTTTAAAGACTTAATCTTGATCAAATGGATATGGCCCATTTATAGATATTATTGTATAAAATTTAGACAAGTTTCTAACATAAATTTCATGCATACACAAAAAAAAAAAATTTGTAATATTTTCAATAAAACAAAATATCACATATTTATAAGCACATATGATTGTTTTGGTATTGTTTCCCATTCTTTGATGTAGCTCCAGGATTATGTAGGTGTATAATTTGTTCTTCAAAAGGTTAATGTATTTTTATAATGTTGTTAGTGTATCTAGTAGAGGTGAGTATAATTAAAGGAAAAAAACATCTAAGTATTTGATTTTCTATTAATTTTTTGAGAATTTTTATTATTATTTTGTTATGGAGGAATCCCCATGTTAGGCGCTGGTCCAGGAGACAAGATAATCCCAACTCTTCACAAAACCATGGGAGGCAAATTGTGTCTCCTGCTTAACCTCCTCGTTTCGATCGCATATCATTATTCCCATATACCAAGAGGTACATAAACATTTTTGTTTCTTTGTAACTCTCGAAAAAATGGTGCTTTATTTCGGATAGAGTTCTTGTCACCTACTTGATATGGCTAAATCATACTTGTAAGAAGCCTCTTATGTATAAAATATTGTTATTTTTGCATTATGAGCATCTCCTCGACTAATGTTTTCCATCCACATAATATTTTGATAATTTAATAATATATTTTTATTATTATTTTATTATGACCATGATGTAAATTTCAAAATACAAAAATATAGACATATTATAATAAATTTTTGAGGAGGGTGCCCACTCAAACTATTGCCTAGGGTGCTCCCGGCCTTTAATTCGACTACGATCGATCATACCTCAAGATTTTCACAAAACCCTTTAAATTGTGTCAAAATTTGCAATGAGCCATTACAATTAATTATGTAGAGTGTCACTTTGAATCTCAATTAAATCACAACATTAAAAATTCATACCTTAAAGATATAGGTGAAATTAATGTCAGAAAGCTTCATGGGATATATTTTAAACGTTCATCCCTTTATATTAATGTGATCCTAAGGTCTTAGTATTATGTATATTATTTTATGATCATGTACCTAAGTTTAAAAGTTCTCGTATATTTGAAATTAATCAGTAGGAATCGCCACTTTCTTCAATGTCCAATACATTGAGATTGCATTAAATCATTATATTTAATTTATAAATGGATATATGGCATGTCATATTTTGATCTTTGTTTTCCAGCACACAAAGGCGCATATGCAACCCGTGGTATAAGCAATTCCAGATCTCGTAGTAGTTTCCAAAATATCAAATTTAGACAAGTTTCTCAAAAAATAACATTCAAAAACCATTTTCGAGACTCAAATACACAAAGCAAAAAAAATTCCAGATCTTACCTATTTCTCCTATATACGGGAAACACTCTGAGGCAAAAGAACCCCAAAATAGCAAAACTAGATTAAATGGCACTACGTCTTTCCGAGAGCTACCACCGTAAATACACCCAAGCGCCTTGTCACCCAATGACCAGGAGACCTCGAAACCTATCAAGAAAAAATAGCATGAGGATGTTTTTATCAAACGGAGGATTTGTAGTAATTATCTCATAGAGATATCGAGAGTATCGGAGAGAGCCAAAATCCGTTTCCCACACCAGGGCCAAAAAGCATCCGACTTGGTCAAAAGCAAGCAACATTTTAACTTTCAATTGTTGTTTAAAGCTATGAACTACTGTTGGACTCCTAAACAAATTACTTCTCAGAAACAAGATCAAACAAACATCTAAGGAACAACCTAGGGTTCAGTTGGAAACTCCACATGAAAAGGTACACAAAAAAAAATGTTTTTTCTCATTTTGGGGTCTGAGTAAGGATTTTTGTGCCTCCATGAAAACAAGTTTTATTAACATTACACAAAGTTGACAAAAATAGTTTTACTTAGTTTCTGTTTACCTCGCCAACCGCATGGTTTCCAAAACCAAATTTAGTATAAATTTATTGATAAGTTTATTGTAGCACCTTTTTTTTAAGACATGGACGTGTAAATTTTATAGGTTGACGTAAATATATATTATGGGTTCACGGGTTTTAGAAAAAACCAAAGAGGATGCATAATGTTGTCATGTAGATGAACATGAGAGCTAGTGAAACCAATGTCAAATTTGTTGTGCACGTGAACAATAAGTTTAAGGGGACCAAATTCACCACCAAACTTTGAATTATCACTTGGAAGTCACGGAGAGAACTTTAAAAGTGTCTGCGTAATGTCAAAATGTGGACACACTTGACAAGCTTGAGTGACCTCCAAGGGGAGACAGATTATCAAACACCTTATTAGTACCTATCGTGGACTATTATCTTCGTCTTGGCCAATTAATTCACATAGTTGCCCATGCAATTCATGAAACTCTAATGTTTAAATGAATGTTTGATTGATATTAGACTTTTGGTATACAAATGTTTTATTTGATTTCATTTTTATTGGTTAAACTTTATTTCTCATTGCCGAAGCTATACATTTTAAATAGGGAAAGTGTTTTTTTGTGTTTAATTTATTTTTCCGTCTTGTCTTCCTAGGCCGAAATGCACAACTGATAAGGAAAGGGGACATTGCATTCACTATTAACTAATGCTAGTGCCACAACTTTAGTCACCGTTATCCAATTCCGATTGAGATCGGATCAGATTGCAGGTGATTCTATCCACCCGCAACTGACCTAAATTCAATTCCATATTATATTCATTTCTATTCTTCATTTTATTCTCTCTTGGATTAGGTCAACTAGTGAAAACACATAAATAAGGAATGTAAACAAGTATCATAGAGAGAAGCAAGGAAAAATAGCGAGATTCTAGGCTCTCAAGAATATGAAAGTTCAAGGACTTATGGTTTCGGTGACGCAGAAGGAAAATTCCCAAGATTGGGCGACGCAATGAATCTTGGGAACTTGAGGTTCTCGAAATCTTAGGGTTTCACGTGGTTCACGGGATTCACGGGGTTTTCATGAGTTCACAAGATTTTCACGGGTTCATGGGATCTCGGGGTCTCAGAGATCACAATATTAAATGTAAAGAGAGTTTACGTGTAAGGACACCCTTGTTGATTTTTTTGAGTGGGAATCACCACTAGTGTCACAAAGAGAAGGAAGGATCAATAGGTGGGATTTCAAGCTCTCAAGAGTCTAAAAACTCAAGAACTTATGGTTACGACAACTCAGAAAAGAAAATATCCGAGATTGATAGACGTGGCCAAATCCCAAACACTCGGGGTTCTCAATCTCAAGTTTCATGGGGCTCACAAGGTTCTTACAATATTTCTACTTTTCTTTGCCCCACATTGACTAATCTTATTCATTTTATTTTCTTCTTTATGGTCGGGTAGAGAAAACATGGAAATACAGAATGGCAACAAGTGTCACAGAGAGAAGGAAGTACAAATGGCAGACTTCCGGGATGTCGGGAATTTGTAAAGTAAAGGACTTGTGGTTTCGGCAACTCGGACACTCGGGGTTCTCACAATCTTGGGGTTCACATGGTTTTCACAGGTTCACGATATTATCACGGGTTTATACAATCTCGTGGTCTCAGAGGTCATGATATTAAACCTAAAGCCTTTGGAATATAAGGTCAAGGTTATGGGGGAAGAATGTCGGGAGTAAGGAAGGGGCTTGCAAAACCCTAGTGAAGATGGGGAAGGTACTGAAAATGGCTAAGATCTCAATTCTGGCCATGACGAAAATGACCAGCGCGGGAGGCAGCAGACCGGCTTTCATCGCAATGATAGAAATGAGTCAAACGTGCCTCAATGGCAGCAAGCATGAGTTGTATGCCATTCGTGATTTCCTGTCTTTGAATCAGGAGGATAAATTGAAATACCTCACCCACATGAAAGAGGAAGGGCTGATGTATCCGATCCCAGTGCACCAGCACCCTACTCCGGGTTACCCACCTATTAGAGATCCTTCGACGGCCACAGAGGTTAAGCAGGCTGTTGCGTCTAAGGTTTTGGGCGGAGCTGATTCCGGTTCCAAATTAGCGGCTTCCTTTAAAGATGTTGTGAAGCAAAAACCCCCTTCCCCATTTCCAGCCTGCTTATTCTGTCAATTTGGTCGAAGAAATCCCTTTGCTAAGTTTAGAGAAAGCGGAAATTTTGGCTCGCCTCCAATCGTTGTCCCAGCTCGCACTTATTGGGAGATTCAATGGCATGTGGCCATCCTCCTTAAATCTCTCTCTGGACCTTTGAAAACTGGACAACAAATTGCCATATATCGTTTTTCTCCAAGGGTTTCTTTGTGGTGCAGTTCAAAAAGACTGAAGATTATCAAAAATGTTTGTCAGAAGGACCGTAGTTCTGGGGTAGCGCGAGGATTTTTCTTACGCCTTGGTTTCCTGAGTTCAATCAAATACATATTCCGTATCAAAAATACATGTGTGGATTCGCCTCCCAAATTTACCGTTGCATTTTTGGTATGCCCTCGAGGATATCGATGATGCTTTGGGAAAAAATTTAAAGGCAGATTTTGCTCGGGAGGCTGCAGGGCTTCGTTCATACACCAAATTTTACGCGGAAATTGATTTAAGCAAGGATTTTCCAGATCAGATTATGCTAAAATTGGGGGATTTCCAGCATGCCCAAACCCTTGATTATGAGAACACATCCTTTAGATGTCGTATTTTCCGCACTCCAAGGTATTTGCAAGTGGAATGCCTGCAGGTAAAGAAGAACCAAAGAAGAAAAACTTCGACAAGCCAAGGACAATGGAATAATATCATACCGAATATGTTCATATGGAGGTTCCCAATGGAACTGCACATCCTGATTCAAGATATGGACCGATGAGGCCAGTCAATATGAATATTGAGAGTCAAGTAGATGATTCCAGGACAGGAGTAGGCGGTGTGAAGAGGGGGCACAAATCTGACATTTTAGATGAATCGGATTGAGATTAGGAACAAAACCTGATTCTTCCAACGACCTCATGTTGGTGGTTGCTTCAGATCAAAACAAATGGCATGAGGTCAGAAAGCAAAAGGCAAAAAGGGGCGCTATGCAAACCTTCTCGGCTACTACTTTTGCATGAACAGCAGTAGTTAGCTGGTGCTCTTTCTCTCCTTCCTTTGTTCGCATTTGGTTTTTTAAGTGCGTTTTGGGTTTAATTGGCTATCTTTTCTCCTGTTGTTTGTAATCTGGGTCATACCTCCGGTCAAAAGTGTTTGTTTACCTTATCAAAAAAATGTCAAGGTTATGGGTAAGGATGACCTTGTTGACTTTTGAGTATAGATACCGACGCGGTTTTGAGTATAAATGACCACCTTGTTGTCGTTGCATGCGCATAGTTTTGAATATCCAAATGTTTAACTACTTTTGTATATATAAAAAATATGGTATTTTTAAACACAACTATACAACAAAATAATAATTATTACACTTTCAGTCTCTAACTGGATTTTCTGCCCTGTTGGTAATTCCGTTGCATTTGGTCAATAGAGGTGCCTTCTTGCATGATCCTTATGTGTGAGGGTGGTGCGTGTGGACAAAAACAAAACACAACTATGGTTCGTAGTGTGTGATGGTAAAAATTGGATGTAAATGTCTTCAATGTAGTATATTGAAATGTTGAATCTCATAGTTGCAGGTGTTTAGTACATTGTTGAGGTTTATATTTTTCGCTTTCATATAACAAATTTACATATGTTTCTTGTTTGGACTAAAATTGTTGCACTTTGCATTAGTTTATGTTATATGTAAAATGTTTATATTGACAATAGTAGTGTATGTTTTATATTTCCAAATGCAGGTACCAGATTTTGGTGATAAGAAAATACATTTTGAAAAAGTGTCGGATATATCCACATGTACATTGAAAAAGGTACATGATTGAGTTCATTTTTTTTAAATGAAATAGGTATAATGATTACTCTTTTCATATTATGTAATTTACTATTGCATGTTAGTGGTAGCCAAGAAAATACAGGTTCATGTTTCATTTAGTAGATTAGATTAGATGATGTATGTAGGTTAAACAAAGTTTGTATCCATAGGTGGTAGAAAGAGAAACTTGATTATTCTACAATACAAGAGGTAGCGGATCTCTCTCTCTCTCTCTCTCTGCTCTCTAACTTTGTATCATGTGGGTTTTGTTTGAATTTTTCCTATTTATGATTGAAATTGTTAACTATAGCTACTAAATTTTATTTTCATAGAAAAAAAAATAAAACGAAAAATTGAAAATGATAAAGAAGAAAACCATAAATCGTTGAGTTTTCTTAACATAATGCGATAAAGAAATACAAACGCTTATATCATAGATGAAGATAATAGGAAATTTGAAAAAAAAACAAATCTTCAATAGTATTCAATGTGAACGACTAAAGAATTATAGGCTAGTAAAGAAAAGAATAGAAAACGATAATAGATATTGAAACATCTATGCCGAAAATAAGTCATCTACCGACATCGACACTACATTAAATCATAATCACTTTTTTGACTGCTTCAAACTATAATGTGTAACACCCACAATTTCGACGCTCAAAACCCCACCAAAGTCTATTATTTTTAGGGAAAATTTTGCGGAAAATATTTTTTTTTAAAAGTTGTAAGGGTTATAAATATCAACTACGTTTAATTAATTCTTGTTAATAATCTCTACCCATTCAAATTTTTCTTAAGCTCATCATTTAATCATTTCCTAAGTTAATATAAATTTACTTCCCCTAACCACTTAACACCCCTATCCATTATTTAGTTATCTAACTATATATTTAAATTCTAAATAATTTAATTCCTTTATATCATTATCTAATTGTCCATGCACAATATTATTGGATTAATCCCTAAATCAAAGTCATGTATTTATTTATCAAACTATATTAAAAGGGGTCACATCCTATACTAACCCACTAAAAGCCCCTTTCATTTAATACCTATAACTCACATAGACCACAACACGTTAACCCACAAAACTACATCACATTACATAGGAAATTATGAGAATTTATTTATTTATTTATACATTAATAAAATTTTAAAATACATTAATTACGTTTACTAAAATCTCACTCGCTAATTACTACACTTTGTTGCGGGTTGTTATGTTGCTAAGCGCTAAGCTACCGCCGCATTGCTGGGCAGTTGTTGTAGGCTATTGGGCGGTTGCAGCAGGGCAGGTTATTGCGAGTTGTTGTGTAGTTGTTGCAGTGTTGGGTAGTGCTTGCGTGAGTTCTTTGACAATTGTTGCAGTGTTGGATAGTCGCTTGCAGTTACTGTGTAGTTGTTGCATGCACCGGGTAGTGGTTTCTGAGTGATGGACGCTTGTTGAGCATTTTTATTATTTTATTATTTCATTCTCACCCCCCTTTTTTTTTTACATTAATTATGTTCATTAAAATTCATTCACTTATTTTCCACGCTTCCCTTTCCGTAAGTAGTTTTATTCCATTCTCCCAAAACCATCACGAGTTAAATTAATTATATAAATTTAAACCATATAATTTTAATTAACTCCTTACGTTAACTTACCTGGAAGTAACTAAATTTAATTTAATTATTTAAATTATCCCAATAAGTTAAATAATAAATTTAACCATTTTAATTTATTTTACCAACACGCTAAGCGATTAAATAATTTTGGTCATTTAAAATTTTATTTTCCCAGTCGTTTAAATCTACCCAAAGAATCTAAGGTCAACCCAATTAACATACCCTTAAGACAACGTCATAATAAAATAAAATACCCATACCATTATGTTTTTTTTAATATTATTATTTTTGATCACCCTAAGTAAAATAATTCCAATATACCTGTATGCTACACATTTACTTATTTGACCCATAATTTAAACAAAATGTCACATAATAATCTAAACTCACCATGGCCCGTGAATAAAACCCTTGTGAAGACCGTGACTTATCTTGAGATTTACATGTTGGGTTATTATGAGATTTAAAGGGTTTTTAGATTCATATGTTATAAGTAAACTATCCAACTTTTGGGAAAACCTAGAAGATATTTTAGGAGAAATAAATTTTCTAAAATTGTTGTAATTTGATTCTTACATAGGCATTTCCAGATTAAAACCCGCTCTGAAAATTATGGCGTATCTTGAGATTTACATGTTGGGTTGCTATGAAATTTAAAGTGTTTTTAGATTCATATGTTATAAGTAAGTTGTCCAACTTTTGGGAAAACCCAGAAGATATTTTAGGAGCAATATATTTTCTCGAAATCGGTGTAATTTGATTCTTACACGAGCATGTCAAGATTAAAAACCACTCTAAAAATCGTGGCGTATCTTGAGATTTACATGTTGGGTTGTTATGAAATTTAAAGGATTTTTAGATTCATATGTTATAAGTAAACTGTCAAACTTTTGGGAAAACCCAGAAGATATTTTAGGAGTAATAAATTTTCTAAAATCGCTGGAATTTGATTCCTACGCTGAAATTTCTAGATTTTTGCATACAAATTTGAAGCAGATTTAGAATTACTTCCATCTTTCCAATGAGTTATAGATTTCAAATAAAACAACATTTACAACAATAATAAAAATATCTTTTTCCAACATTCATAAATTCATTTACAAACAACTTTTACATTCCTTACTTTTCTCAAATCTTCATAATCCAATATACAACCAAATAGAGCTCTTTACAATACAATTTTACAAGAATTCATTGCATGGATTACAAACTTTCCACTTGAAACAATGAGATAAAATTCATAAATGGAAAATCTTCTTGTCTTCAACATATGTAAACTCCTCCAAAACTTCAACTTGAACTCCATCTTTTCTTTAAATTTCATATCACCATAAAAAGAAGGGAGAGTAGGCAACGCTCTTCACCCAACCAATATTCCAATGAGGAGAAGAATTTATCATTCTCATTGGCCCCCGAGCCCCAACCATAGTAAAATAAACAATGTTTGCAACCAATGGCAACTTTAAAATTTGTTTCCACATTACAACACACATGCCAACAATACAAGCAATACATTCAACACCAAAATGCAATAACACAAAATATAAATTTCAACACATAGGCTTATAATCAAAGCCAAGGGAGAATAGAATAATGGGAACCACCTCCTTTTAACTCCCAAATGAGATAGGGGTTCCACCCAAAATACCTCCAAGTGCACAAACAACTCCTCAACATATCCCTTTTCCCTCCCAATGCAAATACACAAAGTATAGCAATTTTAACCCTTTTCTCTCCCATAGGTGGAACTCCCTACTCATACTCCCTCCACCATGCATCAAAATTCCCTTTTCCCTCCCAAAATGGTCCCATTTTCCATCTCCCACATCATTTCTTAAGGCCAAAATCTACCCAACCCAACACAAATCACAAACATACAACCATTTTCTTTGCAAACACACACAAACAAGTAATTGAAAAACAAAGGCATAGGCCCTACCTTGCCATCATAAGCTTCCACAATCTTCAACAAGCTTCAACTCTTCCAAAACCAAGCAAGTCTCCCAAAAGCAATCTCCAAAAGCTCCAAGTAAGAAATCCAAGCAAATTTCCCAAAAGAACAAGTGTGCAAATAAAATGAGTAACCCCCAACACATCAAATAAACATGTATAAATATAAAAAAGAGAAAGAGGGTGAGGTGGCTCCATGTAGGATGCCACATCACTTCTCCTCAAACTCCACATCACCAAGTCAAACATCAAACCCAAGGCTAATAAATTGGTGGGTGAGGATATGACAAGCCTCTTACACACACTAATCCTCACTCCATACCTCTTAAGGACACAATTAAAATCTCATGTAAGAAAAGTGCAATAATTTCACCTTTTACCATCCAAATCACATAATGGGGTCTAAATTTGACCCCTCACCCCATAGGTATAGTTTGGTGAATTTAAGAGGTGTGGGACAAGCTTAACTTGTCCCACAAGCCTCCAAAATTGGCTTGAAAGTCAAATTTCGAATTTAGAGAGATGGGTTGAGTACACACCAAGTAAATTAATTAAAATCCAACTTCAAATCACAAGATCAAAAGGACTATCTACCCAAATAAATGCCCCCCTTTGGTCACATCTCAAAATCAACTTAATTAACATACTTAATTACTAAACAAGGGTACATTTAATCAACAATACAAAAGTGAAATACAATGCAATAATAAAATACATACTCACAAATTAATCAAAATAAAAGTGAAAAGAACAACACATATCCCATGGTCACAATTTGAGGTCATCCCCCATGGGAACCTCCTAACATCCTAACCACATACAACAATAACATAACACAAAGTTTCCATGGTGACCATCGTTGCAACCATTAGATATTCCGCTATGGTTGGTCTCCTACCCCCTTTGTTTGTTGTGATACAATCACCTACAAAATCAAACAATACCTCCTTCGGCCTCGTGGCTACATTAAATACATCAACAATAAAATACATGTACATCCATCAAGAACATCATCATAACAAAATAATTATCAAAGTTAATCATTCGTTTATAATTTCATAAACATTTCAATTATACCATTTCATCAATATTAGTGAGGTCACAAAACTAATCTAAACATCAAAACATAATCAATACGTCAAGAATCCTGAGTGCAAGTACATATATAAAATAACAACACCTCATCATCATCAATACAAAAATATCTATCCATGCCTCTAAGATTCCATACAAACCACAACATGAGTCACAATATCCATAGTGTCTAATAGTAGTCTATCAAAATATCGAACGAGGTCCAAGTCTCTAATCAACAATGCTCAAAATCATAGTAAAATAAGTGTCGAAGAGGAGTGGGCATTACACAATGTATGCGATTTCCTTTTTGATACACTTTAAGTGTTGTTTCATTTTCAAGATACATCAAAAAAATTGAATTAGGACCATAGATTATTTTATGTCATGTCTAAACAATAAAGGCCCAACAACTATATGCTCATTTGAAAATGAGTTGTATGTTGATGTACTTTACTATTTGTGTAGTTTATATGAAAAAACAATTATTTGTCTAAAATGAAGCCTTCGCAAAACAAAATACAAATGAAACTAAAATAGGCTTATGGGGCGACACATTTTGTATCCAATGGCTAGCAAAATGAATAGATATTTCAATTTGTAGATGGTCATTGACACACCAAAAAAATACCTTCACTTTAACAAAGAATCATTAGCACCAACATATTCAATATTGTTCCATAATATAAACCATAATTATGGTCACTACGAACCATTGTTTTGTAAAGTAATAGAGTCCCAAGAAACTTTACATATTCATATAAAGTTATCTCAAAATTGTAATGATCTATTGCATTTTTGGAATGTTATCAATCTTGAAATAGAATGCAATGGACTTTCTAAAGTGTATCCATTTACTATTGATTTTGGTGAAAGCCTATTTACTACTATTATCAATGCACAAATCCTTTTTCATTACATGGTACAATCTTTTCTAATGCAATTTCAGGAACAAACAAATTTGCATTGAAATGCTTACAACTATGGAGGCCAAATTTTGAAGAAAACAATGAAAACAAACTTTCGACTCAAAAATATACATTGATATGGTTTAACTATCATATGAGAAAGGATGAGAGTTAAGAATAACGATTTATATCTACTATGGATTTCTCATATTTGCAAATTAAATCCAAAAATGGTCAATAAAAAGTAAAAGCATTGTTCATGTATATGAACTTTGTATCCATACATAAAAAAACATACAATGTGATTTCATTTGAAACATATACAATGTGTATACACTTTAAACCATTGAAAACCATTTTGGAACAGCGAATTTCATTTCCTCTACCTTTAGTAGATTCCATAGAAACACATAACTCAAATATTTGCAAATCTTGTAAAATATAGATTTCACCCATTGTGCAACATATATCAATAAGAAACTAGCCAAGTTTCTTTAAAAATCCTTTTATCCATAACCATAACAAAAACATTAGAAAATCATTGCATTCTTCAAAAGCAATAGAAAATGACATGATATAATGGCAAATAAGTTGCACATGGTCAAAAAAAAAAACAAAAACAAACAACTATGATCAACAATCGAATTGAAAACAACAAGAGCAAAAACATGCTCTATTTTTACATCTCATGTTATAGAAAAGAATATAAAAAGTGTAAAAACATTGTGCCATTTAAAAGAATCCATAAGGGAAATGAAAACAAGGGAACATCAAATGGAAAAAAATAATAAAAAATGCAAAAAAATTACAATATACTTACATGTTATATCATATACATCAACATAGGTGTGTGTCATTTGTGAAATATTCCATTTCAAAAAAAACATAATCAATATTAACGATTCAATTATTGATACATTTTCATTGATTACTATTGGCATATCATTGAAATAACTTGTGTTAGAAATCAAGACTAACACCTAATAGCCTCAATACAATGCTAAACTAAAATCTATGCACCATCATGCTAAGAGCTAAACAAGTAATAAACATCAACACTATGCATTAAAACCTTGAAAATAAACCTCAAGCTAACATGCTAACATTTATTGCTCTACTCTTTAGAAAGCTAAATCAATGAAATGGACCTAGGTAGATCCTTTAGCTATCAAAGGGTTGATAGTTGTTGCTTGATCCAAGAGGATTGAGGATGGAGGTTCATCAAGTCATGGAACAAGGCCTTTCTTGATTAACTCCATTGATCTTCACAAAATAACTTGGATGATTGAATGCAAATGGATGATGTCTAGCTCCACTCTAAGGAAGAATGCTCTAGGATGATGAAATGGCTATAGTATAGGCTCTATGCTCATTTAGGTGTAAAGGTGTAAGTAGAAAGGTAGGAGGAGGGATCCTTATATAGCCCAATGGATAAAAGAATCTCTACATCCCTTTACATGTGGGATAATAGAGAGGTTGGGTTAGTTGTGGATAAGGAAGGTTTAGGAGGGTTGAGTCAACCTTAGGAGAGTTTAATTTGTCCTTTAGTGACCCATGGGAATTAGGGGTGCATATAATTAATCAAAGGTGATTAATTAATAAGGAGATGAGCCTATTAGGATAGCTTAGAAGAGAATTAGCATGATTTAGGGGATATGAAGGATTAAATTAGATAAATGAAAGTTTATTTATCTAATAGAGGAGGAAACTTAATTAATTAGAATTGATTAATTAATCTAGATAGAATGGTTTTTAATTAATGAAGGTCATTAATCATCATTTTCTTGATAGATGAGCCAATTAACTAGCATAATGTAGTTAATTAACAATGAAGAAGAGATGAATGTCATTTGATGATTTGTCGTCAAATTGCTAGGAAAGAGTATAATTAGTGCAATTTAATATTTAAATTTCTTGGATAGATTATAGGTGTCTACATTTTCCCCTCTTTGGGGTGGCGTAAGTGGCGCCACTTCAAAGATAGTAGACATAGGTAAAAATTTTGGGGTAGAAGAAAAATTAGTAGAAGTGAGAGATGCCTCTCGAGTGTCGATGGGGTGATGAAGAAGGTGATCGACGATCGAAAAGAAATGTGAGAAAACAAGAAATGATGAAGTGAGAGAGGAGAAGAATGGGTAGGGGCAAGATGCCCCAGGTGAATCAAAGAATAGTGTCATAGAGAAATGATGTAGAAGAAAATGAAGACAAAAGGGAAAGAGAAAGCCTTCATCCATTGTATTGAAACAACTTTAGTGTCATCATATTTCCAAAGATCTACATCATCGATCCTTATTAAAAATATAAGCATATGAAAAAGTAGAATGACATGAAAATCCATACTACGAACAATTTTCCATTGTTGAAAATACAACTCAATGCAACATACAAAAATTAATGCAATATGAGAAGGAAACAAGCTCATTTAACAGGGAAACAAGTACAAACACACATACTCAAACCAACAATGGTCAAGATGGTTGTACAAATGTTTTTTATCAAGTTGAAGATCCCCAAATGTTCGTGATTGATGACAAGGGTTAAAAATGATGCCCCTAGAAAGGATACATATGTGAAAATGATGAAGGATGTCAAGTCCAATGATAAAGCATTGTGCGCAATGAAACAATATCAAGAAACTGGATGTGCCCCAAAGTACCTCATGAAGCAAGCAAGTAGCTAGCTTTGTAAATGGTTGTAAATTCTATGATCCGTGAGTCGTTTGATTTGTGAACACGTGAAAATTCCAACAAGATATGGAATGAATACCATGCACAAGACACGAGTTTCAGCATCACTATGGGTTGTTTACCTATTTTTGTAAATTTTACAATTTTTAGGATTTTTGAGAAATTTTGAAATTTTATGTGTTTGTATTTTTCTATGTTTTTGAAAAAAATTGATTTTTGTAATGTTTAGGGATTTTTTATTTTTAGAAGAAATGAGAAAATAGGAGATCACCTGAAAGCAAAAAAATTTCCTAGGGAGAAGAAATGAGTGCTAGGTAGCAAAAACACGCCTAATGAGAAGAAGTGCTGGAAAAAATGGAGTTAAAAATGATTATTTAATAAAAAAATCATTACGGTGGATAGAAGAAGTGTTAGAGTGATCATGATGGTCAAAACATGCCCCTAGGGCATCACGACGGTTAAAATAGCCAAATATACCCCTCTCGAGGGGGTAAATCATCATGATCAGTACATTTGCTACCAAACCCTACCAAATTTTTACCGTGAGTTACCGTGAGTGAACGAGCAAGATGGCTAGGGTGCAAAATCACCATAGACACATTGATACCATTTGAGAGTACATCCGGAATGATGATGATGGACCATTCATGTGAGTACCCCAACCCTTCCTGGTCTTTTTACGCATTTAATTTTGTATTTACTAGCATTAATTAGCATTTAGACATGCCACATATTTATATGATTCATGATGATTACTATGGTTATGGATGAGGATTGGATCATGATGTTGTCTGATTTTATTTCTTATGTATGTACCATGATGGATATTGATGACATATCACATGTGTTTGATTTTTATGATAGATCTGTAGATGATATCAATTGTATTGTATATGTGATGTTCTAGATTAGTGGATGGATGATATGATGATATTGGTGCGGGGGGGATAGATTTTGATATTTGCGATCCCTCTTTCCCCCATTTGATGATACGATATGTGATGATTATCTTAGCATACATGTATGATGTACACTTAGCATTTTATTTATATATGATGTATAGATGATGTTAGATGTGATGATATAGATGGAGATATGATGATGTGATAACAAAACTATGTACATGTGACAAGTAAAAACACAAGAAAATGTTAACAAACCTATCAAATATACATTGCTAAACAACATGAATTAACACAACTATGTACAATTATTTACAAGCATAAAAAAACACACTTCATATGTACAAGTAAGAATGAATCTAATCTAAGCAAGAAAAGATGAATCTAACAAAGTATGTTTAAGTGAAAAACTATACAAATGTACAAGCAAGATCAAAACTATACAAGTAATCAATGTACACAAACTAACAAACAAAGAAAGAAACAAGATAAAGCAAGTAAACTAAAGCTATGTTTTTGTAAGATTTTTTTAGTGTGTTTTGCGTTTTGGATTTTGTGAAAAAAATTTATTTTTGTTTGGAAATTTTTTGTGAAACAATTTTTCTATTGTTTTTTTATTTTTATGTTTTTATTTTTCAACATATTTGAATGTTTTTTTATTTTTAACATATTTGAATGTTTTTGTGATTTTCCAGGGTTTTTCAAAGCTATGTATAGAAACCGAGAAATGTGGATGCCCCCAGCATTAGATGGGAATATACAAGGCAGTAGTGCATGTGTTATATACAGAAACTGAAATTGAAAGGTGCCCCAACATTTAGAGGGGGAATATAAAAGGCAATCCCTTCACTGATTTACAAGAGGAGAAACATCCAGGATCAAGGCTTGAGAAGATGGGATCACAAGGAATCTCGGACATAGGTGTGGAACTAGCCCTAGAGCTAAGTAAAAGTACCCCTAGATGCAAGATGCTTGTGAACAATGAATCTTCCCAAGGTGCTAGAAGCTGGTTTTCACCAAGGGATCTATCCAAAGTGCCACAATTGCAGTGGTTTTCACACATGGATGACCTTGTTTTCTTTTTTTTTCTTTTTTTTTTGTATTTTTGTCTTTTTTACTTTTTTTTGTTTTTTTTCTGATTTTTATGCCATGTTTAAGCATAGAACCACTTAAGGTGCATGGAATTCATAGGCTCATGGAGCTTGTCTCCATTGGGATGAGAAAGTTTGTATGCTCTTGTTCCATATTTTGCCACAATGACATAAGGTCCTAACCAATGTGGTTCAACTTTCCTTTCTTCTCTCTTTCTTCCCTTGTGTTAAACTGATTCTCTTTCATGACCAAATATCCACCTCAAATTGATGAGGTATGATCCTTTTTTGTAGTTCCGGGAGACTCTATTTTGATATACCTTGAGATGGTTAAGGCGCATGTACTTTTCATCTAGGAGTTCCAATTCTTCCATCCTTGGCCACTTTGTAATCCTCATCTTTGTCCAGATAATCCCTAAGAGATATCCTTAGGGAAGGAAGCTCTATTTCCAATGGGATGATAGATTCTGTTCCAAACACTAGGGAGTAGGGTGTCACACTAGTAGGAGTGTGAATGGAGGTCCTATAATCCCAGAGGGCTGGGTGAATTTGTAAATGCCAGTTACGACTTATCTTACTCACCATCTTTTCCATGATCCAAACCAATGTTTTGTTAGTGGCTTCAGCTTTCCCATTACCTTGAGGGTAATATGGTGTGGACCACTTTAATCTTATTTGAAATCGATGACAAATATCTTTCACCATCTTGTTCTTGAATGATTTTCCATTGTCAGTAACTATGGGCACATGAGAATACCATACCGGAAAATAAGGTGATTCATGATGAAACTTTGATATCTAAGCACCTATAACATATGTTAATGGAATAACCTCCACCCACTTAGTGAAATATTTGTGGCCATGATGATGTGGGTATGACCATCAGATGAGGTAGGGGTGAGCTTCCCTATTAAATCCAGTCCCCATTTGGAAAATGGCCATGGTGTTGTAATTGGTTATAATGGTTGTGATGACACATGGATGAAATTTCCATACTTCTGACATAGAACACATTTCTGACATGGTTGCAGTAATTTGTCTCCATAGTAGGCTAGTAGTAGCCCACCATAACAACTTCTTTTCTAGGACCATTCCATTCATATGGGTGCCACACACCCCTTCATGTACTTCCTTGATCGCTTGGATTGACTCTACTACATCTAGACAATGCAATAGATTCCCATCATAGCCATGATGATAGAGCATACCTCCTAGGAGGGTGTAATGGGATATTTGGTGGATAAGGATTTGTTTTTCGATCGGGAAATGTCAGTAGGGAAGGTACCACTTTTAAGATAGTCATAGATAGGTGCATACCAAGGGGAGTAGGGACCAACAACTTCACATGCCAAACATGATTCTTGGTATATCATATGCAAGTTGATGTAGATTTTCAACAAAAAATGGCATATCATTATTTTCTAGTAGAATCCATAACATAGAACCCATTGTCACCATTACATCTGCAGATCGGTTTTGTGCCCTTGGAATTTTCTCAAAGGTATACATGCACAAAGTATTCTTTCAGTTTCCACCAATTTCTTGTATGGGATGAGCTTGTCATCCTTGACCTTGTACTCATCATTGACTTGTTTGATAATCAATTGTGAGTCACCAACGACCTTGACATGGTGGATATTCCACTTGATCACCAGCTTCATCCTAGTGATGAGTGCCTCATATTCTACTAATGTTATTTGTGCAAGGAAAACCAAGATGGAAAGCTTATGGATATGATCTCTCTGAAGGAGTGATTAGTACTACTCCTGCCCCTGAACCATGGAAAGTGAATGATCCGTCAAAGTGGATCTACCACATGACAAATTCTTCAATATACATTAGTGATGAATCTAACAACTCCAAACTTATAGGCTCTATTCCAGGTAAAGGTGCTTCTGCTAATTGGTCGGCAAGTACTTGTCCTTTAACTAATTTCTGGTGTACATATTCAATGTCAAATTCACTGAGCAGAATGATCCAATTAGCCATTCTACCTGTAAGGGTGGGTTTTGACAATAGGTATTTAAGTGGGTCAACTTTAGATATAAGCTTGGTTTTATTGTTCAATAGGTAATGGCGGATTTTTGAAAAGGTAAAAACAACAACCAGACAAGATTTTTCAATTTGGGGATAGTTGAGCTCATAGGAAATCAAGGTATGGATAAGGTAAGGTAGTACACAAATTTTTCTTTTTGGCTTAGGTCATATTGTGCAAAAAAGCGCCAATAGAAAATTGTGTAGTAGATATGTATAGAAAAAGTGGCTCACCTAGGGTTGGAGGCATGAGGACAAGAGGATTGGCCAAGTATTGTTTAAGCAAGGAAGGCTTGTTTTTCTCTAGTCCCCAAACAAAATCAACATCCTTTTTAAGAAGATGAGTAAAGGAATGGACTTATCAAGCAAGTTGCGAAATGAAGCGGCGAATGGCTTGTATTTTTCCTTGTAGAGGTGGCGCAAACTATTTGATATTCTTGGGAGGAGGCATTTTAGTAATGGCAGTGACTTTGGTTGGGTCCACCTCAATCCCTCTCCTTGATATAATGAAGCCTAGTAGCTTCCCTGATAATACTCCAAACACACATTTCTTTGGATTCAACCTAACCTTATATTCCCGCACAGACATTCAAAGATACGTCACAAAACTTCAGGGTGGTCTTCTCTTGTCTTGGACTTTCTGAGGATATCATCTACATAGTCCTCCATGATGTCATGCAGCATATCATGGAATATTACTTATCATGGCCCATTGATAGGTTACACCGCATTTTTGAGGCCGAAGGGCATTACCTGATAACAAAATGTTCCCCAAGGGGTTAAAAGTCCATCTTATACTGATCTTCTTCTACTATCTTGATTTGGTTATATCCTGAAAAGCCATCCATAAGAGATAGCATTTCATAGCCTGTAGTTGAATCAACAATCATGTCGATATTGGGCAAAGGAAAATCATCTTTCGACATGCCTTGTTGATGTCCCAAAATTCTATGCAAATTCTAATGCCAACCAGTTTCTTTTGTACTGGAACTACGTTTGATATCCACTCGAGTAGTCAATGGGTCTAATGAACCCTACTACTAATAGTCTCTCTAACTCCTCTTTAACTAGAAGGGCCACTCATGGATGCATTTTCCTTAGCTTCTATTTAATAGGATTTGCGTTTGGATGCACTACTAAGTTGTGCACCACCAAAGTTGATCTAAGCCCGACATATCTTTATAAGACCATGTGAATATATCCACAAATTCTCTGAGAAGCAAGGTGAATGTCTTATGTTTTGTAAAGAAAGCTGAAGCTCCCAAGCTTGACTATCTTTGGGTCTTCTTTTGTTCCAATATTTACGTCAATGGTTTCTTCTACCAACATTTTTGACATATCCTCCATACGCGTAGGATCGGGAGGAAGGTTGAGATCTTCTTCCAAGGGCATCTCTATGATTTTCACCCTCTTAATGTGTCACTTTTTTTGTCCATTGATTTTTTTACTTGTTTGTTAGCCAATGCCTCAAAGAGTTTTCACTATGTGACTTGGACTTTTTTTTTTTGCCAAGGCTTTTCATTGGAACTTTTTCCTCACTTTTTCTTAAGTTTTTTTGACCACGAAGCTTAAATTCCTCTCCAAAATAGGCACAGGTATCTAAGTCAATGTAGAAACCTTTCTTATGGTCCCCAATTGGAATTGTATCTCGTATGCCCATAAAATCTGCAATGGCCTCATCATTCTCAAAAAGGTCCAATGGACACATGACATTGTTGGTCCCAATCGATAAGGGAAGGGTAGACAAGGTCAATTTTAGACTTAGTGGGGTTAAGGTAAGGACAACAATATCCATGAAAAGGTTTGTGGAGGCAAGATCCTCATATTGGCTACAAGTGGGAATTTGTGTCGCTGTCTAAATAATCAGAGCTATCCTCATGCTCAAAATAGGTAGTAGTCTTGATCATTGGGTGTGATCCATAGGGTCAAATGTCGATACCATATCTTTCCATTTTGAAATGTGGAAGTGGAATTGGTTCTCTTGGTCCTTGCTCATTCTTTCCACATCCTAGGCCCTTATAGCCCATAGAATACATCATTCGGCTAGAATTTTCATACTCAGGGATTTGGTAGCAGTCGTTGAGTGTCCTCCAGACCCAAGTTATAGGTGGGTCCAAAATTTCTCTTCTATAAGTAATCCCCTAGGTAATAATGTCCTAATAGTTTGTTCATCTCTAGGCCATTTGAAATGATAGTTGGGTCGACCTCTTGTTTTAGGTGACAAAGATAGGTCTGAAACTAGGAGAGCTTGTTGCACATTGTATTCTCCACAACCATACTCCAAAACTTTCATCTCCCATGAATCAAAAGGAGAAGTAGATGTAGAATCTTCTCAAGCACAAGTGTTGAGGGAGTCTGAATCAACTCATGATTCCATAGCTTTCGATTGAAGGGGAACAACTATATCAGTAAGGACATGCATATGTACCCTTACAGAAAAGCTATTGAGAGCTCTGTAGTGAGTGAAAAGGTTCTGGATCTCCTTGTATTGTAACAATGTGTCCCTCATGTTTTAACTTGATGCACTGATGGAATGTTGATGGTATGGCCTAGCATGGCATGAATCCATGGGCGCCAAGAAGCATATTATATGGAAGTTCCAAGTCTAAGACGTGAAACTTGGTATTGTGACAAGTTGGTCCTACTTCCATCGATAATGTGATTGTTCCAGCTGACTCCCACTCCATTTTTCATAAGTGGTTATGGTAATAATATGGGACTCTAGATCTTCCTCTATGTGTCCCAACTATTTAATTAGTTTCAATGTGCATATATTCAATCCCACCCATGTCCACAAACACCCATTTTATCTTCCGATGGGTAACAAATACCTCTATATACAAGGGGAAGATTATGTGTGTGATCTTTGTTGGGGATTTCCTTGTGGTTAAAGAGATATGTTCAGTCGGTGCAATTTTTCCACCACGGCTTGTAAATGTGAAGGGTCTACTTCCATTAGCACTCCTGACCCCTGGAGAGTTTTGTATAAGATGTCCTTATGTACATTTGATATCTTAAGAAGATCTAAGATTGAAATCTTGGTAGATGTCTTCTCAAGTTGTTCTAAGATGTTATTGACCATCCTGAGGGGTTGACGGAGAGGGTTCTGGGATCATGAGATGGGCGCACCTTGTTACCACAACAATCCTTTCCCTTGATCCTAATGGTATTCACATGTTCATTAGAAGAGTGGACACATCCAATGAGTGAGTCATAATGATTATTGTCACTTTTTGGTGTATAGATAGTTTGTAGCTTTGTAGCTTTGGGATGACTCTCCTTGATCCGACCTTTTCTCATCTAATTTTCCATGTTTAGGGAATGGTTCTTTGAATATCCCCATCTTTTCATTTGGTGTTTGATTTCTCTCTGGGGTGTCAACTTCTATCTCTCCATTGTCAATGAGATCTTGGATGTAGTGGCGAAGTCTTAGGCACTTGTCTATCTTGTGTCCCTTTACACAATGAAAATCACAATATTCATGCTCTTTATACCATGATGGTTTAGGAGCATTTTCATCAAAAGGTTGTGTTGTAGGATAAGTCACCATGTGGACTGCATCCAATTGCTTCAATATTGCAGAAAAAGACTCATTAAGAGGAGTGAACGTCCTACACTTAGGTGGTGGTTGAATAGGTCCTTTGGTCAGTTTAAAAGGTTGACCAACTTGAACTTGTTTGCACTCATTTGGAATCTATGATTCCATCTCCCACCATGTTCTTGTTTTTGTTAAAGATCTTTGGATTTTTTGTTGGTTTGGCATTTTGATTATCTTTAGAAGGTGATTTGATTGTTCCTTTTGCAATGAGGATTTTTCTATTTGTATGCCCTTTTCAATGACCTCTTCAAAGGTACAAACACAATGCATTTGTAAATGAAAAGTGATGTTTGGGTTTAGATTAGGCATGAAGATGCTCACAAGTTATTTTTTGAAAATGTGCAAGGGAAGCGGTTGGCTATCCCTTGCCATCTTTGTAAGAAGCTTGTGAATGTTTCATTAGGGTGTTGTTTAGTACTACACAAGTCTTTCATAGTTATGTCACTTTCTATGTTGTATGAGAAATGTCAAACAAACCTTTCTACTAGTTTAGGCCATGTGAAGATAGACCCACGAGGTAAGCGAGTGAACCATTCCAAGGCTTGTCCCCTAGACTCTTTGGAAAGAGTCGTATGAGGTAATTGTCACTATATGCCACTTCTTGGCATGCCATGTAAAAATATTTCACATGATCTCGTGGGTCACCTTTCCCTCTATACTTGTCAAATTTTGGCATGTCAAACTTCTTAGGAAAGGGTTGAAGCATCATAGCTTTATCAAATGGATGGGGCATAACTCTTCGTATTGGTACTTTTTTCTATGCCCAACATTACTTTCTTGAAGGCTTGTAAGTGTTTCTTTCATGGATTGCATTTCTTGTGTAAGTAATTTCTCTTTAGTAGGAGAAGCAGAATATATACGCGACTATATTCCATATTTTCTCCTTCTTGGTTTTCCATGTGAAGTTCACTAGTTTTGACCTTAGGCTTCACCTTATGTACATTTTTGTTTGTTTCCTTCTATACATGAGATGTTAGTAAAGCTAATTGTCGACTAAGGTTTTGGATTTTTTGTTGAATAGTGACTTCTTCCTCAAGAGGTTCTTCTTCTTCTTCATTTGTGTGGAGGTTGTTCTACATTTTCATGTTCTAATCTAACTCTATGTGGCATCTTGATGAAGGGAATTTTATAACCCACCATATTATCATTTCCTACATTGGACGTGGAAGCATGCCCATGTGTTAGGATATCTTCCATGTTAATGAGAGGTTGTTCTTCCTCATTAGCCTCATTCGTGGGTGGGATTGTCTCATGTTCTATAGGCATTCTAGCTCCTAATTCCACCTTTTGCTAGCACTCCGAATCTTTGTTTCTAAAAAGGAATTCATCTAATAAGGGGGGTCAAAATAAAATTCCACATGTGGTGACCCTAACTCATCACCACTATGATCTACCATCTCCTCCACTTCTTTCTCTATGGAAAAAATAGGGCCCAAGATCATGGCCAATAAAGGGATTTGACCCTTGTTTGTTTGAAGTTTCCCAAGTTTGTGCTTGTTTCATTTCAAATGCCTACTTTTTGGCTCCCAATCTTGTTTTAGGGCCATGATGTATGAGAGTTTCACTAAGGTGTTTTGAATTTATTCAAAAGGTATTGATTAAGCCTAAGTGAAACGTAAAAAATAATGTCAATAGTTCAAGAGTTATAATGAATGTCAAAGGATAAATGTGCCCAAGTGATTTTCTAAATGAGTAAGTCAAAAGGTGACAAATAAGATACAATCACACGATGTTTAGTTCCAAAACCAATCAACCAAATGATATACTTCCTAAGTTTGTTTCCAAAATGGTAGTTGGTGTTTTAAGATGATTAACAAAATGTCACTACTTATGTCGAGTTCAAAGAAATGAACAAGGCATAAGTAATAACAAGGAGTTAACACGATCCCCAAACAAAGTATACTAAAAGCAAGCTCTGAATCCAATCAAGACCTATATTCCAAAAAGTGGCAGTTATGATTGTGAGCGACACAAAAATTCCACCAAGATATGTTAACCAAAATTTGTGAGAAAGTAAGGTATTAATATCAAGATGATATTGATATAATGCACAAGTGGTAACACTCAACACTTTTCAAAATTGAGGTAGTAATTGAAATCAAACTAAAGCTAGAGTATACCTAGGAATTGTTAAAGTGTATATAGCGTAACATCACAATATAGATATTTAGGTCAAGTTTACAAGAAACAAGATGTAAATACCAAAATTGTAGTGACACGATATAAACAAGATAACAGTTCAAAGGAGAGTCAAGGTGATGAATCCATCCTAACTACGATTGATGATCTTGACTTGGGTATCAAGACCAAAAAGGCTACCAATGATATGAAAATTTTTCACACACTTTAGACATTTAACAACTCAGCCAAAACATGGATGAGCATAAATGAACACAAAAGTGGTGAATACAAATCAATTAGCAACACAAGGGTAGTCACTCTTCTTCTGATCAACAAAGTGTCAAAAGAAAGTGAAGGAAGTAGATCAATTGGTGTTGAAGAGAGTTTGGTTTCACTTCGGCAGAGTTTCACCTCACCCTAGGCAAGTGAAAACTAAGTAAAAGTAAAACTTTACAATCCTCATGATGAATGATGTGTCATTTCAAACTTTAATGGACTCTCCCCTTGTTTGAAAAACAAGGTTACGACTCAAAAATTTCTCCCTTTGTGATAGCTCTCAACTCAAATTGGTTTTGATATGGTCAAAGTTGGCTCCTGGTCAAAGATAGCTTCCTAGGTGGTTCACTCAACTAGGTGTCACAAGTTATCTAAAAGCGAGCTCGGTTTTCCAAGGTTTCCCAAGGATTATCCCATGGATTTACTTTACCCCTTCAAGTATAGTGGGAAATAAATGCATCCATCATGTACTCTCACTAGGGTGTGATACGAATAACTTTGACGCTAAATCTCACAAATGGTAAAACTAGTCAAGTAGGTTGTGCGGAGCACTTCCTGTTTCATCCACAAGGTTCCCTCTTGTGTGACTACTTTAGGGTTCCTAGAACCACCCCCATTGTTGTAGCTTAAGGCATTATGCCAAAGGGGTTATGTTCTAGTTGAGCGGATAGGGACGTACCCTTTTTCTGAAACCTGCAAATACAATGTGATGTTTGTGGTGTGTTTTTTATCTTGTTTAGCTTAATGTGGTTTTCTTGAACACCTTTTGGCAACCTGCATGGAAAACTGTATTAGTAGTTTTGTTTTGTCTCAATTTCTTCCTTCTTTGACAAGCATTTTTGGTCCTACACAATGGATTAGTAATTTTCCATGCACACAAAGAGGACAAATGCCATTTCGATTCTCAAGATCATCCTAAGATGCAAGAGAAGAGCATACGTGATGCAAGATCCAACTAAGAAATCAAAAATGGAAAATACTTAAATCAAACGCGATACATGTTTATTTTAACCAAATTTGACATTCCCAACATTTTTCAAAGCAAAAGAAAGAGATAAGAATCATTTTTATGATTCCCAAGATCACCCAAAAGGTGCGAGGGAAGAGCATACATGACTTTACTCTTATGATTAAGCATGCAATGTTTATCCAAATTTAATACAATTTAAACAAAAACATGTAAATACACCTTGTAAAATAGAAATTAATCAAAATAAACCTACAAGATGTTAGTATTTTAATGACACAAGATTTTGTAAATGTTAAACTGATATTCAAAATAGACTATGTGTACCTAAGCACTCGATCAAGGTATATGTGTGTGGGTTATGGTGTCCGCGTGCCCTCTGTGTGGACTAGCAGCTACACAAGTGCCTATGCGGCCGAGAGATGCATGTGTTTGCCTCGGCATACGCTGCTACTAATGGATAGATGTGTGCGCGGGAAGCAAAATAAAAGTCAAACAAATATGATAGTGTGTGTGCATTGGTAGAATGATGTTTGCGCTAGGAAATGGGTGTATGCGTAACTATGTAGGACACAAAGTGTGTGTGCACCATCATAAGGATGCATGCACTACGGTTCGAGCACTTGCACTGTCGGCGACAATTTTGATAAAAAAGGTACAATACTCTGAGCAAAGTGTGTGCGTAGAATGTGTTGGGAAGAATGATGTATGTGTTAGGAAATGAGTGCATGTGTTTTGGTTTATGTTCCTACTTTCCTCCTACAAAAAAAAAATGTACCTAGAGATGACATCAAAATATGACACAATGATGTAAGAAAGCTCAAAAAGCTCAAAATTTTAACATGTTAGCTCAAAATTGACAATAACCCATCAAAATTAAACCCCTAAACAAGACTCAACACATGCAAAGTTAGCAAAAATCATAAGAAATTTAACATTATTTCACACATGTGCATATCAAGGGTTAGCCAAATATTGAAATAACAACAAAAATTGAACTACAATGCTAAGGGACTAAGGACCCGTCCCATCGGCGTGTGCCAAATGTGTGCAAGAATTAGTTAACTATGCAAATAAAATCAAGACTAACACCTAATAGCCTCAATACAATGCTAAACTAAAATCATATACCATCATGCTAAGAGCTAAAAAAGTAATAAACATCAACACTATGCATTAAAACCTTGAAAATAAAACCTCAAGCTAACATGCTAACATTTATTGCTCTACTCTTTAGAAAGCTAAATCAATGAAATGGACCTAGGTAGATCCTTTAGCTATCAAAGGGTTGATAGTTGTTGCTTGATCCAAGAGGATTGAGGATGGAGGTTCATCAAGTCATGGCAACAAGGCCTTTCTTGATTAACTCCATTGATCTTCACAAAATAACTTGGATGATTGAATGCAAATGGATGATGCCTAGCTCCACTCTAAGGAAGAATGCCCTAGGATGATGAAATGGCTATAATATAGGCTCTATGCTCATTTAGGTGTAAGTAGAAAGGTAGGAGGAGGGCTCCTTATATAGCCCAATGGATAAAAGAATCTCTACATCCCTTTACATGTGGGATAATAGAGAGGTTGGGTTAGTTGTGGATAAGGAAGGTTTAGGGAGGGTTGAGTCAACCTTAGGAGAGTTTAATTTTTCCTTTAGTGACCCATGGGAATTAGGGGTGCATATAATTAATCAAAGGTGATTAATTAATAAGGAGATGAGCCTATTAGGCTAGCTTAGAAGAGAATTAACATGATTTAGGGGATAGGAAGGATTAAATTAGATAAATGAAAGTTTATTTATCTAATAGAGGAGGAAACTTAATTAATTAGAATTAATTAATTAATCTAGATAGAATGGGGTTTAATTAACGGAAGGTCGTTAATCATCATTTTTCCTTGATAGATGAGTCAGTTAATTGGCGTAATGTAGTTAATTGACGATGACAGAAGATAGGATGAATGTCATTTGACGATTTGTCGTCAAATTGCTAGGAAGAGTATAATTAGTGCAATTTAAGTATTTAAATTGCTTGGGCTAGATTAGTATTTGAGAGGCAATCTTAGGCCTACATGTGTCATAAATGTATTAATGGAAATTTTTAAATGTCCCTTGTATATGGAAGAACATGTTGTCATTAACAATGATTGATAAGCTATTTTCCAAAATACAACTAGAGATGTAAAAAATGACATTAATAATATCAAAGAAATTGATTACGATCCAAACGATATCAAAGCATAACCAATTATAGAATCAATTACACGCGGCTATGAAGATTCCCATTTAATAAAAGACCTTTAAGAAATTTTTATTGAAATTGCACCATCTAAGGGCTTTAAACCATTAGACATTTTCCAAGAATTTTTTTTTAAGAAATGAACTTACCTACTTTGTACTATGCACTACTCATTTTATATGCATATTCTATAACAATTTATCGCACATCATACATGACTAAATTAGAACGTAAATTGACATTTACTTTTTTTCAAAATACATGATGAATTAATAGAGAATTAAAAAATGAAATAATATTTATATGAAAACTCATTTATACTCTTCTTAAATATCAACAAATTTCTAGTGAATCTTGATGAGATAAGGAAGTAATCCATCTTGTGAGACCAATCTCAAGAGGCCATTTTGAGGCCATAGATAGATTTTTGAAGTATGCATGCTAAGGGAGAGTTATCAATAAAACCCTATGGCTGCTCCATGTAAATGTCCTCCTCAAGGTCAACATAAAGAAAGGTACTCTTGACATCCATCTAATGAGCATCCCAGTAATGGGCTACGAAAATGGAAAGAGTGAGTCTGATAGAGTTCATCTTTGCAATTAGAACAAATGTCTTGTGTATCGATGTTAGGAACTGTTAAATTTTTTTGTGACCAATCGTGTTTTGAACTTATCAATGCACCCATCTACTACATACTTAGTTCGATATATCCATCTAGCATTAAACTATCTTCCTTCCCTTATGAAGGTGTGTCAAATCCCAAGTGTTGTTCCTAATCAAGGAACTAAACTCCCCATGCATAGTCATGTCCCACTTAAGAATGTCATATGTCTCTTGAAAATTATATGGATCGAAGTAGAGGCATAGAAATAATGTGGCCCACTCTTAAACTCTCAACGTGTTTGGTGTTTTCTTGACATTTGAAGGATCCCCACCCATGTACCTACTCTCTACGTGTGTCTACCTAGCCCAAAGAGGACCGGAAGTAGGTGAGTCAGGTGGTGAATCCTCATCCTCCGAAGTGTGGCCAGATGTGGATGGAGATGGATCTCCATCACTACTCTCACTATATGAACTAGAAGAAGAGTTTTGAACCTCCAAAACGTGTTCGAGCTGATCTAAATTTTCAAAATCATCATCGAATCCAAATTAGTCCAATGAAGTGGGAGAATTGTTAAGTGTCGAGTCTAGAGGACTCTCCTGAAAGCGAACACTTCTCTCAATGAACATCTCATGTGTGGTCGGATGAAGAAGCTGATATCCCTTAACACCATCTGGGTATCCTATGAAGATGCAAGGCTTACTTTGAGGTTCCATAGCCTTACGTTTCTTCTTAGGTATGTGTGTCATAATTGAGATCCAAAGACCCCGAAATTTTCATCTGTGGTTTTCCAATTGTTTGAATCTTCAAACGGAGTGGTTCCTATTAGGGCATTATCAGAACCAAGTTATGAATATAACAAACATAATTAATTTCCTCTACCCAATACAGAGGTGTCATTTATTTGGAGTGAAACATGTAACTATTCATCTCTTTCAAGGAAATGTTCTTGCATTCTCGTAACACCATTCTTTAAGAAATTTACAAAAATGTACATTGCAAATCAATCCCTTCTAATGTGTAAAATCGCTCAAATCGAGTTGTTGACATACTCACCACTATTATCTCATCACAAAACCTTGATGAATTTCCCATATTGTTTTTCCACAAAATCCTTGAATTCTTGAAAATTGTTGAAAACTTCATACTTTTATTAAAGGAAGTAGACCCATGTATATCTCAAGAAATCATCAATGAAGGTGAGAATATACTTAGTATGAGTGAAAGATGGTTTGGGGAATGCCCCATATACATCATTGTGTATTAACTCTAATGTATGTGTGTATAGCCCTCCATGATTTTCCCTTGTCATATTTCTCTTCAAGATGCTTTCCAAGGGTGTAACCCTCACAAATACCCTTAGAGAAATGAACACAAGGAAAACCTATGACCATATCATGTTTACTGAGTTATTTCAAATACTGATAATTAAGGTGGCCAAATCACTCATGCCATAGTTTACACACCCCATCTAAGTGAGTAAACAATGCATTAGGAGAAATATCAACAAAAAAGTGTACGAAGGTGTATAACTGATCTTGGTGATCTTCCCTTCCCACTACCAATGTAGATTCACCGTGAAAATCTCTAATGGCTACATAATTTGGAGAGAATTCAACTTTCATGCCCTTACCGATGTGAGTGATCTGGTGTATTGATAGGATATTGGTTGAAATTGAGGGAACACTTAGAAAATTTTAGAATGTTCCTCCATTCACTTTAAGAGACCCTCTCCTTACAATTGTTGTTGACATGTCATCACCCAATATGATAGAAGACATTCTACATGGTTCTAAGAAAGCGAACTCAACTCCGTGAAGAACCCATGTCATGTAAATCACACCGAGTCAATAACCCAAGATGAAGAAGGGGCTAAAAATTCTACAAGATCCTTTCCTTTACCTTTACCTTTACCTTCACTATTTTCCTTTACCTTAAAATAATATATATTTTTGAATATTTTTGATCTAGACTCTTGAACACATATGTTATTCTCTTCCAAAATATGCGTTAGGTGGTCAATTTGTTTCCTCATATACTTGTGTTCATCATGCCCATTTTTCTTGTAATAGGAACACTTAACCTTCTCTTTCTAAAGTTTATCATTGGCAAAGGAGGTTTTAGTGGTTGTTTACGAGGAGGTAGGTTTTTGTTCCTTCTTCTCTTGATCCTTATTCTTTTGTTTCTTCTATTTTTTGTTTGAAGCCTTTTGTTTCCCATTCCCAACAATTAGAGCTTGTGGTTTTGAGGACTTCAATGTGCCCATTTGAATTAACTTATCTTGCTCTCTGATTCAAGTCAACAACAAAATCATCTAAAGAGGGAATTTTCCATGTGGCTCCAAGAGCACTTTTTGTGGCATGGAAAGTAGAGACAAACACATAATAGTCTGGACCTAGTTTGGAGAGTATAGAAAGAACTAATTAATCATCTTTCTTATCTATTCCACATTCTTTTAACTACAATATCAAAGATTTAAACTTAGTGAAGAAATCATGTAGGGTGTCAAAATTTCTAGGACTCAAACTGATGAGCTTGTTCTCTAGTTCATGACCTCTCATTGCATCCTACTTTTAAAGAGTTGTTCCAAAGAGGTCCAGGATTCATTAAGTGATTTGGAAGATTCCACATGAAAGAGTAGATCAAGAAACACATGATACACAACAATCCGAAGGCTCTATCACAATAGTTAAACCATTTAACTTTTTCGCATCAATATTTGGTTCAATCTCAATGCCCATAGTTATGTGATGTAAACCCTTTCTCCTTACAATGATTTGTATTTTATATTTCCATTCATAATAGTTAAATGGTGTGAGAGGAGTTATCAAATTAGCATATGTAATGAATAATTAAGTTTTTGTTATTACGAGAAAAAAAGGCACAAACAAAATGAAAAGAAAAAGACACACAACACCCCTTGAATTTTTTTTTATCAAGCCCCCAAATTTGTGCACTTCATAATTTTAGTGTGATTGCAATATAAATGGGTTTGATTAAACAAGAATAGAAAAACATACACTTTTGAAAAAATGGCACTCAAATCCGAGTGCCAAGAAAAAGTTATTATAAAAATCATTTTTATCATTAATGACCTATTTTTAATTAAATTTGCACTAAATTTAATTGCACTTTTTTTTGACAAAAAAATGTTTTAGCAAAAATATAGAGCCGGAATTGAACCAGAGACCTCTCCAAGGTAATACTAAGTTTTAACCAATCCACCTACACACTCCTACATGCATCTCAAACGAGAAATCTCATTTTGAGGGAAATAATAAAAAACCAACAATTAAAGAAAATAAAAAAATCTTTGGTTTTAATAATAAGAGTATGGAAAATTATGGTCTTAAACTTAGCTTTTGAAGGAAGACTCTTATCTAGATTGTTGAATTTGCATGATTCTTTGTGCCGCCATTGAGTGAAACATGCATGAATCACATGCGTCGAGTGTGACCAAAGGTCTAAAATTTTAGTGGGGTCACAGGGGGTTGACATAGCCCTCTTTAACATCCACGCGAGGAGGAATTTTTTTGTGTCCATACACTAATCCAAGGGAAGTTAAGGGCCAATGGTGTGGAGATCACAGTGCCAAGGAGAGGTGGTGGTGTCTGGATGGTTATGACCGAGGCACTCTTTGACAACATAAAAAGAGTGGTAGATAGTGGGTAGATGTTGGTTGACTCCATGGAAAACAAGAGAGGATATAACTAAGTAAACTAGAACCCACTTGACAAGCCTAAACAAGGTTATACACTCAATATTTCAAATGACTAACACAACAAAAAAAGGTGTTTTATTTACCGGACCTTTGCTCTAATACCATATCATAAATTACGTTAAGATTGAACAACTAGAAAAATAGAGCATATAGAAGCTTGAACAAAGAAAAGTAGCAAATGAATGAGAAGTTGTGAGAGAGAGAAATTAAATGAGAGCAATATGCAAAAATGGCTTGTATTCCGAATCAATCAAGAATCCCAACTATGTGGGTGTATAAATAGGAGAGTGAATATGAAATTTCCCCTATAATAGTGGTCAAAGTTCCTAGAATAGGAATGTAACTCCCATACCTGAATATCCAGTCAAAGGAGTAACTCCCACTAGCTAAATATGGCAGTCAAATGTAACTCCCTATGACAAAAGACACCTAAGCAAGCTAACTCCTCAAGTGTAGGAATAATTCACAATAAATAAATATGAGGAAAAATAATATCTAACACTAACATGCATAACAATACAATTGAATCTTCTTGGGAGTTTTCACATCATGTGAGGAATTGGTATATCTTACTACCCATCGATATAACTATGTTGTGGGGATTGGAGTTGTATGCACACTAGTGATTATGCATGTATGGATGCTAAAGGTGTACATCACAAGTTAACTCTTATTTGAAAGGATATATAGAATACAAGAAGCAATATTCAAGAGTAATGCATATACCCTTTTATTGTAGGAATTGAGCCATCCCAATTTGTGAGGTTGTGGATGAAACATGTTTTGAAGATTTGGTCACTTGACGGTTGATTCAAAGATGTTGTTCTTTATGTTATTATCATCGATAAAAAATCCAGTGGCTACAATTGCACCCATATCTATGAATGGAATAAACATTCTACTTCAACATCTTTCACTATTAGAGTTACTTGTGTGGTATTTACCAAAATTATGAGATCCATGTCAATGTTTCCACATGAGAGCTTGACTCCATCATCCTTGCATTTTCCTATATAAGAAATGTCTTTTGAGCATGAAAATTTTTGTTGGAGTAGTTTTTGTTTTTCATTTGTCACACCATTTACTTGTCTTAGATTGTTGCATCTTATTATTTGAACAAGATGGTTTCCTTGGTGTAAACAACATATTCCACTTACCCCTCATTTTAGATACATCCTCAATGGTTGTGAGATAGTAATACACTTTTCTAATCATCTTCACCTTATCCCACTTCTTTTTGGACTAAATGAACAGTCATAGGTTGTTACATTACTTGAGAATTGTATGCTCTTTTGACTCAAATGAGCCTAACTTTGCAAAAAGGTCATGAAAGGAAATGGTGTAGGCTTGGACCAACCGGCCATTCTTTTCATAGTTATTTCCACTTGAATTTAGCAATCTTCATAAACTTCTTCAAGATATTCATCATCCTTGAAGGCTTCCAAGAATGAATCCCAAGCCAAGTTCATAATTTCCTTATTTTTAGTCTGTCCCCAACATGTGTGTTTCCACTACTTCTTGACATAAGATATTTTCAAAAGTGAAACCTTGATTTTCTCTTTGTCATAAATTCATTTAGAGACAAAAATAAATCTAAATGATATATCTAGTTATCTACTACGATGCTTCTTCACATGCATTAATTTTTCCTTCAAATACAAGAACATCTATATTTACTTGACACCTAATAGGACTCGACCACCAAAAGATTTACCCGATGACGATGTCAATGGAACTTCCTATTCAAGGAAACATTCTCCTTTATTTTATGAGCACTTTTGAGATTTATAATTTACCGTATGTGTAGATTACATTGTGTTTGATTGTCCTTCTCCATCTAAAGATTGTTGAAGGGACATGAGAGAGTTTGATGGGTCGCGTGGTCTAACATCAAGGCTTAGGTCCTCCAACCTTGTTGTATGCGCCATACAAGATGATAAACCACTCGATACAACTAATATGGGGCGTAAGAAGTGACCCGATAAACAACACCCTAAATACTTGATTTAGATGTGATATATGCATATGCATAAGTTATTTAGAAAATATGTTGAGAACTAAGATAGATATATTAGAACTAGAATATTAAATGTGTTTATTTATTTGTGTGTCTTGTAAAATGACAAACTCTTCATTAAGATGCATATTGTTTTACTTTGATATATATTTAAAGCTATAGATGTGTGTCTACACATAGATTACATGTTGTGAAGATGGGAAGATCCATTATCAAAGTTGAATCGTTTCGAGACTCTATGTGTGATGTTTCACCTTCCAACCATTATGTGGCTAGATTAAATAATGTGTAGTATGCATAGAGACACTTTGGCATAATGATAGTAAAGGGGAGTGTAATGTGGCATGGCACAAAGTTATGCTAAACGTTACTAGGATGGAAAACCCCATGTTGTCAACACCTTATGGTACCATGCCATGTGAGTTAGCCCTTACGATTTGGCATAGAGGTGTGTTAAACCATGTTAAAGCCAATGGTGTGTTCCACGAGTGAGTGTGTTCCATGGATAATCTACATAGATTATATCATGTCATTATAGGAGTGTGTGTGACATATGTTAAAGATAAGTAGTTACATTACACCACTTTTGGAATGTGTCTAGAATTTGTAGGAGATGGATGATTCGTCGTGGAGATCTGCGCGAACCTATGGGTGACATTTTGGAGTATCGCATTCCATTGAAGCGAGAACTGAATGCAACATAAGTTGTGAAGATGAACTTGGTGGTACTACAAAGACCTCTATTGGTACATTCTCCTAGATCAATTTAGGAACTTTGCACCATTAGATGTTGGATCATTTGACTCATATTTAAGCACATTTACATCTAGTATCTTGATTTCAATATGTATAACCAAACAAAAATTTTATCTAAAAAATGGTTAGTGTTGAAGATCATGTTATCTTTAATAAAATTGAAAAGAAAACTATCAAAAAATATACTTTGCAATTCACTATTTGATAACTAATAAGTCGTCTTAGTAACCATAGTCTTAAATCTAAGCACATACTAATAATTTAATTTGATCTCATTGTGCAAAGGTGACTTTCATTCCAATATTGATTGAAAGATGTGTTAAGAAGTCATAAACTAATATTCTAAGAGAATGCACACATCCTCAAGATAGGCCATGAAACTAATTAAATGCATAATCTTTCAACTTCCTAGGAAATACTTTCGTTTATACTCTATCATCATGAGGTAAGTATAAACAAGAGGCATAGAAACCCCTCGTATGATGAGATAGATCTCATTTTATATTGCATTAAAACTTTGTAGCACCAAATCCGAATAGAAAACTAGTATGCAAGCATGTCATAAGCCAATGGATTTTAGAAGAATACCTTTGGAAGTGACCCTACTTTTGGGCTTTTGAGACCCTTGAGAAAGAACCTTAATTTGATTTTACAAATTGCACATGGTGTTCGTCAAAGTAATCATTTCATGAGTTAGTATATAAGTACAAGGATAAGCAATAGAATAGATTGGAATTGAAGCATTTAGAAAAAAGAGAGAGGTGGGCACAACATTTGAAGCACATGGATAAACACTATGAGTAAGAGATTGTGGAAGCATGTGAGAAGTTGTTGCTTCAAAAAGTCTAAATGCATTTGAAGGAGCTTGGGAAGTATTAGAAACATGTGAAATGGGCATAATTTGAGAAAGAATATAATCATATATAGAAATAGTAATAATTTGAGAAAAAAAACAAGAGAAGCTTGAGCATGAAAAGGTTCAAAATCAATTTGAGAAATGACTATTATACAAAATATATACGCAATCTACATTATGAGCACTCATGTATCCATTATCTACCTTATTTAGTACCTCTAGAATTGTAACATTCTCTTGAGTATTTAAATATATTGTTTAGAATGCAACTTCTTTTGAGACATTTATCTATACAACTATCTCATTAGGGTTTTCTCTAATGCACTTGAATTTTTTTAATGTCTTCATAGATAATAGATACTTCCTTTGATTTCTAGATGCATTATATTACCAAATGATATATAATAGAGAGATAGATCCCCAAATGAACTAGGATTCATGGGTATTTGAAAATTAAAATAAGACTCTATAAACACAAATTGACAATAAAACAATGAAAAAGATGAGATAAGGGTTAGATGGAAGAAAGGAGGGAAGGGCCCAATGAAACCTATAAAGACCGCACACTTCTATAGTGCATGTCTTGATTAAAAAACATTATTAGGAGTGAATGTTTGAGAGCTTGAAGATAAATTTTTGGTAGCTTGGTGGTGACAGATGGAGAGTGCGGTGAGATGAGCGAGGACCACTAAGATTTGCTAATTGTGTCAATTATACTATATTTGGACCAATAATCATTAAACAAACACTCTAGAAACATGCAATTTAACGAATAATAAATACACAGGGGGCATTTATAGGTGTTTATAATAAGTAAAATATAAGATAAATGTGTGTTTATGTGTCAAGTCATCCTAAATCACCAAGATATAAGAGGACTTTCCATGTTGGTCGCACTCAATCAACATTTAGTGTTTATATATATAACATTCAATTTTATTTTAAAATTTTAATAACTAGCAATCGCATGTGTACAATGTAATGTGAACGCTTGAAAGGTATAAGTTTTTTTTTTAGAGGGATAGTTATGATGTTTTTAGTTGATGTTGATAAGGGGTGTGATTGATTTTGTAAGTGTAGAAATATAGATGGGCAACTTAATTTTAAGGTTGTTTTTATATTTCAAACTTGTTCAAAATTTGTACATGAATACATTTGATAACCTTTTTATAGTTAATTTATTTTATAGTTGATGTTGTATGTATTTAATTCGGGTTTATTGTGTGATTTGTGCATCGGTTGTTCGGTTGATGTTTTTTTGAAAAACATTTATTGTATAATTGATAATGTGTGTGATTGATAGTGGTAGTGTAGGAATATAGATGAAACATTACATTGAAATGTTGTATGTGTACATTTAATTCTATTACAGATTCGTACATTTAAAGTTACAAATCATATTTCACAACATCAAATACATATAGATCTACGTGCACATAATGAGACATGTATACATTTGCAGTACTTATATCATGAATGGTAGCCTTTAGTGGGAAATTTTAGTTTCAATAAACATGATTACATTTGATACCCCTTGAATGGCAGTGTCACTTTGGATACAAGAAGTGTTGAGTATAGTAGTAGTGGAGGTGCTATCAAAGCAAAGGGTAGTATTTACGATGGGTTGAGTGATAGTAGTCTTGCTTCAAAATCGAAAGGTTGAAGTCCTTGTTGTGTTTAATGGGTAATATTTGCTTAGAACACGTAACACCTATCGTATGTGTATACACAATGTTGGAATTTTGACTTCATTGAACTTTAGAATCCAGAATCACAATATGTTTATTGTGGAGACAAAAGGATCTTATACAATACAACAAAATTACATGAACTTGAATATCCATGTTGGCCAGTCTTACTCATTTTTGGTAACAATGGACCAAAATGCAAGCAGTGATTACTATATGGTGGCAAGTGCTTGCTTTGTTAATACTACTATTTGGGCCAATGTAACTAGTTTTGTTATTCTGAGCTATTCCAACTCAAAGGGAAAAGCAAAAGGACCTCTTCCTGATGCTCCCAATTATTTCTATGATAAATATTTCTCACTGTTTATGAACAATGATGTGAACTGGGTGGAAAGATTGAATAAACTTCTTTTGTTGGTGGTCTGCAATGCAAATAAGTTTTTAAGTAAAAGACATGAAGTTTTTCTAAGTCATATGATGGATTCCACATTGCTATTGCAGAACCAGACGATTTATATGGTAGGCAATCAATCAAATTTCAAAAAATGAAAGCAGAGGTCTAGTGTTATTACTACTATAGGCAGTTTTCCAGGAAGCCATTAATGAATTACAGGGTTCTTTGAGGGACAGACTTACAAACAATGATGTGATTTGAGTGGAGAGACTAAGCAAACTATTTAGACTTTTCAAGTTGTTTGCTATACATAATCTTTTTTTATTAAAGACGAAACTTTTAAACTCAAACGATGGATTCTGCATCACTCTTGCATAACCAGGCTATTTCCACAACAGAAATTGACAAATTGAAAAAATGAATGCGGAAACTCAATGTTATTACAACCAATGGCAGTTTTCCAGGAAGCCAATAATGGATTATAGAGGCCTTTGAGGGATCAGATGCTGACAAATCATGTGCTCGCTACAGTTAGAGAATTACAGAGCAACTTTGCATAGATGGGAACTCTGTTGCAAAAGCTTGAATAGAAATATATAATTACAAAACCCTTGATTGTAACTTACAGAAGAAATCCTCATAGGAAATCCAGAGGCTTATCACAGACTCTGCAACCTCTATAGTTCATTCTGGTCATTTGCGGTTGCTTACCAGTGCACTATGATCTTCTCCAACCTCCATGGAACACCATTGACAGCTACTGCAACTGAAGAACATGTGCTAAACAAACCTCCAATCCTCAAATAACTTGATCCAGACAACGCAGGTGATCAAGAACAAGAAGCAGATTTGTTAGCATGCAAGGGGAAAGAGTCCAAATAGTGGAGTATTAGGAGAAATTTGTTGTCTTTCACAAGACATTGTGGAGGATTAGGAGGAATTTGTTGGCTACATTATATACAGATACCAATGCATCTGCAAAAAGATCATAGACACAAAAAAATTATATTGAGCAATACCTAATGCACCTGCAAAAAGATCATAGACACATAGAAAATTATAACTAATACAGTCCTCCTTGCAAAATTTGGGGTCTTGAATCAAGTGTTAGGAGAAATTATAACAAAAATATACCTTTCATGTTTCTGTAAGCTACAGTCCAAGTAGAGCTAGGGCATGAGAATAGAACCCTCAAACTAAGTTAGTTTTTCATGAAACTTGGAAGGAGTGGTCATGAAGGAGTCTACCACCAGATTCAAAAGGAAGCTTAAAGTTTCATTGGGGAAATAAATCTCAACAAATCAACAAAAGTGAGACTTTTCCACCAATAGTTATGGTTGTACATCAATTCTCTCCATGTGAATTCTAGATTTCATTTACATGCAAAAAAATCTTATGCATGATGCAGAAGAAATGCCCTCAAAGCCCAAATTGTATGGTACATGAAAAAATCAAATAGATGGCAATAATACCAAACAAGTGGATCAAGTGGGCTGCGGAATTTTGGTTACATATTACCAAGGTGAAAATGGAGAAGCAAGACTGGGGTGAATGAGCATATGATAAAAACATAATACTTGTTGAAACATTATCAACAATTCCATTTTATGCATATGGAAAAATCATAATACTTGCTAAAACATTTAATCGACTAATTTGTGTGGTTTCTGTGATATTTGCTGAAACATTTCTTTCAATTTCTTTTAAAAAGCTATGATTTAAATTACAAAAATAAACACTAAAGCTAATGGATAGGTCTCAGAGCCATGCATTTACTTGTCTTAGCGGCTCGTACGTACCCAAAATTGTAAGTGCTATCAGTTACTAACGGAGCGACATAATAAGTGCTGAATGATGATACAGTCTCCTCGTAAGGTGTTCGGGATCCGGAAGAGCTCTCAAGTATGCGTTAACATCCCGCATGCCCCACTTAGCCCCCGCGTGCTTTGTTTTCCCCTTTTCCCCTCTTTTCTTGCTCCTTTTCTCTTTAGTAATTTAAACCGCCGCCCGATCAAGCGGCGTCTATAACCGCCGCCCGAACAAGGCAATGGCGGTCCAGAACCGCCGCCTTGAGCAGGGCAGCGGTCCTTTACGCGTTTTCCAGAACGCTCTTTTGACGTAACTCACATAAAAATCAACGTTTCATTAGCTTTTCTTGCCGACTTAAGCTTGCATTTATGTTTTTGGTCCCCTGGAATAGTGTTTTTCCTTTGTTTATTGTTTAGGAGTTCAGTTTGGTTTTGATCTTTGGGTGATTGAATTCCTATAAATGCATGGCTTGTGCTCAAGCAAATGGCCTCTCAGTTTTGCTCCAAAGTTTGCTTTTGAATTTCTTGTTGCAACAGTTTAGTTTTCCTTTTGCTTAGAATGTTTAGTTTCTTTCAATACATGCTTAGTTAGCATTGTCCAGCTGTTGGTAAGCCACATATCCAGCTTGTGCAAACAGTGTTGCTGTTTTACCTAATCAATTAGAGTAGAATAGCTTAGGAAGCCATTAAGGTTACAGGTTTTGCTCCTCAAACAGGATAGTTTCAGGTTCTGGACGCACTATGTTGCATGACTCGCAATAGATCCCGCTAGGAATTGCATAAGACAAGCTCTGTACTCTTGCGCTATCCCTCTCCTATTCAAGCGTTCTATTCGTCTATATTCCAAAGGTTGTCCCTTGTTCCAACACCTACTCCTCGTTGATGGAAGCATTACACGCTTTTCGGATCTACGTGAGCACGAGAACGAAGAGATCATACTTGAGGGATAAGATCACACACACCATCGGATTCGCCATCTGCTCTGCGGGAATCCGGTTCTAGCTTTCAAAGTTCTAGTTAGAATCGTATCAAATAGAGTAGTTAATCGCTTTATTTCAGTAAATTTTGTTCTCGATATTGCGGGAAGTCATGTGGGGATTGATAGTTTTGAGAAACTATGATTCACTCCTCACTTATGAGTTAGGATCGAGAATCTTGCAAATAGATTAGTTATTTCATTATTTAGAATAGGTACACAAATTGCACAGACAAATAGCTACACTCGGCTATTTTTGTTTGTTTTAAATTATTAGTTTAGTTGTCAATTCTAAATATTTTAAATAGCTGCTTTCTTAAATTCATATAAATCATCAGAAAATACAAAAAGAAGTCATATATGCTATAAATGCGTTTCATATACTTAGAGTTCACTTTATTGCAGTTTATCTATATTATTGTTTTCGTATGACTATTACGGGACCTAGGGAGCCCAGAGAATACATTTTCGAGCCAATCGTGCCTCAACCCAATCTCACAACAAAGAATAATCGATATTGACCAATCTTAGAATCTAGGTCTTCCAAACAACAACAGACTTCCAACAGGTCAGATCTCAGTTAAGAGGATTAAACATAGAAGACGACCAGGCACATACATTTTGGTCAAGTCAGCCAAACTACAGATTACCCTAGAAAAACATCCACATGACCGTAGAAGGGTTTGAAAGAGAACAAACATTCGGGTGTGATCCTTTAGTTCCACAGCCAGACGCAGGAGACACCCTCATAGATATAGATACCAGCTTAAGAATCCAGGTTGCGAGAACACCTGTGAGGTATTCTGAGAAAATCACACAACTGTTGGTTCTAAACATAGAAGCTGAGAAAGCGTATGATTATTGGATACTAGGGATCAGGACTTGATTCTACGTATGACCATAGCTGGCCCACAACAAACACGAACCTACGGTTGTGACCCACAAATCCCACAGCCCAACGAATCTATAAGAGAATTAGATATAGACACTGGCCTACGCACACTAGTATTTCAGTCTACTCCACTTCCACCTATTATCATTGAACAACTATCCTTGCTGGACACAACAGCTAACAAAGCTAGAGAATTCTGGACTAGGCCAGAGAACCGTCCATAGAGTTGACTATATTTACCATCCACCATATGACCCTATCCGGAGAAAGACACGAAACTATACCGGGTCATTTTCCACGTATTCCACAACCCATAGATCGAATCACGCCAGAGCTCGATATTGATTGGAGCCTTCGAGCAGTCATCCTTGCTGACCGATCTATCACACCAGTCCAGGTTAGAAGGGCCTTCTTTGCCTTAGATTCGCAGATTCCATTAGTGCACGTCGAAGACATTAGATTGCCTAACTAGTTTGTCTATATACCACGCATATTCCATCCCCACCGACTGTCTCGGCACGACCTCGGGAGGTCGGGTGCACGTGCGAAGAGTTACTTGTAGATTCCCACGCTCGCTTGTCGCTTTTCCATGTAACAAAATTGGTGAACTCGACGTGAATCAAACAACTGCTTTAAGCCTTCTGCGTTTTCACAAAATCACCTTCGTTCATTCCCATTATTCTGGGCATTCATATACCCCCAAGAATATGTCGGGATTTGATGTATATGGCAGACCCCTCTTGGGTCTTGAGGCATACCACGCCCAACAGAATAGACAATCATCACCCTCACTCTCAATGTGGGGTGACAACTATTCAACTAGTCAGTTGTCAACACTAACCCCAAGGACTAGATATACTTCATCTTTTCAAACTGAGGGGTTGGAACAACTCGCTCAAGCACAACAAACAGAGCCTTCAGCTCAAATAATATGACGTTCACTAGAGAATCTGTTTCATCTCCTCAGGTACTACTTAGACCACACATTAGTAGGCAATCGGACCCATACTTAGTTCTAGATGATGAGTACTCAGCACATTATTCCCAAACGAACAACGCTCTCGGAATATGTATCCACCTGTAGGAAGTTTACAACCAAAACCCGAGGTCTCTTTTCAAGAAAATGCCTCTCTACCATTACATATAGAAAATACCCTTGGAGGAACTTGGCAAGACAGCGATCAGTTCATAGCGGATATCACATGCCTATACAAAATCATGGTATACAACGAATGCCATCAAGGCAGGGATATCGTGAGTTCACCAAAAGAAGTCATCTCGACTCTAATAGAAAAAGTTAGAGGGTTAGAACTTGCCCAAGCAAGTCAAAATCCACAGTTTATGCAAACAGGGAGTTCCAATCCTCCACGCTATCCTAGTCAAGTAGATCTCCTCACAGGAGTAGGCACGTTAGGCATGACCCTCAGTATTCACAACAAATGCCAACTAGGCCCACCATCTCTAGCACCATTCCTCCTGCCTAGCGCAGAACAATCCATTCTGGATAAGACCCCTTCGTACTTAAACATATACTCCAAATCGCCACAAGGGGATATGTTCTCCTCTCCCCAAGGCATCTTTGCTCAAATGCGTGGACTTCCTATGTCCCCTGCCAATGTATACCAACAACCCATCCCACCACCACTCCCTCAACAACCACCATCAATGGTCGAAAACATATGCGATAGGGACTTATTCAGAATATCTGAAGGAACCCTTAGACTTCACTATACGAAGCGTCATGCTTCCAAGACCCCTTCCCGATTTACCCAAGTACAAAGGCGAGGGAGATCCAAATGCGCATATCAAAGCTTATGCTACAGCCATACGTGAACTACTCCCATGGGATGGGGTTGTTGCTAAAATATTCCCAAAAACTTTGGAAGGCATCGCTCTCGATTGGTATTATAGAATACCTGAGGCTTCCATACATTCATTTAAACAACTTGTGTCTGAGTTCATCAAGGCCTTCGACATGAACAAACTGTTAAGGACAGGAATCAGGGAGTTCTTACACATCAAGCAAGAACATAACGAATCTGTCGCCCATTTCATCCAAAGGTGGCGCACAGTTCTTTATTCTTCAGCAAGTGCTCCAAACATGGATCAGATGGAACTATGCGATTTATTCCTTCATTCTCTCAGCAGAGAGGTGAAAGAAGAAGTCCAGAAGTTCCCATTAAGAACTTACGATGAAGTACTTGAGAGCGCTCTTCGAATAGATCAAGCAGCGATAGATAGTGGACGTAAGACATATGGAGCAAACGGGAGGTTAATCATCTCCAGCCAAAACACTACAAATTATCCCGCTACCGCGAATGTCAACCAAGGACCCAAAATCCTTAACAAAAATCAGGGTGTAACAACGGATGGAGTAACCGACCAGCCCAAAAAGGTAAATATTGTCAATACTCCATCACAAACAAACAACCAACGAAACAACAACTTTACCCCGACAATCAATACAGTGGATTTTACCCATCCACAACAACAACAACAACGGCGTAATCCCATACAAGGGGCAAGCCAAAACTCATTTGGTTATCAAAACCAAAGCCAGAAACAACAAATGCAGAATTTTAATCCTAATAGGCAACAGTTTGATCAGAATTTTAGGCCACAATATATACCAAACCAACAAAACAGGAATTACAATCCCAATTCTTATTGTGGCTTCCACAAAATTCGGGTCATGACACTAGAACGTGTCGTGACTACAATAAATCGATGCAACGCGTTACCGGAAGAACAAAGACGCTTCTTCACAGATTTGTTTTTAGCAGATCCTGTATCATCACCACCAAATACACTTTTCAGGGGCGCTTCCCTCAAAATGCACCTCTCAAGATCTTTAACGATCCTCTCCCAAATCATTCTAATAATAACAGTTAAACCAAACGAACAAACAAGGGTGCAATGGCAGAAACAATGATCATGAGGCCTCGACTTAGCTAAATCCATTAGTTGCGCCAGAATTCAGGAAATCAACCACGACCCAAGGTAGTCGGATTAGTGGAGTTAGACTCGAAATTACCCATCGAAGCAGAATAAGAACACGAGAATATTTCTCTCAAACAAGTCCAAATCACCTACCAGAAATGGATAACGTCCAACAAAACGTAACAAAACATGTGGGTGCTTACGATTTAATTAATGATCTAACAAAAACCTTTTCGCATATTTCATTTCTCGATTTGCTAAAAACTCTCCCCGCCTACAGGGGTTTCTCTTTTAGAAGCATTAGGTTTAGGTCATTTAATTAACATCACTCCACCACCTGAAACACAGGTAAATCATATAGACTTTGATGTTCACCCTCCGGGACAGGCAGATAGGGATGTCGAATTCATATTCAAAATAAGTAAAATGCCTACAGATGCTGAGATCGCACGCCGAGGCGATCCAGCCTTACACTTGCAAGTATGGGTTTATAATAATTACGTAAAACGGCAATGGTTGATGATGGGGCCGCAAGTTAACATAGTCCCCTTCTCTTTCCTCCAAAAACTAGGGTATGGGGAACAAACTGCTTCACTACTCGAAATACATTAAGAGGCTATGATAGCCTTAAAGCCACTTCGATAGAACCATAATACTACCGGTCACCCTAGGACCCAAAACAATCTCTACCGAGTTTTATATTATAGATCGGGAAACTAATTATAATATGATCCTCGGCCGACCATGGATACACCGCATGAAGGCAATCCCTTCTACGTTATTTCAAGAAGTAAGATTCTTACATCTAGGAAAGGTATTTGTAGCCAAAGGTGATCCAAAACCTTTCGATTTACACCTAGCTGATTTAAAGAAAAGACCAGGTGTACACTCGGAATTTGAACTTCCAACAAACCAACTTAACAAACCCACTCGACCCAAAACCGAGGAGAAGTTAAGACCTACAACGGACTTGAAACCATCAAAGATAGCCAAAACAACCCCAACCCCTAACGATAAAGCTAAAGAAACCATATCATTAGGGACTACTGCAAAAATCGTTGAATTAATAGAACAAGATTTACCAATGTTCTTACCATTTGATTCAAGAGGCATAGGATATTCCCTAGGGATTGGCTCTCTTCAGAGAGGACCTCTCGCATGGTGGAGGTAGAGTGTGCAAACACAAAGAAATACCCCAACATCTATATTCCCACTAAGTATTGACTCTCCATTTTGATGGGGCTAGGTGCCGTTGGAGCGGGGCGGGCAGGTTCTTACCTCACCCGAAGAAAAGTCCTGCCATTTGCCTTTAAACTAAATTTCAATGCACAAATAACGGCGCAGTAGTATGAAGCCCTCCTCCTTGGTCTCACCTTAGCCAAAAGAATTGGTGTTGATAACATCGAGTTTTAGAGACTCTCAATTAGTGGCAAACCAAGTTTGGAGGTATATGAAACTAAAGCCGAACATTTGCAACTTTACAAAAACGTTGTATTAGATTTAAGCAAGGCATTTAACTTCATATCTATTGAAGCAATCCCGCGAGAGAAAAATCTTCTCGCCGACTCGATAACGCAACTTCAGCATCACGTTTTACTCCAAGCAATGAGTTAGAAGATACTCATTTCACAGTGTCCATTCGTGACGAACCATTGATAAAAATAATCACGAATCCCCTCTCAAGCGGAAGTGAATCTACCGCCCCAGACCATATTGATAATGATATGGCCACTTTGCAATACTTAAACGCCTATGCGGCATTGCATCTTTCCTATCCTATGCTAGATTTGTCCTTAAATCCACATTCGTCTTCCTATTTCGGAAATCCCATGAGGGATCATCCCTCACAAATGGAACCTAACATATACGCAGTAGAAAATGGGGATGATCTGGATTTACCTCCAGCACCGCCTGAGTTCGAAGAGGGTAACGCCTCTTTGATCAAAGAAACGATCGATGTCAACATCGGAACGGAAGACGAGCTGAGAATTTTAAAACTAGGATCTTTGTTAACACCAAAAGAAGTGGAAATACATACGCTGATCCTCAAAGAACATCATAAGGCGTTTGCATTTAATTATAAAGAAATGACAGGAGTTGCACCCCACATTGTGGTGCACAACCTCGTCACTAAATCAGATGCAAAGCCAGTTAAGCAAAAATCAAGACCTATGAAACCCAAAGTAGCTCTCATGATAAAGGAGGAGGTAATAAAAATCCTTCGTGGTAGGATTCATCAAGCCGATCGATTACTCCCAATGGGTATCCAACATCGTTCTCCTCGTCCTCAAGAAGAATGGAAAGATACGCATCTCGCATAGATTTCCTAGACATCAACAAAGCATGTCCTAAAGACGACTTCTGTTGCCATCCATAGATGTCATTGTTGATGCAACATCCGGGTTTGAACTATTTGTCTCTTATGGATGGATTCTCGGATACAATCAAATCGAATATCCGAGCAAGATCAAGCTAAAACTACGTTTATAACTCCTTGGGGAACCTATTGCTATGTTGTTATGCCATTTGGTCTCAAAAACGCTGGTGCTACGTACCAGCGGGCTATGACATACATATTTCACGATCTAATTCATAAAATCGTGGAATCTTACGTAGATGACTTATTGGCTAAAGCCAAGAAGCGTTGTGACCATCCGGAAGTACTCCGCATAATTCTTTCACGCCTAATAGAATACGGAGTCACACTAAACCCAGAGAAATGTGTTTTTGGTGTAACGGGAGGGAAGCTCCTAGGTTATATCATATCGTCACGAGGAATAGATGTTGACCCAACCAAAATTCGGGCTGTCCTCGAAATGGTTCCACCTTCGGACGAATCTGGAATCAGGTCATTTCTCGGAAAGCTAGGTGCAATCCGAAGATTCATCCCGGACTTGAGCTTTGCTATTCATCCAATCAACAATTTACTCAAGAAAGATTATAGCATTGATTGGACCGAAGACTGCAATGAAGCTTTTAACGCAGTTAAGCGTTTCTTGCTGTCACCACCTACACTAATGCCACCTAAGCTAGACCGCCCGTTGATTTTATACTCACGAGCTACCAATGTCTCGTTAGCTTGCATGTTGGCCCAAGAAGACGATGACAAAAGAGAACGCGTGATTTATTTCATTAGCCGAACACTGCTCGACTATGAAACACGTTATACACAAGCAGAACGAGAATGTCTCGCCATAGTCTTTGCAACCAAACGCCTAAGACATTATATGTTAAATCAAGAAACAAGGGTCATGGTAAAAACGGACCATTTACAAACTTTCCTCACACAAGGGTCCTTGTCTAAAAAGGCTGGACGTTTTATAACCTTAATGGGAGAATTCGAATTAACATTTGTAAATCAGAAGTCAGTTAAGGGACAAATCATTGCGGATTGGTTAGCTGATAACCCATTAGATGGAGGCGATCTAGTAGATTTAGATTTTCCAGATGAGTGCGTATACTACATCGAAAACCAACCCTCTATCTCTGAGTGTCCTTGGTACGCTGATATCATTAACTATATCATGGACCATACATATCCAGAAGGAGCTACACCACAACAAAGAAGGCGGTTACGCATTATCGTAGCTAAGTACGTCATTATAGAGCAAGTTCTCTATCGAAAGGCATTCGATGGAATGCTCCTAAGATGTGTCGACACAGAAGAGTCCAAGAAGATTCTCCATGAATCTCATAGCGGAATATGCGGAGGCCATTTCGGTGGTCACGCCACTGCTCGAAAAATACATCGAATGGGCTATTTCTGGCCCACTCTAGAACATGACGCAATAGAGTTTGTACGCAGGTGTCGCAAGTGCCAAGAATTCTCCCATGAGATTCACATGCCGGCACAAGTTCTGCAACCAATCGCTACTCCGTGGCCCTTTTCTACATGGGGCCTGGACTTAATAGGGAAATTCTCTCCCTCATCCATAGACGGCCATAATTTTATAATCACGGCCACTGAATATTTCACCAAATGGGTAGAGGCCATGCCTCTTACCACCTGCCCTGTTCTCAGTAATCGCCAAGTTCATTTTGAACCAAATCATTTGCAGTACTCAGATCCCGCAAATCATTATCTCTGATAATGGAACTTCTTTTAAGAATGAAGAGGTTCGTGAACTATGCAATAAATTTAAAATAAGCCATCATACGGCTTCCTTGTATTATCCCCAAGCCAACGGGTAGGCTGAAGCAACAAACAAAACACTGAAAGCCATTCTCCTTAAAACGGTAAAAGAAAACAAACGAGATTGGCATTTGAAGTTATATCCGGCCTTATGGGCCCACCGAACCTCAATAAGAACACCAACGGGAGCAACTCCTTTCTCGCTGGTATTTGGGGCAGAAGCGGTTCTCCCACTTGAGGTTGAAATACCCAGTCTCCGCATTTCACTACAAGGGATTCTGGATGAAGACGCTTACAGAGAAGCACGTCTTTCCCAACTAGAAAGCCTAGATGAAACTAGGTTAGACGCCGAACAGCGACATAGAGTCTATGCTGACCGGATGTGCCAGCAGTATAACAAGAAGGTCTATGAACGTGACATATACGAAGGTGATCTAGTCCTAAGGCTGGACAGCCGGATTGATAAAAAGACCGGCGAAGGAAGGAAATTCCGGCCCAAATGGTTGGGCCCATACCGAGTCATGAAGGACTATGGAAATGGTGCATACCTTTTATGTACACTAGAGGTGAGGAGTTTGGCGAAATAGTCAATTCCCTGCACCTCAAGCGTTTTTACGCGTGAGGCGGCTAATGCTACTTATATAACTATTTACATTACATTTTCATATAGATTAGGATCATGTTGTCCACTCGTTTCTTACACAAATTGTGATCAAGGAATCTATTCTCAAAGAAATTCACTACAAACGCATGATGTTGTTGGCATAAACTCTTTAATCATATCTCTCCATTTTCACGATATTATCAATCATCTCGAAATCTTTTATCAAATAAAATCGAGACATGATGAAGTCTTAACAAGAACCATACCAAGAGCTGCAAGTTTATTCTCGCTTTGATTTCTTCTTAGGACAGGTGTCTTGCTTATGGTCTCTTCTAGAAGCTTCATGGTGTCACATCTATCCCATATACATATCTCTTTGGGAATAAGCACATACTGACATTTTACTCAAATAAACAAATCAAATGTTGATCAAACAGAAAAAATTTTAATTTTACACATTTCCTTGCCCCACCAACCTTCGGTGATGAGCTTCAAGCATCTCTTACTAGTGACGTAGGGTTGGAAAAGGATGGAAATGCCCTTACTCGCCTATACTTTTCCCTACGGTGATAAGCCCACGCTTCCTACCGGTAGCATGGGGCAAAGCATAGGGGTCTTTTACAAATGAATGCAAATAGTCATACGCAAACAATTCAAACTTTCAAACTTTGAGTCAAAAACAAATGAAACAGATGTTCAAAATCCCGAAAGAGTTAAAAATCCTAAAAACCCACATTTTGTCTACCATGTGGCCATCTACGGGTCTAAGTCTGGATAAACCACAAAACAAGTTACATCCAAAACTATGAGGTCACTCGTGTAGATAAGCTTGTAGCTTTCAATTTGGTTCCACCAAAGCTTTGTCTATCTTTCATCATTGTCATTTCACCATTTTTCATAACTTGCCCCTCTTGGCTCTTGGTGATGAGCCCTCGCATCTTACTGGTTGCGTGGAGTTAGGAATCGGGCAAGTTAATCTATTCATCATACTGGTTATGTTCGTCACTTTGCCAAAACAAACATGAGGTATCCGAATTGCTCACAGAAGCTAAGATTCAAAATCACAATATATCTACATTGTCATGTATCAGCATCACGAAACACAAAAAGAAAAGTAAACATTTACATCATTTGTTCACCACTGCATATATTCTAGAAAGCATACAAAACATACATCGTAGTATACACAAAGAAGCTGGAAATAGAAAGGGAAAACATGAGTGACAAGCTTTTGATCCAAAAACAAATGCATATATATAAATGATCAATGTTTATATACAATGCCATCATGCACGAGGCATGGTCAAAACGCTCAAAGAGCCCGTGATATACAAAAGAATCTATGGTACAAAATACATAGGAGCCAAGTGGCCTCTCAACCCCTACGCGACCCCTCCGAAGGTGCGCGCCCTCGCCTAGGACTCGCCACCGGCGCTCCGAATGTACGGAGGGCTTAGGGTCCCAAGGGGCAGCCGCGGTCTCACCATGAGAATGGCTCCTCATAAGGCGTTCAGCTGTCCTATAGCCCACCAACTCGTGACGGAGGGTCAACACCATCCTAGCCACGTACCAAACGGGAGCAAAGACATCGCATGCCTACCGGCCGTGCCGAGGGCTCCCCCAAGCATCTACGGACAGCTCCGCGGGTCCTATCCATGGGGATCATCAGGAATCGACATACCCTCGCGGATCGATCCCGCCACTCGTCAACAGCCTCTCGTAAAACAAAGGAGAAAAAATGAATTAGAAACTAGGCAAGAGGCTAAAAGATACAAAATTAAAACACAAGGAGAGATAGCAATTAAAACAAATCCTAAATTAAACAAACATTGAAAGGAAGAAAGGATAACTTACTCGGATCACCGGGCCTCCAAGATGGGTCGCTAGGGCCAGCACCCGCCGCGGATGCCGCTGCCGACTGAGGGGCTGCTCCTGTAGTAGGAGCAACATGACGCCCCGCAACGGACTCATCCTCTCCACCGTGGCTCTGGGAGAGTGGCTCCTCTGAAACTAAGGTCACCCTCTCTGCGCCTCCCTCGCCCTCTCTACTCGCATAATGTCCCGAGTGTCATGCCACTCAGATCACTCACCGCCCGCTCCTCCGACCCTCCTCTATAAGCTCCTCGAATCGAGTCAATGCCTATGGGGTCATCGCTACTATGAGTAGGACCCGCAGCAATCAAAGCAAAGGTGCCCGAGGCGCACCGCTCTCCCTCTAGCTCCGAACTATCCTCCCGGCTGCAATAGAAATGCCAGAGTGATCACCGCCAACCACGGCCTCTAGGACCCCCTCTAGCCTCGCGGACTCGATCTATAGATCCGGGTGCCACTGGGGAAGCATGCCCATATATGGTAGGCCAAACCGCCGAGGAACTCGCCAAAAGGATGCACCTCCACTTGTCCCACTCTTGGCCGATGAGCTACCCCGTGGTGGAGCAAGAGATCAAGGTAAGAGTCTCCTCTCCCCATATACCGCCATAAGCCGGGCATGGTGTCGCCTCATGTCTCTGTAGTGTAGTAGGGAGGCAATCGGCCGATGAGGTGCTCTAAGCATCGACATATCTGTCCATCTCGGCTGCCCTCACAGCCCCTGATCTGCCACCTCCACGCCCTCGCCATAAGGGATGAAGCGCTCATACACCCAACTCATGACTAAAGTCGGGTGGCTCAATGATTGCCCCTGTAGACGGACCACCTCGTATAAATCGTGGTAGGTGGTCCCTGTAATATCTCGCACCCTGTGTATATCCGGCCATGCCCCTATCTCGTGCAATGATGGGGGCCCAGCAATATAGTAAAGTATCCCCTCCTTGTCCCCCGATCAATCTCGAGGCAAGGATCCCCATGATAGCCTGTCAAGCACGGATAGGCAAAGAAGGAATGGATCGAACTCGCACTCCCTTCTTCGACCCCGTGGAGATGACTGCATCTCCCATGTATGCTTCCCACTGTGCGATCTGTGCTCGTGAGCCCGCTATCTCTAGTATGAGTCTCCTCCCGATGATCGGGACCCCCAAGATACGGTAGACATCCTCCAAAGTTATGGTCCACTCACCACTGACCCCTGGCAGTCGGAAGGTGTTCCGATCTGCATCCCAATATGAGAACAAGTCACAAAGGATGTGACTAGATGGTGCGACATGAGGCACACGCGATATACGCAGTATACCACCTCTCGTAATGTGTCCTCCTCGTCCTGTGAGAGGGTATCCAGTACCCCCGAGAGCCAATCACACTCTCTCTCTCGGCTCCATCTAATATACTCCTCCCTCGCCCGCATACACCAAAAAACACACGAAACAGAGAGCAAGTTAATATCTAAACAATACCGAGGGAATCATAAAAACGCGTAGAAGTGTAGAAAAATACAAACACAAATTTAAATATAAGTTCTTTTTGCATTCTCAGCGCAGTAACCGCCGCCCGAAAGGCAGGAGGCGGTTTTGTAATCGCCCGCTTAAGGGCGGCGGTCAGCCTAACTAACCGCACCCTGAACAGGCGGCAGTGGTGTACCGCCGCCCGCTAGGGCAGGCGGTCGTGGTCCGAAAACCCACGCGGGTTTTTAACCTTAAAAAGCCTAAAACAAGCAAACAAAGACCATTTAACCTAAAAATGGAGCCTACCCAGTAGGCGCCCCCCCTAGGTGGACCTTTTGAACCTAACATTTTCAAAAATAACCCCCCCATTACGACAAATTTAACATTTCAAATTTAAAGGGGGAAAAACACAAAATTGAAGAAAACCAACCTGTGATCTGAGCAGGGCGGTGTTCCGCGCGTGGAGGCATGATCACGATCTCGCTGTGGACGTTTTGACTATACTCACGCAAGAAACCGTCGCCGTGGGTCCCAGAGCTCAAAAACAATCAAATCAACTCGCGCAAATGAATAGGAAAATGGGCCCACTTTCATATATATATCACTCTGTTTCATTTTAAAATGACTTTTCACAGGTTTGGAGCGCTGATGGAGGTAAGTTTCTATCCCCGCACGAATGGTACGTTCTCATTCCCTATTATTTTAGCGTTTATTTTCCAAATTATTGTATCTATCTGCACTTGAGTTCTCCTTTCGTTTTGCAGATAGCGGGAATTTTGGATGGCGTAATTTCAACACACGGACGTGTAAGGTATAACTTCTACTTCCCATTTCGGGACCGCAATACTTCGGACCCACCATTTTATGCCTCTTCATGGCTAAAATGCTTCTCCGAGGGGGCAATATGTACGTACCCAAAATTGTAAGGTACTGTACTACGGAACAGCGTAATAAGTGCCCCAATGATGATACAGGTCTCCTCGCAAGGTGTTCGGGATCCGGAAGAGCTTTCCAAGTATGCATTAACATCCCGCATGCCCCGCTTAGCCCCACGTGCTTTGTTTTCCCCTTTTTCCCTCTTTTCTTGCCCCTTTTCTCTTTAGTAATTTAAACCGCCGCCCGATCAAGGCGGCGGTCTCAGTAACCACCGCCCGAACAAGGCGGCGGTTCAGAACCGCCGCCCGACAGGTGGCGGCGGTCCTTTACGCGTTTTCCAGAACGCTCTTTTGACGTAACTCACGTAAAAATCAACGTTTCACTAGCTTTTCTTGCCGACTTAAGCTTGCATTTATGTTTTTGGTCCCCTGGAATAGTGTTTTTCCTTTGTTTATTGTTTAGGAGTTCAGGTTTGGTTTTGATCTTTGGGTGATTGAATTCCCATAAATGCATGGCTTGTGCTCAAGCAAATGGCCTCTCGGGCTTTGCTCCAAAGTTTGCTTTTGAATTTCTTATCGCAACAGTTTAGTTTTCCTTTTCCTTAGAATGTTTAGTTTCTTTCAATGCATGCTTAGTTAGCATTGTCCAAATGTTGCTTGTAAGCCACATATCCACTTGTGTAAACAGTTGTTGCTTTTTATCTAATCAATTAGAGTAGAATAGCTTAGGAAGCCATTAAAGTTGCAGGTTTTTCTCCTCAAACAAGATAGTTTCAGGGTTCCTGACGCACTATGTTGCATGATTCGCAATAGATCCCACTAGGAATCGTGCATAAGCCAAGCTCATGACTACTCTTGCGCTATCCCTCTCCTATTCGCATTCTTCAGTCTATATTCCAAAGGTTGTCCCTTGTTCCAACACCTACTCCCGCTGATGCAAGCATTACACGCTTTTCGGATCTACGTGAGCACGAGAATGAAGAGATCATACCGAGGGGACAAGATCACACACACCATCGGATTCGCCACTGCTCATGGAATCCAAGTTCTAGCTTTCAAAGTTCTAGTTAGAATCGTATCAAATAGAGTAGTTAATCGCTTTATTTCAGTAAATTTTGTTCTCGATATCACGGAAGTCATGGGGATTGATAGTTTTGAGAAACTATGATTCACTCCTCACTTATGAGTTAGGATCGAGAATCTTGCAAATAGATTAGTTATTTCATATTTAGAACAGTACACAAATTGCACATGCATAAATAGCTACACTCGGCTATTTTTGTTTGTTTTAAATTATTAGTTTAGTTGTCAATTCTAAATATTTTAAATAAATGCTTTCTTAAATTCCTATAAATCATCGAAAATACAAAAAGAAGTCATATATGCTATAAATACGTTTCATATACTTATAGTTCACTTTATTGCGCTTTATCTATATTATTGTTTTCGTATGACTATTACGGACCTAGGAGCCCAGAGAATACATTTTCGAGCCAATTGTGCCTCAACCCAATCTCACAACAAAGAATAATCGATATTGACCGTAATCTTAGAATCCGGTGTCTTCCAAACAACATCGAGACTTCCAACAGTCGATCTCGCTAAGAGGGTTAAACATAGAAGACGACCGACACATACTGTAATGCCCCAACCGGGGACACCGAGAAACGCGCTAGACAGGGTAAAATTTTAAGGTAAATTTTTTTTTTTTTTTAAAGTGTTTAAATTAAAAGCTAATACCTCTTTTATATCTTTTCCTGGTGACTACTAAGGATATACCATTTATTTTTATTTTATTTTATCTATTTATTTATTTTATTTTATTTAAAAAAAAAAAAAAAAACCTCATTCCTTTTACATTTTACGTTCTTCCTTATATATATATATATATATATATATATATATATATATATATTTGTTTATTTTCCTTATATAAAATACCTATATATTTATGCTCATTTATTTCATACGTTTTATTACACCTATATTTATGTTTATACGTTTGTTTATTTGGTTATTTATTATTATTACTTATTTATTTGTGGTATACCCTTACTACATTATTCTTTATTTTAGAATATATATATATATATATATATATATATATATATATATATAACTTTAAATCTATTATTTTAGGGTATCATGTAATTTGTATGAGGGCCACGGTGGAAGAGGTTCGGGCGGCCGGGAGGCCGGACAACGGCGACAGGGGGAAGGGAACAGCGGGAGGAGGAATGGAAGCCCGCGGGGTCTGCGTGGGAGGGCGAACGTGGCGCGCGCCGGGGGTACTTGTCAAGGGGACGGGCATTGGGAAGGCGCAGGAGGGGAGGACAGAGTTTGGAGAGGGGGCGGAGAGCCCGCGGCGTGGGCGAGAGGAGGGGGAGGCGCGGGTGCGAGGCGGTTGGGGGACGGTGGGGGCGGCGCCCCCACCCCATACTCTCTTTTTTTTTTTGGCGGTGCATGCGGGGGGGGGGCGAACCCCCACAAAGATATATATATTTTTTTTTTTTATTTTAGTCTTTCGTATTTTGTTTTAAATAAATTTATAGAATGTATGTATATATATATATATATATATATATATATATATATATATATATATATATAATGTTTATTATTATCCATATTATAAAAAAAAATCAATAACTTGTTGCCAGTGCGTATATGTAGATACACATAGCGAGAGAAGGAGGTACAAGAATTTTATACAAAGATGCTCTACTCAAACCATAGCTTCACACATACAAATCTGACTCATTTATTTTCAGGATATTCCAAGAGAACTTGATCCATGCAAGTTTTAATTTATATGATGATTTCTTTGGCAACTATCAGAATGATATTATTCTCAGCATGTCCACTTTCCTTTGGGCACAAGTAAAACAGATTTTGACATAAAAATAAAATATATTTTTCCATATAATGACCTGAGATTTTGTTCCATCTAAAGAGCATGCACAAGTAAATGTACAGATTAAAATATAAAACCAGCAGTACCTAGTTACTCTACTCATATGCATTTACTCTTTCAAAAAGAAACAAACCATTTTCCAATAAAAGAAAGACTTAGTTCTAAAGAAAAATCAAACAAATGAGGTTGCTTCCTAAGAACACCCCATTAAAACTTTTCTATACATTATTATTTCCAAGAAGCTACAGCAAAGGAGACTAATGATAAGGCTCCTTCATAATAAAACCCAACATACTAACAACTCTTTCATTTCAAAAAAAAGATTATCTACCATGTTGCATACTTAAGAAAACAACCATTACAATACATTATTTTATTTTCTCGCTCAAGCTCACAAATCCCGCAATACATATCCACCCAAAAAGGGTTTATCAAAATAACTTTTCAAGACAAGAAGGCTCACACAAGCCATTTTTTTTTTTTTATACAAAGAAAGAGAAATCCATGAAATGGTGAAGGAGACAAGAGGATAAATCCAAGTAGGCAAGTGTCTTCATGCATCTTCCAAAGCTTCCCAACTCCAAAATCTTTTCAAGGCCAACACAAAGAGAAAGGGCTTGTTTAACCACCCAACCTTTAGGCATCATCACATGCCTATCCCAAGGTTGGGATGCATGCTAGCCTCCCCCAAGCCCATGGGAAAGAGGATAGCTAACCAACACTTGCACAAGGTGATGGGTAGAACAAAATGAAACAAACACACAAACCTAAGACTCACAACCACAAGACTCCAACATACAAGAAGGAGAACCCATGTTCATCCTCCAAAAATGGGGAAGAGAGGAGAAAGTTCTCCTAAAATTAATCATCAATATTACTTGTACAATGAACACAACTTCTTAACCTCCTTATTGCTCCTTAATCACAACAAGACCCTCCTTATTCCTCCCCCTTTCTCCAAGTCCTCCTTGGAAGGATTTTCAAACCCCAAAAAGGGGTTTCTTACAAGGATGGGGAAGAGATTCAAGCCATATGAATCAACTTCCCCACCTCAACCATTGAGGGGAAAAAAAAAACCCTACAAGGCTTGGCCATCAAACCTTGAGGATTGAGAGGGAAAATTCCCTCTCTCTTCCCCCACACTCCAAACTCCATCATGCCATATGATGGAGGGAGTAAAACACACAAACAACACTAAAACTTCATTCAACAATAACAATTTTTTTGACAATCATTCTATCAACTAATAAAAAGTAACACAACAAAGAGATCCAAGAACCTACCTCAAGGAAAGCTCTCCAAAAAGCTTCCTAACTTCAAGATTTCCACCCTTAGCTCCAAGCAAATCCCAAGCTCCAAATCACCCAAGCATCCAAGCAAGAAAATCCAAGCAAAAAGTCCATTTTTTTCTCCATGAATGAGAATATGAAGAGGAGGGACCAAGCATCCTCACAAATGAGGGGGTGACATGTGTCACCCCTCTCCCTCCTCATGGTCAAAGATGCTAAGACAAAAGAGAGAAAGGGTAAAATTATCTTTTTACCCTCTTCTCCCAAATTTCCTCAAATGTTAGCAAGACAAAACTAGTTGCATTTTTGAAAAACACACAAATCCACATCCCTTACATGGATGTGACAAAACAAGGGTAGAAAGGGAGGGAAAACTCCCTCTAGCCTTGAAAACAAGCCCCCCTACCCATTAGGTAGGGTCCAAGGGCTCATTTTAGTGAAAGGGGGACTCCCAAGCTACAAAGGGGTCCCCAAAAATGCCCAAAATACCCTAATTTCGGGTTTTGCATTTTGGCACAAGGGTAGAGGGTGTGGGGACCACCCAAGGGTCTCACATGTGACCCTAAACCCTTGTGATTAAGAGACTAATTAACAAAATCAACAATTTAAAAGAAAGTGAAATTATTTACTCCCTAAGCAAGTTTACAACTCTACTAACAACCCTAAACAAAAATTAATAAATTAAAGCAAAATACTTTACATACATCAGGGGGTCACTCAAAGTGCCCAAAATTAACAATCATCTATCCTAGGGCTTCACACAAAGTGAACATGGCTAGGACTCACCTCGTGGGCTTGCAAGTTTTTGAGTAACGGCCGATCCCACGTTCTCCTCGTAAACTGCACACCCGCACACTCATTGCACACATTAACCGCACTCCGTCCAATACAATATAAATGACATAGTAAGATATCAATGCATGCTAAACTAACCTAACATCCTACCAAATCCGATGTAACAACGTGCACAATTATATTCCATATTCCAAAAGTTAGACAAGATGAAAAACGACATATAATCCCATCATGCAACAACCATCCATCAATGTAATTAGGTTCCAAGCACATCATATTTCATTAGTTTCCATGTCATAACAAGAAAATGCGACAATAAGGAAATTAGGCTAACTTGGCGTTATACGCCTGCATGTCACACATGACTAATATAATCCAATATCTAAATATAATGTCCATGATATCACCAATCACTGTCAAAACATGTCTATGAGCAAATAAACAACAAACTACTGAGCTATAAAAAGTGTGGGCACTACATCCCCCTCTACTAAAATTAGACTTCCTCCTGGAAGTCACTGAAAGAGGTAGGGATATCTGGCCCTCAAAGGAATCGCATCCTCCCAAGTAGCTGCAGCTCGTCGTCACGGTCCCATCAGTACTCTAACTTGGTCCAAGTCTCGACCCCAAGGGCCAACCTCCGGTGCTCCAAAGTATGCGTACGGGCTCCGGTCTCCACTGTCCTCCGTCCTCTACCCAAATGCCGACCAATCCAAAACATGAGAAGCATCGTGTACATATCTACGTAGTACGTAAACATGAAAAACATCGTGGGCCCGTGCAAGGCGTGGTGGCAAAGCTAGGCGATAGGCAACTGGACCGATGACCTCTAAAATATCAAAAGGCCCCACAAAACGAGGCGATAGCTTAGAACCCTTTCCATAACTGGATAGGACTCTTATGCGGACAACCCTCAAGAAGACTTTGTCACCCACTGAGAAGTGACGATCAGTCCTCTTGGTGTCTACATACGCCTTTTGGCGTGCTCGCTCGCTCAAGACGCTGTCTAATCAACACAACCTGCTGCTCTAAATCCTGAAGGTAGGCTGGTCCCGGAATGATCCTGTCATCTAATCTATCCCAACTCAAAGGCGTCCTGCAAGGTCGCCCATACAAAGCCTGGTAAGGAGCCATACCAATGGAACTATGATAACTGTTGTTGTAGGCAAACTCAACTAGATGCAGATAATCTTCCCATTTCCTTTGCTGATCCATGACATACATCCTTAACATGTCCTCTAACACCTGATTAACCCTCTCTGTCTGCCCATCTGTCTCTGGATGATAAGCTGAACTGAAATTGATCTGCGTACCCAGAGCGGCCTGAAAAGAAGTCCAGAATACTGAAGTGTAGATAGTATCCCTGTCATTAATGATGGTCTTCGGAATCCCATGCAACCTAACAATGTCCTCCATAAATACCTTGGCGATGGCCTGTGCATTATAGGTGACCTTGGTTGGCGAAAAATGCGCAACCTTAGTCAACTTATCCACGGTGACCATAATGGCGTCATGGCGATAAGAAGACATAGGAAGTCCGACTATGAAATCCATGGAAATCACATCCCATTTCCACTCGGGAATATCATGAGGGTGTAAAAGTCCTGCGGGATGAGAATGCTCTGCCTTGACCCTCTGACACTCAAGGCAACGTGCAACAAAATCTGCTATGTCTCGTCGAAGACCTGGCCAATAATATAACTCCCTCAAATCGGCATGCATTTTCTTCACTCCTGGATGTGCCGCATATGGGGCTTCGATGAGCCTCTGTGAGGATGAAGCTACGCAGATCACCTGACTTAGGCACGTAGATGCGCCTGTGGAACCGAAGCAAACCATCTGTCTCTAAAACACACCCAGAATATCTAGCCCTCTAATGAACCCTGAGACTCTAACATCTGTCTAGCTCCCTCATAAAATCTGTCCTCTGGAAGGTGCTCAAGAATCCTGCCTCTCAAATCTGACTGAAGTGTCAAAGAAGCAAGCACATGTCGTCGCCTACTAAGTGCATCTGCAACAACATTTTCCTTTCCTTTGATGTACTGAACCTCCATGTCATACTCACATAGGAACTCCATCCAACGCCGTTGACGAGCGTTGAGGTTCGGCTGTGAGAAGATATGCTGCAAGCTACGATGGTCTGTCCTCAAAATGAAAGGCCTACCCAAAAGGAAATGTCGCCAACGCACTAGAGCATGAACAACTGCTGCAAGCTCCAAGTCATGAGTAGGATAATTAAGCTCGTAGTCCTTGAGCTTACGAGACTCAAAAGCAATAACCCGACGCTCCTGCATAAGAACTGCTCCCAAACCCTCTAGTGATGCATCAATACAAACAACAAAATCCTCTGTCGGGTCTGGAACTGCTAAGATGGGCGCCGTGGTTAACCTTTCCTTAAGCAACTGAAAGGCTTGCTCACATTTCTCTGACCAATCGAACTTCTTCCCTTTCCTCTGAAGAGAAGTGATAGGGTGAGCAATCCTAGAAAAGTCCTGTACAAACTGCATGTAATACCGCCAAACCCATGAAACTCCTCACCTCAAGAATCGATGGGTGTTGCGATCAAGATAGCTCAGTATCTTAGAGGGATCTACAGAGATACCCTCGCCTGAAATGATATGACCCAAGTCTCGAATCTCTGTCTGAAAGAAGCCGCACTTTTCTAAGTTCCCATACAACTTCTGCTCTCTCAAAACCTAAAGTACCTATCTCAAATGCTCCTCGTGTTCCTCCTCGGAATGAGAATAAATCAATATGTCATCAAGGAACACTAAGACAAAGTGATCCAGAAATGTCCTGAATACCCCATTCATGAGGCTCATGAAGATAGCTGGGCATTGGTCAAGCCAAATGGGACCACCGTGAACTCATAATGCCCATATCGTGTGCGAAATGTTGTCTTATGGATGTCTCAGCATCTCGAAATGCGCAATCGATGATATCCTCGACTTGAGATCAATTTTGGAGAACACTCTCTCCCGCATCCGATCAAACAAGTCATCAATCCTAGGGAGCGGATAGCGGTTCTTTATTGTGACTTTGTTGAGCCGCTCAAGTCAACACAAAGCCCGAGAGAACCGTCCTTCTTCTTCACAAATATGATTGGCGCTCCCAAGGAGATACACTAGGGCGAATGAGACCCTTATCTAATAACTCCTCTAATCAATCTTGAGCTCATGAAGCTCGTGTCGTCATTCGATAAGGTGCCCTAGAAATCGGTGCTGATCCGTGTACTAAATCAATGGTGAAATCCACCTCTCGCGGGGTGGTAACCCTAGAAGCTCGCCTAGAAAGACATCTCGCATACTCCTCAAAACCGCATGATCATCTAAAGGTGAATGCTCTGAATGCTCTCTCGATCGATCACTGATAGTGATGGCAAACAACTGACAACCCTTACGCATGCTTCGCTTGAGTTGCTTAGCCGATATCATGCGCAAGGAGATAGGCCTCTGCATCCCTGATATAACAACTGCACTCCGAAGATCATCCTGACACTCAATGACCTTATTTCGCAATCCACCTTAGCTCGATGAGACTCGAGCTACTCCATACCCAAAACTACCTGATAGGAACCTAGAGGAATAACTCGAAGGTCAAGAGTAGTGGAGAAGACTCCTAAATCGAGTACACAACTCTTCACATACGAGTCCACGGCGAGTTTAGCCCGAGGCCAACTCAACCCGCCAACTATCTCAGCTTGCCTAGCCACCACTAGCCCACACTGTTACATCGTCCACTATAGAAGGTGATATAAAGGAATCAAGCACATGAATCAAAAAGTACAGAGAGATAGAAATACCCCGATAAGTACTGCTGCTCAATGACCGTGGCCTGATGTTCGGCCTGGCGGTTGTCAACCGCTGCATACACACGATGGGCGCGTCCTACATCACCCACCGTCTGCTCGGATCTAGCAGCTCTCTGTGCATCCATGGTATTGGGTTTGTGCGGGCACATGCGCACATAGTGATCTGGAGATCCACAAATAAAACAACCTCCTGTACCCCTCTGAGATGGGGTCCCTCCTGTACTCTGGTGTACTGATCCTGCTGGTCCAACCCTAGTAGACTGCTGAGTGCGAGCTGGCTGTGTCTGCTGAGTTCCCTGCCTCCTATCTCTGGCTCCACTAAAACCACCTCTAGAAACACCTCTCTGAAATCCCTGTGTCTGCCTAGCTCCCTGCTGCGGGTGGCTCTGCTGCTGTGTCTGCGCTGTGGGTGCGGTGGAGCCCTCGTGGCTGCTGGCGGAGGCCAAAATCCTCCTCTAGGGGGTGGTGCAGAACCTCGTGACCTCTGACTCTGAAAGGCCCGTATCCTCTCCCCGAAACTTGCTTTTGTTCCTATCACGATGCTCCTGTGCTTTGGTCCTGTTCTCCTCAGCTAAGTAGGCCTTCTCAACGGCCTTCTCAAGAGTGGGAGGAGATATCATCCTAACTGCTCCTGCTATATCTGCATTGAGCCCTCGAATGAACTCATTAACCTCGCAATTTCTCATCTTGCAGTAATCCACGATCAAGAAGATCCAGAACTCGCTCTCATATCATGCTACAAAGATGCGATCCCCGTCCGCAAGTCGTGAAACTCGTCGATCCTCTTCTAAACAAAATGCTCTGACATATATCGCGCCCTGAAACGCTCCTCGAATAACTCCCAAGTCATTGTCTCTCGGGTCAGATGGAGCTTCCGCTCCTCATTCCTCCACCAAACGCCTGCTGCGTCTCGGAGGAGGTGTATGGCGAACCTCGCCTTGACGTTGCTCTCGTAAGAGTGCAAGCCAAAGCAACTATCTAAGCTAAGGAGCCATGACTCAGCCCCAAAGCCATCTATAGAGCCGGTGTAAGTGGGCGGCTGCAAGCGAAGAAGATCCCGGATCACACTCCCTGTATCTCGATCCTGGCGATGTAGCCCAACAGCGAAGGGAGTCGCCTATGCTCGAAAGGTCCCTCGAGACTGTGTGATCGGCTGCGTCGGAAAGAGGCTGCCCTCTCGTGATGAACGGAAGGGCTGCGTGACCTCTCCCGCCTCGGTGTGTCCTGCTCTGGCGGCTCCGAGTGCGCGTCCACGCCTATCGGCTCCTCGTCTCCCAAAGATGCCTCCACTCTCGTCTCCTGTGGCTGTGGTAGGCGCTGCTCCACAACGCCTATCAGCTGGCGTAAGGCCTCTAATATCCGAGGCCCAAAATCGGGCGTCGCTGGCTCCTCGTGATGCGCTACGCCCCATACCTCTGGCTGATCGTCCTCGCTTAGGCGCCATCCTGTGCACGAGGTGAGCGAGCAATTTATTAATTTAAAATTTAATGGTAGAGGGTGACTTATTTTAACTGTTTATTTTTATTTGTTTAATAAATTTTGGTTTGTTAAAATTGACATTAATTAGCTTGATTTGTTACCCAGTGGTCCGCGAGTGCGAACCCCAAGCTCTGATACCAACTGTAATGCCCCAACTGGGACACCGAGAAACGCGCTTAGACAGGTAAAATTTTAAGGAATTTTTTTTTTTTTAAGTGTTTAAATTAAAAGCTAATATCTCTTTTATATCTTTTCCGGTATGACTACTAAGGATATACCATTTATTTTTATTTTATTTTATCTATTTATTTTTTATTTTTTATTTTTTATTTTTAAAAAAAAAAACCTCATTCCTTCATTTTACGTTCTTCCATACATATATATATATATATATATATATATATATATATATATATATATATATATATATATATATATTATTTTTGTTTATTTTCCTTATATAAAATACATATATATTTATACTCATTTATTTTGTTTCGTTTTATTACACCTATATTTATGTTTATACATTTGTTTATTTGGTTATTTATTATTATTACTTTTTTTTTTGTGGCATACCCTTACTACATTATTCTTTATTTTAGAATATATATATATATATATATATATATATATATATATATATATACACACGTATTGAGCTAACTTTAAATCTATTATTTTAGGGTATCATGTAATTTGTATGAGGGCCGCCATGGAAGAGGTTCGGGCGGCCACGGAGGCCGGACAGCGGCGGCGGCAGGGGGGGAAGGGAACAATGCGGAGGAGGAATGGAAGCCGCGGGGGTCCGTGGGAGGGCGAACGTGGGCGGCGCCGGCGGGGGGGTGTACTGTATCAAGGCGGGACGGGGCGGGGGAAGCGCAGGAGGGGAGGACAGAGTTTGGAGAGGGGGCGGGACAGCCCGCCCGCGGCGTGGGCGAGAGGACAGGAGGCGCGGGTGCGAGGCGGTTGGGGACGGTGGGGCGTGCCCCACCCCATACTCTCTTTTTTTTTTTTGGCGGTCATGCAGGGGTGGGGGCGAACCCCCACAAAGATATATATATATATATATATATATATATATATATATATATATATATTCTTTTTATTTTAGTCTTTAAATATTTTGTTTTAAATAAATTTATAGAATATATATATATATATATATATATATATATATATATGTTTATTATTATCCATATTATAAAAATAAATCAATAAACTTGTTGCCAAAAAGTGATATGTAGATACACACAGCAGAGAAGGAGGTACAAGAATTTTATACAAAGATGCTCTACTCAAACCATAGCTTCACACATACAAATCTGACTCATTTATTTTCGTGGATATTCCAAGAGAACTTGATCCATGCAAGTTTTAATTTATATGATGATTTCTTTGGCAACTATCGAATGATATTATTCTCAAAGATGTCCACTTTCCTTTGGGCACAAGTAAAACCGATTTTGACATAAAAATAAAATATATTTTTCCATATAATGAAATGAGATTTTTGTTCCATCTAAAGAGCATGCACAAGTAAATGTACAGTTTAAAATATAAAACCAGCAGTACCTAGTTACTCTGCTCATATGCATTTACTCTTTCAAAAGGAAACAAACCATTTTCCAATAAAAAGAAAGACTTAGTTCTAAAGGAAAATCAAACAAATGAGGTTGCTTCCTAAGAACACCCCATTAAAACTTTCTATACATTATTATTTCCAAGAAGCTACAAAGAAAGGAGACTAATGATAAGGCTCCTTCATAATAAAACCCAACATTCTAACAACTCTTTCATTTCAAAAAAAAATATTATCTACCATGTTGCATACTTAAGAAAACAACCATTACAATACATTATTTTATTTTCTTGCTCAAGCTCACAAATCCCACAATACATATCCACCCAAAAAGGGTTTATCAAAATAACTTTTCAAGACAAGAAGGCTCACACAAGCCATTTTTTTTTTTTTTATACAAAGAAAGAGAAATCCATGAAAATGGTGAAGGAGACAAGAGGATAAATCCAAGTAGGCAAGTGTCTTCATGCATCTTCCAAAGCTTCCCAACTCCAAAATCTTTTCAAGGCCAACACAAAGAGAAAGGGCTTGTTTAACCACCCAACCTTTAGGCATCATCACATGCCTATCCCAAGGTTGGGATGCATGTTAGCCTCCCCAAGCCCATGGGAAAGAGGATAGCTAACCAACACTTGCACAAGATGATGGGTAGAACAAAATGAAACAAACACACAAACCTAAGACTCACAACCACAAGATTCCAACATACAAGAAGGAGAACCCATGTTCATCCACCAAAATGGGGAAGAGAGGAGAAAGTTCTCCTAAAATTAATCATCAATATTACTTGTACAATGAACACAACTTCATAACCTCCTTATTGCTCCTTAATCACAACAAGACCCTCCTTATTCCTCCCCTTTCTCCAAGTCCTCCTTGAAGGATTTTCAAACCCCAAAAGGGGGGTTTCTTACCAGGATGGGGAAGAGATTCAAGCCATATGAATCAACTTCCCCACCTCAACCATTGAGGGGAAAAAAAAAAAAAAATTAAGGTCCTACAAGGCTTGGCCATCAAACCTTGAGGATTGAGAGGAAAATTCCCTCTCTCTTCCCCACACTCCAAACTCCATCATGCCATATGATGGAGGGAGTAAAACACACAAACAACACTAAAACTTCATTCAAAAATAACAATTTTTTTGACAATCATTCTATCATCTAATAAAAAGTAACACAACAAAGAGATCCAAGAACCTACCTCAAGGAAAACTCTCCAAAGAGCTTCCTAACTTCAAGATTTCCACTCTAGCTCCAAGCAAATCCCAAACTCCAATCACCCAAGCATCCAAGCAAGAAAATCCAAGAAAAGTCCATTTTTTTCTCCATGAATGAGAATATGAAGAGGAGGGACCAAGCATCCTCACAAATGAGGGGGTGACATGTGTCACCCTCTCCTTCCTCATGGTCAAAGATGCTTAAGACAAAGAGAGAAAGGGTAAAATTATCTTTTTACCCTCTTCTCCCAAATTTCCTCAAATGTTAGCAAGACAAAACTAGTTGCATTTTTGAAAAACACACAAATCCACATCCCTTACATGGATGTGACAAAACAAGGGTAGAAAGGGAGGGAAAACTCCCTCTAGCCTTGAAAACAAGCCCCCCTACCCATTAGGTAGGGTCCAAGGGCTCATTTTAGTGAAAGGGGGACTCCCAAGCTACAAAGGGGTCCCCAAAAATGCCCAAAATACCCTAATTTCGGGTTTTGCATTTTGGCACAAGGGTAGAGGGTGTGGGGACCACCCAAGGGTCTCACATGTGACCCTAAACCCTTGTGATTAAGAGACTAATTAACAAAATCAACAATTTAAAAGAAAGTGAAATTATTTACTCCCTAAGCAAGTTTACAACTCTACTAACAACCCTAAACAAAAATTAATAAATTAAAGCAAAATACTTTACATACATTGGGGTCACTCAAAGTGCCCAAAATTAACAATCATCTATCCTAGGGCTTCACACAGTGAACATGGCTAGGACTCAGCCCGTGGGCTGCTTGTGCAAGTTTTGAGTAACTGGCCTGAATCCCACGTTCTCCTGTAAACCTGTCACCTGCACACTCATTGCACACATTAACTGCACCTGTCCAATACAATATAAATGACATAGTAAGATATCAATGCATGCTAAACTAACCTAACATCCTACTGAAATCCAGATGTAACAACGTGCACAATTATATTCCATATTCCAAAAGTTAGACAAGATGATAAAACGACATATAATCCCATCATGCAACAACTATCCATCAATGTAATTAGGTTCCAAGCACATCATATTTCATTAGTTTCCATGTCATAACAAGAAAATGCGACAATAAGGAAATTAGGTTAAATTGGCGTTATACGCCTGAATGTCACACATGACTAATATAATCAAATATCTAAATATAATGTCCAAGATATCACCAATCACTGTCAAACATGTCTATGAGCAAATAAACAACAAGCTACTGAGCTATAGAAAATGTGGGCACTACACATACATTTTGGTCAAGTCACCAAACTACAGATTACCCTAGAAAACATCCACATGACCGTAGAAGGGTTCAAAGAGAACAAACATTCGGGTGTGATCCTTTAGTTCCACACCCAGACGCAGGAGACACCCTCATAGATATAGATACCACCTAAAAATCCAGTCATGAGAACACCCGTGAGGTATTCTCGAGAAAATCGCACAACCGTTGGTTCTAAACACGGGCTAAGAAAGCGTATGATTATTGGATACTAGGGATCGGACTTGATTCTACGTATGACCATAGCTAGCCCACAACAAACACGAACCTACGGTCAGTGACCCACAAATCCCATGCACCCAACGAATCTATAAGAGAATTAGATATAGACACCGCCTACGCACACTAGTATTTCGCCTACTCCACTTCCACCTATTATCATTGAACAACTATCCTTGCTGAACCTGACACAACAAATTAACAAAGCGAGAATTCGACTAGGCCGAGAACCGTCCATAGAGTTGACTATATTTATCATCCACCATATGACCCTATCCGGAGAAAGACACGAAACTATACCGGTCATTTTCCACGTATTCCACAACCCATAGATCGAATCACGCCGTAGCTCGATATTGATTGGAGCCTTCGAGCATACCATCCTTGTTGACCGATCTATCGCACTTTTGATCCAGGTTAGAAGGGCCTTCTTTGCCTTAGATTTGCAGATTCCATTAGTGTGCGTCAAGACATTAGATTGCCTAACTAGTTTGTCTATATACCACGCATATTCCATCCCCACCGGCATTGCTTTGTCAGACGACCTCGGGAGGTCGGGCACGCAGAAGAGTTACTTGTAGATTCCCACGCTCGCTTATCGCTTTTCCAGCGACAGAAACCCTGGATATTTAGCCCCTGAATGGTTGTTGCATGCATCTGCGACGATGAAAAGAGTGATGTTTTCAGCTTTGGGATGGTTTTGCTAGAAATAATTAGTGGCCGGAAGAATTTAGACTTGTCCTATCCTAAGGGTATGGAATATTTTCCATGATGGGCAGTAGGTATGATTGAAGAAGGAAAGATTATGGATGTAGCTGATCCAGAACTAAGATATTCGGCTGATTATGATGGTAAACAGTTGTAAATGTAATTAAAATTGCATTTTGGTGTATTCAAGAGGATGAGAAAATAAGGCCTTCAATGAATAAAGTTATCCTGATGCTAGAAGGTCACATTGAAATCAAAGAGCCACCGCTATCTATTCAATTTTTGGCAAGAACACAAGTTAGGATTTCTGGCAACAAACATATTGGAGTCTAAGTTTTTTTATACAGAGGCAACAACAAGTCAAAAAAACTTATGCATGATGCAGAAGAAATGCCCTCAAAGCCCAAATTGTTTGGTACAAAAAAAAATCAAATAGATTGCAATAATACCAAACAAGTGCATCTCCCATACACATCCTAATGCACCTGCACCTAATTCACCATAGCAATTATATCAAGCAATACCTAATTCACATAGCAACAATCTTGGAGATAAACTTGGTTGCAGTGTGGTAGTCACTACACACACGAAGGTTCATGTGTTCACTGGAATGATGCAAAAGTAAGTGGTAGTGAATTATGTGGGCCCGTTGTTATGTGTCATGTGACAAGTGCAAAAGTTTTAAGTGTTGCATCATATAACAACCAAAAAAATTATCGTTTTTATGTTACATTTCGGGTGGTAAAATTATGGGCATGACAGAACCCATTTGGCAGGCATCATTCATTTGCGTCGGCTTCTTATCTACATCTTGTACACTCTATCCGCAATATTTCATCCATTTTGTTCACCGTGTTCATGTTTAGTTTAGGTTTGTTTAGCCTAGTTTGGTCTTCAGTGTGTTTTTGTGTGCACTCTTGCAGGACAACTTTTTCCTGTAGCATTTTCGAGCAATTTTGACCTCGTATTTGAGTCCAGAACATCCAAAAATGCTATGATCGACTGTAAGCACACCATACTTGTGTTGCAGCCAAATCTGGTATTTTTGGGTTTTTGCAGTTAAATCCATAAAAAAATACTAAACCCATCTAAACAACAGGTCTTAATTATGTTTTTATGATCTGGATTTCTGCAAAATTTAAAGGGTTTGAAGATGCGTGTGTTAATAATAACCTGTCCAAATTTCAGCCCAATCTGGTTTGTCGTTTGTGAGAAAAATAAAAAATAAAACAGGGGTTTGTGCAGATTCATAAAACAGAAAAAGCAGAACAGCGAAGGAAAAATCAGTTTTTCGAGTGCAATCACACGCTAAACCTAGACACAACTCCACATAACAAGATTTGAGCATTTACTAAATCAATTAAAGATTGGATTTAATAGTTTTGAAGCTATTTGGTTTGGTGAGCTCGGTTTTACCTCGCCCTTCCCCAGTTGCTGCTGGGATGTTTGCAACAGAAAAGTCATTAATTCATAGTTGATAGTCTATATCCATAGAAAGACTAAACAAAGAACACTTGGACCAGCCCATTTTCTACAAAATGAAACACAATAGACATCATGTCTACACCCGTCAAAAGATAGATTAGAGGGTCATGATTGATTTCCAAACCACTAAGGGTTGGTATTGAACCTAATCAAGATCTAACAATAAAGTGTTTGAATTGCGAGTGCTAAATCACTGCAAGATATTCTAAATTTAAAAATATGGGAATAGTTCAAGCATGTCAATATGTCTTAAATAAACCCAAGTTTGGCTTTAACAATAGAAACATGTTCATAAAAATATTTCAAGAGCTTAAGTAACACATTCAAGTGTCAATATTCCTCATTCAAAACATGTTTTAAGAGAAGGAATCGGGAAGTAAACATTACATTTTATGAGTTTGTTTTCAGATTCAAAGCAGAGTAGCAGCATAGAACGTCTGATGATTAAAAAATGATACATATTGCCAGCATTAGGGAGCTTAAAGTGTCACAAGTAGAACCAATAAAGTAGTAGAAGAGACATTAGTTCAAAACTGATAGTCTATATCCACAGAAAGAATAAAAAGAAACCTTGGACCATCCCATTGCCGAAAAAATGAAACACGGTAGAGATCATTCTTGGACCCTTAAAAAGATATTTTAAGAGCCATCATTGATTTCCAAACCAGTAAGGTTTGGTTTTGAACCTAATCAGCATCCAACAAAAAATTGTTTGAATTGGGATTACGAAATCATAAAAATTAAAATGCCAAACATATTGATCATACTGACTGATTCAATTGCCTCTGAATATATACTTATTATCTGCATTCAAGCACCAAAATATATCAAGGTCCATGCCTAACCTTCACTTTAAAAGGATTTTAAGGAAAAGTTAAGAACTGTCTTAGAAGAATTAAGCCTTTTTGTTGGGTAACAAGCACCTTTCATTTGCTGACTACTAATGCTCCTACGTCGAATTCATTTTGCATAGAATCCCTGTAATTTCCCATGTATGCATACGCCAATATCAAGCACTTCCTTTGAAGCAATGTCTTCACTATCAAGGATTTTAAAAATTGAAATTGATTCCAAAAAGGAGCACTACAATTTCCAGTGGAGTCACTACGTCTCTACCTGTAAATCTACACAGCTGTAAAGTTTTACGTGTAAGATCCATCAATTTCTGGTCCTGGGTGGGTCAATAGCTGGCAGAGGTTGTTTGTTGGCATCATCCATTGCCACCAGAGATCTATTTATCTAAAGTCACACTAACATGCTCCATTAACAGGGCCTCCATCTCAAGGAAAAAATAAACATATGCAAAGAAAGAAAGGATAAAACCATTGGGCTTTATAGAATTTAGGAAATACATTGGCAGAAGAGAATGAAGAAAAATGAAGCAGGCTGACATTATTTTTGGTCTATAAAAACCTCTCTTTCACAATGCTATCTACAAATCAGGATACCCATACGTAATGAGCAAAAGCCAGAGCTAAAATGGAAATAACTTGCCAGCAAGAGGAAGTGGTCGCGTCCACAATAAGTGCCGAGCTAGTTACAAACCCCAACATTCTGCACTCATAAGCGATCTACCACGACAGTGATGAGCCATGGAAAAAGAAAGTACGAGCCAGAAAACCACTGAAATTCCACCGGGAAAATACAAAATCGTCTAGACAGCCGTCAAACTGTCAAATTTAGCACAGTTGCAGAAACGTCCGCAAAGGCCTTTCCCATAGGAGGGATGCCTTTGGCATAATAAATAAATTTCCTACTAAATATAAATGTTTTTATGTAGATGTCTTGAAACACTAATTTTATTTATGAATTTTTTATTTGTTATTAAATTTTTATTTGGGTGTAGTGCTTGCATACAATATCATTTAATGCAAATTATTTAGAAAATTGTTGAATCTAAAACATTTATGTGATTTAATAGAAAGGTGACTTCCGCATAACTTATAAATAGTAGGATGGCTTTAAGGGTAAATATGATTGTGGAGTGTATGTGTGTCATCAAATGCAACTTTCACCACATTTAACATTTGAAGTACTTGTTATCAAAATACATACATAACAGATGCAGATGGATGTTGACTTAAATAAAAATATGTTGGATGTCCTGGCTGAAAGACTGAAACATGTTAAAAGACAAGGCTGAAAGGGTGATTTGCTTGGAAGAAAGGATTGAAAGGTTGAAGAAAGGCTACTCTCAAAAGGAGAAAGATATTGAAACCTTGAATGTCAAAATCCAACAGCTTGTAAACTGGAGTACTCTGAATATAAAGAGTACTATAGAGCATTTAAAGGCTTTGAAGCATATTGTTAATATCAAGTGGGAGGAGGAGAGCAAGGAGAAAGGTAAGAAGCGGAAGAGGGAGGAAGGGGACTCCCCGTATGATAAATTGAGCATTTATATCTTTGTCCTCGCTGCTGAGTGGAAAGAGGTGCTTAAAACTATAAACTAATTTGTCCTGGTCTCTGTATGTGTCTCGGTTCTATTTTGCATCTTTTTGGTTAGCTACTCTTCCGTTGTACTAACGTTGTTGGTTTGGCTATTGGTTTTGTGCTCTTGGGATTAGGTTGCTTTCTTTTTGCTTCGGTTGTATTGATATATTATGTTGTTATGGGGTAGGATCCCCTCAATCTCTTTTACCTATTAATAAAAAATAATAAAATAAATAAAAACTTACATAACCCTCAGGCCTTGAGAGCTAAGCCTAAGAATTCTGTGCACCTAACCCACACAAGCTTCCAGGGCAATAAAAAAAAGGGTATATTCTTAAGAATTACTTTCTTTGTATATCACTGGACTTACTCTTACTGTTAAATAATTATATTCATTTTGTGGACATTAACATATACAATATTAATGGATGGAAACTCAATACCATTGAAGTAATTGCTGGTTTATACTTCCATTTGAAGCAATGATGGGAACTGTGCTTTTATCCATCTAAAAACAGCAACAATATATTCAGAAATACACTCTTTTCCAAAATTTTACAATATATTGACATGATTGATAGGTAACCCAATAACAAAAGGTCCACTGTTATACCTTTACTTATTAACCCCAGCAATACAAATATACCATGCTCCTACAAAAGAAGTTGCTCCGAAAAACAAGTGATCTTGAAAACTGTTACTAGTTGAAGATGAAGCACATTGTTGGTTACACCCACAGACACAATACACTGATCAGTGGATCAGTGCAGATTTTACTCCATTAATCCTACAATGAATCATGTATGATGCACAATTGTTCCTGGTTAGTTTATTCAGATCCGGACAGGCCAGCACATGAAGAAGACTGGACCGTTAAATGACATGGCATTTCCAGCAGGTGTATTTGATCCAAAAACATTTGAAGAAGTTGCAGCAGACATTGTGTCAAAGGTATTTGGTATCTGACCAAATCCAGAAAACATATTATTCCTGATAGGTTGTTGGTTTTGCAGAAATGTAGGTGTTCCTGTATATGAGAAAACGACAAACGAAAATAAAATTACAATAATTCTTGGTGAGTGAAAATTACAGTAGGGTTCTGATGTAATTAGTGGTCTTCTAACTTAACTTTCAAATCAACGATTTATAGCAACGCCACTGTACAAAACAATTGTCACCTTTTTTTCCCCAAGTAAATGAGCCATTCCAACATAAGCCACAGAATGAAAATTCAAATTTAAGGAATAGAAAGGTGAAGGTCTTAAGAAAACAATTGCTTACCTGATGCTGAACTCTGACAACCAAAAGGAGATCCATTGCTTCCAAATGTTGGAGCTGATGTTGGTGCAAACATGGTATTCGGTGGACCACAAAGTTCAAAGGAATGAATACTTGAAGCCTCGCTAGCTGCAGTACTGGGAGCACCAAATGCCGGCAGATTTGTTGCACCAAATGATGTGGTCGCGGTACCAATTCCTGGTATATAAGGGCAACCAAATGGTGGGATACCAGTTTCACTGAAAGCAGGTTGAACAGCCGCACCAAAAGGTTTAGTCCAAAAGCAGGCTCTGTCTGACCAGAAGTGCTCGTAGAAGGATTGCTTGCAAATGTTGTGGCTGAGGTTGCTCCAAAAGCAGGAGTACTAAAAAAATTTAAGGAAGGAATACTTGAAGCCTCGGTACTTGAAGTACTGGGAGCACTGAATCCTGGCACATTTGTTGCACCAAATGATGTGGTTGTACCAAGTGCATAAGGGGAACCAAATGCTGGTATACTAGTTGCACTGAAACTGAAAGCAGGTTGAACAGCTGCACCAAAAAGTTGAGTCCTAGAAGTAGGTTCTGTTTGACAAGATGTGCTGCCAGAAGAACTGCCAGCAAATGTTGTAGCTGAGGTTGCTCCAAAGGAGGAATAAAAATTCTAAGGAAGGAATACTTGAAGCCATGCTAGCTGAAGTACTGGGAGCACCAAATGCCGGCACATTTGTTACATCAAACGATGTTGTTGTGGTATCAAACACTGGTGTTGAAGTGGAACCAAATGCTGGTATCAATGTGGAATCAAATGCAGATGTACTAGCTGCACCAAAAGCAGATAGAATAGCTGGACCAAAAGGTTGAGTCCCGAAAGCAAATGCTGGTGTCAAAGTGGAACCAAATGCTGGTGTCGTTGTGGAGATGAAATGCAGATGTACTATCTGCACCAAAAGCAGGTGGAATGGCTGCACCAAAGATGGAGTCCTGAAAGCAACTTGAGTGCTTCTAGGACTGAACTGAGTAGGGCCTGGTGATCCAAATCCTCCAAATGAAGACTTTTTCCCTGATGTGGATTTTCCTGCAAAAGGAAGAACAGAGAAAACAAAATCAAAATGGCAGTTAACTGTGTTACCAAATTCACCTTCCTACCCTCCTCTCCCACAATGAATCGTACCAGATTTGCTATTGGGTGATTTCAGTGTGAAAGCAATTTCCTAGAAATGTTTTATGACAAACGAATACATTTTGTGGGAGAAATCAATTGCTTCAATGATTTGGGCCTAGATAAAATGAGAAAACATTTTCAGCTGTTGCGAGCAGCTCACAAAATATTTGTGTAAAGTGGAAGATTTTCCCTCAAAGCTATGGATAATCATAAAAAAGAAAAAAAGAGTGTAATGATTAAGTGGATATACTCGTATAGGACCAACTTAGGTCCAAATCCCACCAGCGGTCAGGCAATCTACTGTGGGACATGGTAAGGTAGAAAAAATGGCCAACTGTTAAATTGACAAATTAGATAATTGGCACAAAACTTGAGCACTGGGGCCCCCATTATTATGTCCCAGATAGGTGAGGGCTCATTTAAAAATCCCTCATTTAATCAATCAAAAAAAGGAAATTTTGACAACTTCCTCAATTCCACTTCCTCAACTTAGGGACCATCCAACAATTACACATGCATCTACACTCCTAGTAGCATGTGGTTGATGATCATCTCACCTAAAGCTCAACCCCTATGGACTATAAATGTCTACATACAAGGCTGTATGTTATACAAAATTACAAGCAATAATTCTCAAATTGTATAACCCTCTCTAGAGTTACATCAAAATGCATGGCCTTGCTTAGGCAAATACAGTAGTACCACCACATCCTGGTAAATTACAAAAATAGGCAAAAATGAAGAAGAAATGGATTTGCAAAAGATATTTGACCAAAGATGGGCATTTCCTTACCCAGAGGAGGTGTAGGGTGACCAAAGGGCAGTGCTGCGTGAAAAGAAATATTGCACCCTGCAAAACAAAATTGCTCAGTTTTGAAGTGACTTCTTCAAAGTCAATAACAATATCAGCGCCAGAACATACTACAATATTAAAGATGACAATTAGAACAAAAATACTAGAAAAACCCTTGTCACCTTTATTGCCCAATTGATAGTCCTCCCATCTTAGTTCCTCGTGACTTTCATTTTTGTATTGTGGCATAGCAGAAATGGAAATAAAATTTTCAGGTGCCTGCCCAGCAAGGCTATTATCTGTTTCATATGTAGTTCTGTATGTTGCCAGCCTACAACTTCCACGTGGTCTGCTAAAGGGTGTTTGCCCAAAACCTAGGCCACCAACATTGGAATTTTGAATTGAGTTTTGTAGTGAAATGGGAAAAACTTAATGAAATTTTACATATGAGATTGTATGCTTTCCAAAGGAAGGCAATTAAAAATTAAAAGACCTGCAATATGACACTGCATCAATAAAGAGCATGATAATCTATTTACCATAGATCCATGTCATACATCAAAAGTAACAAAACATTTAGAAATATAAACATATTCAACATTGCTCACCTATTGCTGGAATCTGAGAACCAAAAGGACATGCAGTACTTCCAAATGTTCGGCTGTTGCCAAATGTTGGAGTTGATGTTCCACCAAAAGCTGCATTTGGCTGACCAGAAACCAGAGTGCTACCGATTCCAATGGCAGGATTCCTTGAAGTCCCAGTAGCTGGAGTACAGGGAGCACCATAGGAAAGCACATTAATTGCACCAGATACTGGCGTTGTGCCACGGAATGCTGGTGTCAAAATGGAACCACAAGCAGATGTACTAATTATGACCAAAGGTTGACTTAACAAAGCAGTTCTTGTCTCACCAAAAATGCTTCCAGCAGGACTTAATTTCGCAGGGCTTGGGGTTCCAAATTCCCGAACAAAGGCTTTTGCCCAAACGTAGATATTCCTGCATGGTAGAAAAAGACATCCAAACTAAATCACAATAATGCTTTGATGAATGGAATAGTATGGTGTCCCAACATTCAGTTAATGATCTTTGATTCTTATCATTTACTCAAAATTCAATCCAATGAAGTTTGAACTATGAATACAAACATTTTAAGTCAAAAATTAAGTACACTATCAGCCTGTGGTCATGCCAAAGAACTCTGATTTCATGTTAAAATACATCAAATGTATTCATAACTAGAATCAAAACACCAAACAATGACTCTATGCTATCGATAGTCACAAATATGTTCATCTGGCTTAAGTAAAGTCTTTGTTATGATGCATGGCCATGTAGAAGACATGGGTTCAAAGCTTGGTGGGTGTAAAGGCCACGATATTTATACATCCCAGTAGTTTGGGTGGTGCATTAGGTGGGAAACCTCATATTAATGTGTGCTAAGGAACTATCGTTCAATATTGACAAGGGAGTCCAGGTACAAATAGTGCCCTCAACCATGGCATGTAAGCTAAGGAGTTTCATCCAATTTTGATCCAAGCATAGTAGGGGTCCCTCAACGCTATCTTCTCATTGTGGTACTATTGTTGAGTTTTGGAAGCATACAGAATATTGTGCACCACCTTTGTGCTTTCTAATAGGCATTTCACAAATCAGTAGACAACTCGGTGCAACACGGTGGCCAGCGCTACACGCAGCACCTGCATATCTTGCACAACACTGCATCAAATCACGCATCAAGTTAGCCATCCTCACTCTATGCTCCATTCAATTTGCGAATCTCAAGGTAGCACACACCATCAATGATTTATATAGGTTAAGCTTCACACCAACATCTGCGCCATTATTACAGCATATTGGCACTTTCCGCAAGCATTGCTTAGCTTGATTGGTGGCATACCCGAGTTGAGACCGGGTATCAAGGAAAGTTGCAAAATGTCGCGTAGTCCCACGTATGCTCATCCATCCTATGCAGCCTGTACACCTCTATGGCAGCTTGCAACATCTGTGGAGACTTTATGCACTCTTCACACTTGCACTATACCAAGAGGCATATCATTTGCATGGCTTAAGGGCTATGTGGACACTCCACATCACATCATACCATGCTAGGTGGTAGTTCCTGAGATTAAGCCACATCAGAACCCCTATCAATGAACCCCAATGCTAGAAGTTCAACCATTTTAAAATTTTGTTCTCTTCTGCATATTGGCTTCAACCTAAGGGCTTTAAAAATGTTAGCATGCCGACACTCCACATCACATCATACCATGCTAGGTGGTATTGTTCCTGAGATTCCAAGCCACATCAAGATAAGATAGAGCCCCTATAATGAACCCACTTTCAAAACTATCTCGTGAAGCCCTACCTCTGGAACCCCTAATGCTGGAAGTTCAACCATCAACCTACAAGTAATAGCACAACCTATGCTGAACCATTTATAATATGTGCTTGCTGTTCTCTTCTGTATCTGCCTTTCTTTCTTATTGTAATTATAAAAGTTGCATTATAAAAAAATATTCCACATTCCAATGTGTTTCGGTTTAGCTGTTGTATAGTTTTACAACGTTGCATGTTCTATAATCCATACTACATAGGGCTGGCATTTAAAATTGTTAGCATGCCACATAAGTATCTAGATATCAAATGGCCTAGTATGTAAACACACATCTTAAAAGAAAAATAAATAAAATTTGTAAAAATAACTAAACAAAGTATTATTCACGAACAAGTAATGGTGGGAAATGCTACATATTTCAATCATTCTGCAGACTCTCAAAGGATTAGTATCTTTAGCAGGGCATGAATTTATTCTTGCTGGGCACTGGCCCCATCTCCTAGATAAATAGCCTGAGAGGGAAGACAGCTAAAACAATAAGGAATAACATTTAAAGATCCATTAATCCTTGAAGGATAGTGGGGTCAAGATAAGATGGTTTGCATTTTACCCCACATGTATAACTTGAAAAATATACATCATTCCACTTTCAAGATAACTCTATCCTCATGGAGGATTTATAGAGATTCTCTATTTATTGCAGATCCAGGTTCTACTCTCTGGATTTTTGAAGCTTGTGTGCTCTTCATGATAGACTGCAATTTACCCATGATCTATTGATTTATGTTACAGTACCCAACCCATTCCAGATTTGGAAATGGCACATTGATTTTTGATCTTAATGCCATATCCATCCGAAGCCCAAAACATGGGCGTAGAATTATCCTTCGGTCCTATGCACAATTGAGGCCCAAGATAACCAATTTCAATTTATCAGGTTTGCTTATTTTACATGCCCAGGCTTGCACAGAAGTTCAATATTTGCTAAAAATATAGATATGTGCTTGCTGAATATTGCCACTCATGCGTCATGCGTATGTACCATGCCCTGTTCTTTAATTATTGAATAAAAGTTACATTATTCAAAAAAAACTTCCACATTCCCTATGTGTTTCAAAATGGGGTTTCTTGCACCTTCCAAACTTGTAATAGTTTTACAATCATTTGCAGCTGTTAAAAATCTATAATCCAATTATACCCTAACCAGTTTGAACTGGTAGCCAAGTTACAAGGTTGCACCCTACACTGGCATCCTAGGCCCATGGTGCAGATCATATAAAATTTAAAAATTTTGAAAAGTACTAGATCAAAATTCCAGATAATAAGAAAACAAATCCATAGTTGTTGTGTTAAAACACACATCTTAAATAACCAAAATTGTTCAAATAAATAAAATTTGTAAAACACAAAAATGAATAACTAAATTCAATTAGTATTATTCACTCTGATCAAGTAATGGTCAACCATCACGTGGTTCATTACCAAATTTCAATCATTCTGCAGACTCTCAAAGGATTATCTATCTTTAGCAGGGCATGAATTTCATATCTTGCTCAAAACACTTTGTGATTTTCTTCTCCTCCTTCATGTGAAAGAGGTTAAATACAAAGACCAAATCCTCCGCTTTTTGGGCTCCCACTGCTTGATTGTATAATAAATAGTCCTGAGAGAAGAAGACAGCTAAAACAATAAATTTACAAGGAATAACATTTAAAGATCTAAGAAATTAATATAAAATCTTACTTGTGATAAAACTTTTATATGGCTTGTCCATGTGGGCATCCATGCTTAGGATAGAGTTCTTGGAGTGATCTATGGATTTGCATTCACAAACTCGCCTCTAACACATGTGTATTACCACTTGAAAAATACCCTCACTATACAAATGCATTCACACTCAGTGGTTTTTGGAGTCAAGTAGATAAGTTGGAAGAGATCCACCTTTGATGAGATGAGGATTTAAGAGGTCTCTGTAGATTTTCTCTTTGGCATTTATGATGGTCTTAATCAGATCCAGGTTCTCACTCTATGGATGATTTTCTCAACATTGTGGGCTCGATAAAACTAAGCAAGTAATTCCCACCATGATAGAGCTGCACATTTCACTACCATGACCCTCACCGATAAGTTCTATTCACAAGCCGTCTACACATGTACCCAACCCAAGAAATCCAAAGAAATTTAAGACAAGAAACTTCAAAATTCTACAAATTACAAACTTACAAAATTAATTTAATGTTTTAAAACTAATAATTATTTTTAAAAATAAAAAAGAATAACCTTCTTATGTGAGAAATTTTGGGACATGTGTGCAAATCTTAATGCCACTCATCACATCCGAAGTACCCAAAAACATGGGCGTAGAAGTTAGTTTCATCATAAATGCACGATTGAGGCAAGATATTAAAATTTCAATTTATCAGATTTGCTTATTTTACATGCTTGTTGCAGGCCACGATTTTTAGGTGCAGCATGCAGTTCATCCGTCGAAGCGAAATATTTGCCAGTCTAAAAATAGTGCTACATCACACGCCACATCATTGTGCCATGGGCTCATTAATAATCATCATATCATGCCAGGTGGTGATCATGGACTGTCATAGCGCACATGACATTAGCATGGCCTGTCATCATGCCCTTTCCAATGGCTTATTTTGTTCTTTTGCGCGAAAAGGTGTCCCTTTTGGGGGACTCAGGAAAAATGGGTGAAAAGCTCCCAACTACTATGGTATAACTTCCTGCAAAAGGATGAACTTTAATGCCTAGGGCAGCGACTGTCCCTTTTGCAGGTAAAAACAGTTACGATCATTCCGTGGCCCAACCCAAAATGGGGTTAAATCTTAAATTGTAGAGCAAAATTCCTTCCAAACTTATGTCAAAATGGGGAGGATATATTTTGAAAGACCCTTAGCAATCATTTTAAGTTTTTAGCTGTTTAAAAAAATAAAAACAAGATTTAGTCTTGATGTGAAAAAATTTAAATTTAAACATCAAATTATGAAGCTTAAAAGTTAAAACAATAACAAAAAAAACAAACCAAAAAAACAATAAAAAATAATAACATTCCCAAAACACTTGCTAAAAATAGTAGAACATTACCAAAATTCATCAAACTCCTTGAAAATCTTGGCCTTAGTGGAAAAATTGAAGGTAGAGTAGAGAATAAGAGAATATTTTAAATGACTTGATTGTTGTTTTAGGGGGTTGAAAAGAATATTTTAATGTTTAGAAAGTCATCACAAAAAACAAAAAAAAATTAAAAAAGCCAAATTACCACCTGCGAGGCCGAGTGCGAATGCCGGCCGTGCCGGGCTTGCAGGTTGTTCCAACATTCCCAAGCTTGCTAAAAATAGTAGAAAATTACCAAAATTCATAAAAAATAAATATATTTTGATTGGCCAAAATTGCATCACACATACCAAATTACCACACCAATGAGGTTTGTTCCACATAAATAAATATAATAGACACTTTTTATTGCTTTTCCAACCAGCTTGCACAATCAAAACCTCATAAAAGGGTTTTCGTCCTCCACAAGTTTCTCAACCAAGGGCTTTCATCCTTGAATGATATCCTCAACCCAAGGAGTTTCGTCCTTGAGAGAGAGTAAAAGGATACACTATCCAACTTTCACAAAAAAAAAAAATCTCCAAAACATAAATCAATAATGCCCAACCGACCTCGTTATATAGCCGTAAGGAGTTCTTATGAACATAAGAAATGATGGCCAACCCCTTAAAGTAAGTGCTTTTAAATATTTAAATGGTATTTGGAGCCTACATGCTCATAATACCTTTATTGCCTAACTACTTAAGTTCCTCTATTGGAGCGCTAGGCTTCCAATAGGATATATGAAAATAAATGAAAACAACTATCTAATCAACAATAAAGACATAATTCAGATCTTCCCTTGTTTTCTCCTTAGACCCAGAGGGAGAGAATGGGTTAAGGTCTCCAAAATCAGCCTCCAAAAAAGGAACATAACACATGCTTGTATAGTTGCTTTTTTCATTTAACAACCAAATTTTGACAAAGTCGTTCTCAATCATCCGAAGTCTGATCGAGGTCATATTTTTTTAATTTGGCTATTTTTTCGATGGCTATGCAATGGTATTCTCTTGATTTGGCCATTTTTCAGCATTCCCTAATTTTTCAGTTTTCTCTATAACTAGTTGATCTCGAAAACGTTGAATTTTAACCAACTCAATTCCCATTTTTATCGATAATTAATTATGTTCCACCAAGTTTCCGGACGGGGACAGCGGATGTGTTATCGAAGACGGATTTTTTTAGGCCTTTTTTTAGGGACAGCAAGGGACGGCTATTAAAAAATAAGGGAAAATTTTAAAAATATAGGAAATTTTTAATATTCATATGATAACATTGCTAAAGCATTCATCACACACAATATAGAACCTTAATAAATAAAATTAGAGTTGAATTGAGATTTCACATAAGATTTAACCTTAAAAATATAGGAAATTTCAAATTTCAAATATTCATATGAATAATCATATAATGATAAGTATAACACATTTATAAACTTAATAAAGCATTCGTCGCACACATCATAAAACTTAAAAACTTTAATACATAAAACTAGAGCTGAATTGAGATTACACATAAGATTCAAGTTTCAATTACAATGAAATGCCCAAGGGCAACAAAATGTCTGAAACATAGAAAATCAAAATGAAAATATATAGCTGCCCCTAATCAAACTCCGCTAAAGTGGCATCAAAATCAGACTTTGAGTCTGAGTCATTGGAACTATGAGGGGTTTCCTCATCCAATGGAACCCCAACCAATCCCACCTGTGCCTCCTCCTCATCATCTGTGAAGCATCTTTGGGATCAACATCCCAACATGCGGCTGGAGTCTGACGATACTCAGGAGTCTATCGATCCTGAAGTCTCAAGGCACTATGCACGGCTACTAACTTCTCTGAAGTCTCAAGGGCACTTAGAAATGCAAGTGGGGGTCCTTGTGGGCCCCCACATTGCTTTAATTTTAATTAGAAGTGTGTTTTAAAAAAAAAAATTTTTAAGGTCAGTATGCGTAGGACGGACTAGGGGCGATGGGCGTCCAAGTCCCCTAAACGTACTTCGGGACGTCCTCTAGTCGCCCCCGCCGATCCCCCTGTCATCCCCTACCCATCCCTATTTTTGTTTTTGACGTCCTCGGGACATTTCCGAAAATTTGCAGAGTTTGGGGATGGGAAGGGGACGTTTCCTACCCGTCCTTGAGGTTCTCAAACATCCCACGATGGGACAAGCTAAAAAAATAGGGGGCGCGTCCCCCAGTGGAACATAAATAATTAATTAAATTGTCTCAATTTAACGTAATATGTTAAATTTGGTGCTTAAAAACTTTGAAATTGAAGTGAAATCAATAAATTTAACTCAGTACCCCAATTTCCGCATTCATTCTCTTCATTTCCCAATTTCTTGTAAAACGTAAAAATTACGTTAAATTGGCTTATAGCTTAAAAATCAAATCATAACTGATTAAATATAGCATTAAATGAAGGAAAATCGAGAAACTCCAAAAATTGATAACGGAGTTTGTCCGTGAAGGACTACATCTCTAGATTCACAATTACGACAAACCAATCCTATTAAGGATGCGAAAATGAACACAATTCTTAAATCGGTCTCAAAAATGGGCAATAGGACTTGCAAGTGTCTCAAACCACCTCTAGAAAGTCTCCACAACCAGCTCTTAGCTTTACAATGGCATCTTCATACATAAGAATGACCTCCATCCTGCATATTCTCTCTCTAAAAAGGCATATTCTCTTTCCAAAACGAGGCAATAATTCTCCGAAAAGGGAAAATATATCTCTACTATCTTTTACAAAATCATCCCTACATTAAAAAATTGATAATAGGCTTCTCTCTTGATTACAAGGATTAATTCTCGATTATAGGGGCCAAGGACTTAACACAGTCCTACAACAAGTGATTTATAAAACCACATTACACATTACATAGTGTTTACCAACCGTGTTGCGCAACGGTCAGTCTCCTTAACTTTTTGCCCAAGGTGCAGAGTTTGAATCCCATTAAGCGCTTGCATTTTATTAACTCCCATAGTCCAAGGATAATCTTTAAATCCCATTTCTTGGGCCACGTTTCCCATATTAGGCTTGTAGCCTAACATCTAAAGCCCATAATTGGACATGATAGATCCCGGGTCGAGTCCCATGGCAAAATTTTTGGGCGCCTTTGCTATGTGTTTGGCATAATATCTCACATTCCCTATGTGTGGTCTGTTGAAAGGTTTACAACAGCCTTATCTGTTGGGAACAGTCAAGCCACCTCATCTCACATTCCAGCCTTATCTCACATTCCATCGAATGACCTCCTTTTGACTGTTGTTAGGAACAGTCCAGCCACCTTGTCTAGTGCTTTACTGGAATCTTCTCCTTCGTGGAGGATTTCTTCCAATCTTCCAGGCCTTATAACACTTGTTGAGATACCATCAACACAACCATTATTATGACCCCACTTTTTTTCCTCAAACACATGTATATCAGATGTATGACATTTATATCCGATGTCATCTTAGGTTGAGGATTATCTTCTATATCTCCTATAATTGTTCTCTTTTCTTCAGCTAAAGAGCTTAAATCATATATTCCAAAGTTTGAGATGGCGGTTGACTAAGAGTAAAAATGACATTGTTGAATTTAGAAGGTGCATTGTTTAACAAAATGGCTTTGGCATCTCATCATCTATCGTAGCATTAACCCCTACTAGCTGTCTAAGGAGAAATATCAGATTGCTTAGGTGACTAGACAGTAATTCCATTAGCCATCTTGAATCTGAAAAGCTAAGACTTTAGAGAAAAATTTGCATTAACTGCTTTTGCTCCAAAAATTTATTCAGATTATCCCAAATTTTCTTTGATTATTTTTCTAGGTCTAGATGATGTACCTCAGAATTGGATTGAGCAATACTAGTAATGGACATGGCTTTATCATCTGTCCTGTTTACTATTCCCAATAAATTTATATTCATTAGTTGCATTTGTATTTTTACTTCACAGGTGTGAGAGTTGAGGTTAGAATATTTGTCTAATACAATTTCTATTCTAAAAATACTACCTTAGAAGTTTATACAACAGTTTTAAACCAAAAAACAATACAGCAAGTAGATTTTGATTGAAAATAAATGTAAATAATCGTATTGTTGATGTAAATGGAAAAAAATAGAAAAGAAAACCATAAATGTGCCTAGCGATTGGATTTATAATTTTTCCATGCCCTCATGACCTCCCGATTCATTCGCAACTGTATGCCCTATTCGCAATTTTTCCCTAATGGATGTTGGATTTCCAATTTTCCTTATTCCCAACTGTATTAACCATTGGTTTTTGCCCTAACAGCTGTTAATCCTCTGTGCTTCTCTTTTTTTCCATCACACGACTGGTTTTTGATGCTAACAATGGAAGTTTTGTAGATTAATGACTGTGTCTTCTTTGGCGTCGATTGTTTCCCGTGCCCCTCTAATCTGTATTTTTCTGCCATAATGGATTCAAGAGGGCTCTTTCTATCTCAAAATAACTAGATACCCTTGCACACAACTTTGTGTTCCCTCGGTTCGAAACTTGACTGTATTTTCGATGTCAATTTTTCCCCTAGTGATTTACATTCTTTTATTTTAATTGCAAAGCCCTATCAATCACCAATGCTTTGATACAAATGTTAGAAGACTTGAACAAGGAAAGAATGAAGAAGAAGCAGATTGCACACATTGTAAATTGTGTCTGTTGTTTTATCATGCAAGAGATAGTTGCAAAAATGGTGAGGTGGTTACAACCGTACATTAATTAATACAAACTAATAGTGACATAATAATAAATAATAAGCCTTATATTCTAATAACTTATATAATTGAATTAATAAAAAAATTAAAATGCCTTTTCTTATGTGATGCATCTTTATGTTAATTATAGGTTATGATATGTGCCAATTTAGGAAATGGATCAACATCACATATAGCATCATGCCTCTATGAGTCCACAATAATACTAACACAAAGTATGGCCGATGAGTTCCCAGGGTTTAATCAGTATTGTTAAGTGATAGTATTTGCCAATATCTGTTTGTTAAACTCAGCAATTTGACATGTGGCACTTGTTTGTAAAAGGTGACCACTTGGCCATGGTAAGCCAAAATAGTATACTTCCATCTGTTTGAATGTTTTAGACCTTCCAAAATGTTACCTGAGATCTCTCACATGTGATTCATTTATGAGTTTTTCTTATTATAAAATTAGTGATGCACAATTGCTTCCCAACATATAAAAATATAGCTTGCATCATATAGTCTAAGTGGGCACTTCTGTCCCCTATGGTGCTTGCAAGACACATAAGACAGAAAGAAAGGCAGCTCGTGTAATTGAATTAAATCTTGTAAGAAAAGCCATGTACCATATTAGAAAAGAGAACAGCTATGGTTTTACTACCTCTTTGAGTCAAAGTTAACCCCAACACAAAGTCTGTGCTAATTTATTTCTGAAGGATTATTCAGCACTGGTAAGGGCTGATATTTGCCAACATTGGTTTCTCTAAATTATTAATTCGACAGTAATATATTTAATTAGACTCGGGAATTTTTTATTGTTTACTATATTGAATTAAGGATGAAAAAATAGGTCCGTCATTTTGCAAATTTTTGTGCCAGCAATGCTTACTTCTTGAGTTTGCCAAAAGAATTGAACTTCTTGCTTCCAACATTGTTCATCTTTACTATCATATACAGGAAGAGGGCATGGATCAAAACTGACATAGCTACGGAAACTTCCAAGTTGGATTAAAGCTTTGCCTAAAAGGCCGTTTTAGGGAGTAAACAATATCCTAGATGTGTTTTCTAAAAGAACAGAGCTTTCTTCTTCCAGCACTGTTGACCTTTATGATTATATAAAGGAAGAGAGAAACTCACACATGGATATGCATAAACTTTCAGGTTGGATTAAAGATTTGCCTAAGGCAGTTAAGAAAATCCTGGAAATGAAGGTAGAAGAACCTACTGATGGATGATGGTAAGGTATCTTTGGCAGCACATGAGTATTAACTATTTTGTACCTGAATTATTAGATAAAATTTATTGGGAGAATATCCTTTTTGTTGAAGACTGAAACAAGTACTTAAAGGCTTTCAAACCAAGAAAAATTAAAGCAAGAGCATGTTGAAGATCATTACTGAAATAAACTAGTGTACAAGTGTGACGAAAACTGTTGCCAAAATAAATGTGCTTTGTTTTGAAAATTCCATTTTGATGAGCAAACAAAACTACATGCACTACATGTAGTTTTGGTTTTGATTTTCCATCATTGAAGGCAATAGGGAGACCAGGAAAGTTTATAAGGCACTACATACACTAAAATCTTTGCCAATCTGGAATATGCTGTGGAGAGAGTCCCCGGATTGGGTGTAATCTTCCTTCTGTGCAGTACCAATAGCATTTGAGGTACTTGTCTGCTTTGTGGGTCCTCTTGCCTCATGATTATTACCAATGCACATCAGAGAAACGTCATAGAAGAAATGACTAATCTTGAAAAGTGGTCATCAAGGAGATAACTTGATAAACTGGTTAAAAATCCCACAAAAACCTCTAGAAATGTTCACTAAGACCTCTGCCATGTGCTTCATTTGAGAGTTCTTATTATAAATTTAATAATACATTGTTTAGTTTGAAAATATAAAATCCTTTGCATCATATAGTCTAAATAGAGGTGATAGAAGAAGGCAACTTGTGTGATTGAATTAACTCTTATAAGAAATGCCTTGCATTATGTGATGCCTCTTAATGTTTACTATAGGCTATAAAATGTACCATATTAAAAAATTATATATATATATATATATATATACATTCAGAAAATATATACATAAATAGACTTGTTATTTTCTTTTTTTTTTCTCCTTTTTTCTTTTCTTCATGCTTAAATAAATTCCCTTTTACATGGGTCATCAGTTCCGCATTGAAACCAAAAAATTTGGATGGGAGATTAGACCTATTTTCAGTAGATAGATCAAATCATTCCATTGATATGAATGTTATATATCGGATCAATCTCCAACTATGTCTTTGAACTCCTCTCATATTGACACAGCAGTGGAAAGAATACCCTGTTGTGCTTGAACTTCAAGCAGCTAAGAATTACAGCAACAACTATAGCATCACTCGCTCTTTGAGGCAAAATTAGGCCCAACACAGTCTGTGCTAATTTATTGCCAAAGACTATTCAGCGCTGTTAAGAGTTCATAGTTTCCAATATTTGTTTCTTTAACTTACTACTTGGGCACTAATGTGGACTGACACTAATGTAGATAGACACCCTGGGGAATTTTGTTTTCGACCATGTCAACTTAAAGATAAAAAAACTGAACTATGACAAATTTTGTGAAAAAATGGTTATAATGCTTATTTCTTGGATTTGCCAAAAGAGTTGAACATCTTACTTCCAAAGTTGTTGGTCTTTATGATTATTTATGGGAAGTGGGAATGGAACAAACTGACACATTGCTACAGAGAAACATCCGAGTTAGGCTAAAAGCTTGCCTAAGAGGCTGTCTAAGACAGTTAAGAAAATTTCGGAATGAGGGTAATTGCCTTACCATTATATCAAGGAACTAAGGTGGAGTATTTAATCAAATAGAGGAACTAACTGATGACTGATGCTACAGATATGTTTGGCAGAACTAAAGTTTTGTAACTGTATCGTTAAAAAAATTGTCCAATGAATATGTTTTGTGTTGAAGACTGAACCAAGAGCTTCAAAGCTTTCAAACCAAAATTATTGATGCATGATCATGTTGATAATCATTAATCATATTGAAATAAACTAGTGTAGGGGCCTGCTAAAAACAGTTACTAAAAAATCAAGTTTTATTTTGAAAAATCCATTTTGATCTGCAAACAAAGATTGCATGCACATGTGGTTTTTGTTGTGATTATCCCACATTGATAGTAACTGAGAGAAAGGAAGGTTTATTAGGCACTACCTGCACTAAAACCTTTGTCAATCAAGAACAAGCTGTGGAGTGAAAGTCCCAAGGTCAATGTGTTGACATAGTCCTTCTCTCTGATACTAACATAGATTGATATCCCACAAAGATAAAATAAAAAATCATATTAAAAATGACTGTGGAAGCTCCAATTAGTTAACAAAAACTGTTCTTATATTATGTATGCAACCAGTGGTAGATTATTATTATTTTTCTTTTCTCTGATAAAATATATTCTCAGACAGCCTTCTCCCTATTTTAAAAAGGCTTGAAGCATATGTGGTAAGGGGACAGAGTATATTATCTGGGTGTGGTTTTATCTTCTCAATGCTATGATTTGTAAACCTAAGTGCTACTGTATCCTTTTTACTTTATATTAATTGTCCAAATAATTTTATGGTTAAGGCTGGAAATTATTGGGAGAGGGGAAGAGTGTGGGACAATCAAGATCCTTGATAGGATTTACTGATCAATGAAATAAAAACACTCAAAGTCCGTTATGTATTTCAGCATCCACCATAAAAAGGATTTCATAAAACTTGTGTGTATATGAGAAAAAGGATCCAAATTTCCTATTCTCCAAGACCATGCAAATAAAAATTCAAAATACTGTGTGATTTAAAGGATAAGAAACTCACTGAAGTCTGATATAGATGTAGTACCAATCACAAGCATAGACTATGCACCAACAGCCGGTGTGGATGTAACACCAACAGCTGGAGGTGAAGATGCAGTCAACAGAAGCCATTATTCATAATGCATTTCACCATGCAACACAAAAAGGTTTTCATGAGTTGAACTTGAAAGAAGACAAAAATACAAAACCAAGAATTTATTGAACATTAAAGGATAAGCAACTTACTACAGACTGAACAATAGGTAGAACCACTCACAGGCATCGACAATGCACCACAGGCTGCCATTGAAGTAAAACCAAGATATGGAAGTGAATATGCAGTCAAAAGAAGTGAAAGTTTATTATTTATTTCATGCAACACAATATTTCATATTGCCAACCTCTTTGTATATGATAAAATGATGTCTGTTCTCCATGGAGATGCAACCACAAAAACACAAACTTTTTTATCTTAAAAGGATAAGAAAATTACCATCAGACTGGAGTAGAGGAGGAACTAATCATAGGCATATGCAATGAAACAAAAACTGCTGTAGAAATAATATAGAATTTGAAGCGGAGATGTACTCAAAAGAAGGCATAGTTCTGCAGCAAAGTATGGCATTGAATCAAAACAAAGAGTTTGAAGTAAATATGCACTCAAAAGAAGTCATAGATCAATGATCATTATGCATTCCACCATGAACACAAAAGGTTACTGGCATGTGGTTGAATTCCTCCCACAGATGCTCTTCATCATACAGTGACATCAATGTTCATGGCACGTGATTGAATCAAATGTTGTTTTTAACTCTAATTTTTACTCTATGGTCCTTGTTCATCCTTCCCGATGAGTGAATGTCTGGGAAGTTAAGTCCCAATTATGATCCAAAGTGATGGTGCTATAAAGCAAGCACACAGATGTGTTTAGAATCCCATATCTTGGTGTACGTTGTTGATGGGATAGAGAATTAGCAGTATAGCAGTTTGGGTGTTTCTGAAAGGAATTTTAGTGGTCTCATAATGAAAGGTGCTGTGCTGGAGGTTTTGAACTATCATTTCTGATGGTTGTCTTCACTTTTCTGTGATTTGTGATATTCTCTTGTTTGGGATTTTGAAAATTTCTATTGCTTCATTTGTGTTCCAAGGAAAGGGGTGGAAATTAAACATGGCTTCATGATTTGGTGCTAGGAAAAGGGAACATTCTGTAACCTTGCCACTGATAAGCAATGCAGATTTAGTAATTCCCAAAGGAATGTGCTGGATGAGTGAGAAGTGAAAGGCAAAGCACAACAAGGCTTTGAATATGATGATGAAAAGTTGAAAAGCGTGGACATAAAGTGGACTAATGTGGAGGATTCCTACAGCATCAAAAGCAAAAATGCCTTTTTCATGATTGTATCTCAGTTTTAAATATCTACAAAGTATATCACCCTTGGTGTTGGTCATCTTGATCTTGACTCAGATAACTCTATGACTTGGAAATAAAATCTGACTTGGAACAAATGGCATTTTTTTACTTGAGTCTTGAAACACCTAAAAGATCAGGAAAATAGATAAACAATTATGGATATGGTGAAGTTGGTAAGGCACCGACAACTACTACTACTTTCCCAGTTTAGAGTTGAGGTTCCTCAATGTTGGGATTAGGTGTCATACACCTTGCAAATCCTAACACTGGAGTTTAATTAATTATTCTGTATTAATTATGGGTACACATGCTTCCCACTTGATGTGGCTATTTTTTGTCACATGTATTATGTATTAAGAGCATGCATAGAGGGAGAATAAAAGGTGAACTAGGAAAAATAAAGCGCTAATTCTGGAGCATAAGCGCAGGCCAAATCAGCATGCAAAGGCAGCTAATTTTGGTGGTTAAGTGCTATTAACTCACCATGCAATGTGGGCACTGGATAAGAGCTGTCTATTTTGGTAATTCATCATGCAATTAAGGTACTGAAGAAGTCTATTCTTGGACTGTCTATATTTAGTGAAACTGTTAATTTATCATGCATACTGGGTGGCTGAGAAGTCTAATTATAGACTGTCTATTTTTGGAAATAAGTGCTGTTAATTCTCTTCTATTCTAAGTGCTGGAAAAGTCTATAAATCAGGCACTTGGGGGTAGAGATAAATATACAATTAATGAGACAATATTCTTGGTATTTGCAAGAAAAGGATAAGCTGAGGCATGTGGAATTTCTGGCCGTGCTGATTGGGACTGTAGGAGTGGATACTCTATCATTGTATTGTAACCACAGATTGCTGATTACTGAATAATACAATTGAGTGCTCCTTGGTTGCTGGGTTTTTCCCAAAAGGGTTTATGTTGTGTCCTATGTGAGTTATATGTGATTGCATGTTTATTATTCTTACTGAATTTGAGAGATCTAGGTCTGTTTGCACTTCTTTCCTCTAAAGATTAAGTAGGAAGTTGTTCCGCATTTGTCTAGCTTCCTTTCATTTGGTATCAGAGCTTGGCCAGACTTTTGAGATCCTAAGTTAGGAAACAATTTTTTTGCTTTAATCTTGGTTTGAGTGGGAGTTGTGCACAACAGAGATCTTATTTCAGCATGGCAAGTACATCATGGTTGGAGATAGATAAATTCAACGGCACAAATTATGAGCTTTGGAAGCTGAAGATGGAGGATCTGCTCATAGATAGAGATCTGTGGGCTGTTTCAGGTAGCAAACCAATGTCTATGAAGGATGAAGAATGGGCAGTGATGGATTAGAATGTATCCAAAGAAAGAAGCCTAGGTTGGCTTTGCTTGGGAAAAAACTCTACTCCTTGAGAATTAAAGTGATCTTTAGCAAGAAGGATTGCAAGATGGTGGGTGCATGGAGCCATGGTCTTGGCCAAGGGAGTTTAGGATGGAACTGTATTTCGTCTTGAGGTGAGCACTATTGCATGTAATAACACTAAGGTTCCTACTACTGAGAACCTAAAACTTCTTGTTAAGATAGCTATGTTGTGGCATGAGCGCATGGGCCACATTGGTAAGAAAGGCCTTGGGACCTTGAAATGCAAAAATATGGTAGACAGGTTAGATGATTGTTCTTTAGATTTTGAATTTTGTGAACATTGTATATATGGAAAGAAAAATCGTGTTCAGTTTTACTCGAGCTCTACTAGATCATCAAGAACTTTGGATTTGATTCATAGTGATGTATTTGGTCCTCTCTTTAAGTACCTTCACTCAAAGAAATCCTTATATTATGCTTCCTTAATCAATGACTTCTCCAGTATGACATGGGTTTGCTTCCTAAAGCAGAAATCCAAGGTCTTTGGTTGATCCAAAGAGTTTAAGGCTCTTGTGGAGAATCAGACCAAAAGGAAGATCAAGGTGTTAATAATAGACAACAGTGCAGAATTATGTTTTATGGAGTTCAATAAATTTTGTAAGGATAATGGCACTGCATGACATAAGACAACTCCATACACCCCTCAGCAAAATGGAGTTGCAGAAAGGATGAACATGACGTTGATGGAGAGGGCTAGGAGTATGCTCAGTGGAGCCAGTTTGGATTAGAAATTTTGGGCAGAAGCGGTTAGTACAACATGCTATTTGATTAATAGATCTCCTACATCAACTCTTGTTGACAAAACCCCACAAGAGGTTTGGACAAGAAAGAAGCCCTCACTACAACATATTAGAGTTTTTGGTTGTGAGGCATATGTGCATGTGCCTAAGGAGAAGAGATCCAAGTTGGATTTCAAAGCAGAAAAATGTATCTTCATCGGATATGGTGATGGTGTGAAGGGATACAAACTTTGAAATCCTGTAACACAGAAGACAATATAGTCGAATGTGGTCGTCAGAGAGTTTTGATCTTCATCTAAAGTTGAGCAACCAAGTGATAATGCAAAGACAACAATGTAGCTTGAGCCAAAGACCGAGAAGGCTGCACCTGAGGCTGAACTAGAAGTTTAGGATGGACCAGATGAGGAGCATGTTCCAAAGAGCTCGGACAATTCAGAGGAGGAACAACCTCAACCTCAATGGGTGAGGAGGTCCACTCGACAAACAAATAAACTAGAAAGGTACAACTGACCTAGTTTTAGATGCATATTTGCTTTGTCTACTAATTATGATGAGCCTAGAACTGTGAAGGAGGCAATGGAGATGAATGACAGTGAGTCCTAAAAGATGGCCATGGATGAGGAGATGGCATCCTTAAAGAAGAATGGCACATGGGACCTAGTTCAATTGCCTAAGGGAAGGAAACTTGTTGGCTGCAAATGGGTTTTCAAGAAGAAATTCAGTTCTGAGGGCAAGATAGGAAAGTACAAAGCAAGGCTGGTTGCTAAGGGTTATTCCCAAGTGGAGGAATAGATTTTGGTGAGATCTTTTCTCCAGTTGCAAAGCTTACATCCATTAAATTTTTTTATTTGTTGTTGCTTTTGACCTTGAGGTTGAGCAAATGGGTGTGAAGACAACCTTCTTGCATGGAGACCTAGAGGAAGAGATCTACATGACACAGTTGGAGCACTATGTGGTAAAGGGTAAAGAAGAATTGGTTTGCAAGTTAAAGAAATCTCTTTATGGTCTCAAACAGTTAATATGTGGTACAAGAAAAAAAAAAATTATGTTTTAAGATTGGGATTTGTTAGATCCAAATCAGATCATTGTGTTTATTATAAGCAGGATCGTGATCATTTTATTGCTATCACTTTGTATGTGGATGACATGCTGCTGATTGATAACAGTAAGGATAACTCGTGATTTTAAAATCCTATCTTTCATTACAATTTGAAATGAAACATTTAGGAGCTGCTAAGTTTATCTTAGGGATGGAGATTATAAGAAATAGAGCTAACAGAAAACTTAAGCGAAGTCAAAAGAAGTATGTTAACTCAATGTTGCACCAATTTAAAATAAAGGATTGCTATTAAAATATAAGGCTTATTTATTAGTGTTAGTTTAATATTAGTTATTTATTAACTAATAAACGGTTGAAACTACTTCAACCACTTTGTAACCATCTTTCACATAATAAAATGATGGACACACAATGATAATGTGTGTATTCCGGTTTCTCTTCCACGCTTCTTTGTACATTCTAATCTTTCTTTATTCTCTCTCTCCGCATATTTTAACATTGGTATCAGAGCATGGCAAGGAGAAAAAAAAGGAAAGAGGTCGCCATTTTTTTGTTATTACAATCGCCATTAATACACAATCACATCGAAAGACAATTTACAAATCATGTCGAAAGCCAATCACGCATTTTTACAAAGGGCTTGTGAAAGTGATCGTGAGGACCTATAACGGGTCGTGCGGGAAGGAAAAAGACTGAAATTCGCAAGGGAAGGAAAAAGACTGAAATTCACAAGGGAAGGAAAAATACTCTAAAACGACATCAAAGAACAACCAAAACAATCTCGCGAATATTGAGATTGTTGTTGCAAATCTCACTTAATATTCACGAATCTTGCACTAGGGCACGAATTCCAATAGATCACACAACATCACGGGAGTACCCAATGCAAATATCTATGGTCGATTTAATATTTGGGTCGGTTTAGAGAATATATCAGGGCAAAGTTTAAGGCACAATCGATGCCATTAAAGACAACTTAGATGCCTTTGAAGGCACAACCAACAAAGTCATCATTTGCGCCATGAATAACAGTCACGAGGATAAATAACACTCAAATTCATGAATAGGGCACAAGATACGAATTTAACTGTTTTAATACAATTGCGAATAGGTTTTAGACTGTCATGACTCGTAGGGCATAAATAAAGATAGTCTTGACTCTCTTTTTGCAAGGACATATCGAGAATAGAGAAATTGACACTCTATTCTATCAAAATGCAAGGACAGTTTGAGAATAGAGAATTATTATTATTATTATTTTTTGTTGCTGAAGTCAAAAATTCAGAATATAGACTGTAATAAAATAATACATGACACGAAAGGAAGAACAATTATAGCCATTGTTGAAAATCCACCGGTTCTTAAAAGTGATGAACTCATTGATAGAGACTATGTATTTTAAAAGATTCCCAACACTTTGAAGACATGAAGGAATCTAGTGTAGGTGAAACTCGGCATGGATGGTTGTCTAGATAGTTCGGGAGTCTATGAATCTCGGAATTTACCCTTACAAGGGTCATGAGACAACTTGATGGAGCACTGTGGGAGTAGCTCCATATGAATGGTTGTCCAACAATTTGAGAGTTCGGGAGGTGGACTCCAGGAAATCGGGAACTACACCTTTACGAGGGTTAGGGAGGCAACTTGATGGAGTTCAACCTGGTCAAAGCATTGTTTTCAAAAGGGAAAGCTTCTGAAGAATGTGTGGTCTTCTTTGGTTATATTGTTTTAATCTTTTGTCAGTATGTTATATAGAGTAAGCCTTAAGAGGGGGTATTAAAATATAAGGCTTGTTAGTGTTAGTTTAATATTGGTTATTTATTAACTAATAAACAATTGAAACTACTTCAACCACTTTGTAACCATTTTTCACATAATAAAATGAAGGACACACAATGATAATGTGTGCATTCCAGTTTCTCTTCATCCATGGACCATTCGTTGTACATTCTAATCTTTTTTATTGTTTCTCTCTCCGCATATTCTAATTGCACCCGGTGGATATTCCTATTTCTGGGGGAGCAAAGCTTTCAGTTGAGCAATGGCCTACACACCCTGAGATGGAGGACATGAGTCATGTACCTTATGCTTGTGCAGTTGGGAGCCTCATGTATGCTATGGTCTTGACCAGACCAAACATTGCCCAAGCAGTGGGATTCTTGACCTGGTTTATGGCTAATCTAGGAAAGGATCACTGGGTAGCAGTGAAGAGAGATGTCAGATAAATTCACAGTACCTCATATCACTGTATTTTCTATCATGGATCCTTGGCAGCCAGGAAGTTCCATAATATGCCGAAGGATTAACAAGGATTTTAGACTCGAATTGGGTAGGAGATTTTGATAGCAAGAGGTCTCCTAGTGGCTGATATGTTTAGCCTGTTTGCTGATGTCATTGGTTGGATGAGTATGCAGCAGGCTGTAATTATATTATCCACTACCGAGGCAGAGTATATTGCAGCTGCTTATGCCTGTAAGGAGGCAGCCTGGCTTCAAAGATTGTGTTCATAAATTGAGATGAGTCAATGAGCAGTAAAAAATACTTGTGACAGTCAGAGTGCCATCTTCTTAGCGAAGAACCCTACATTTCATGTGTAGACAAAGCACATTGATGTGCAGTACCATTTTGTTTGTGACATGGTGGAGGATGGAAAGGTTATACTTGAGAAGGTGGATACTTTGGTAAATGTTGCAGATGCTTTGACAAAGCCTGTGAGCACAGAGAAGTTCAGATGGTGCAGCAAGGCTATGGGCATTTTTTCCTGTAGCAGTTAGTTCACTTTTGTTGATGTTCCTTTTTGCTCTTGCAAGGTATATGACAAGTGGGAGAATGTTGGGATTAGGTGTCATACACCTTGCAAATCCTAATGCAAGAGTTTAAGTGATTCTTGTGTATTTAATTATAAGCACACATGCTTCCCACTTTACATGGCTCTTTTTGTCACACATATTATGTATTCATAGCATCTATAGAGGGAGAATAAAAGGTGAACTAGGAAAATAAAACGCTAATTCTGGAGCATAAGCGCAGGGCAAATCAGCATGCACAAGGGCAACTAATTTTGGTGGTTAAGTGCTGTTAACTCATCATGCAATGTAGGCACTGGATAAGAGCTGTCTATTTTGGTAATTCATCATGCAATTAAGGTGCTGAAAAAGTCTATTATTGGACTGTCTATTTTTGGGAACGAGTCTTGTTAATTCTCTTCTATTCTAAGCACTGGAAAAGTCTATAAATCAAGCGCTTTCCGGTAGAGATAATATACAATTAATGATAAGTGTCTTGCAAGAAAAGGATAAGCGGCCTGTGTAATTTCCAGCTGTGCTGATTGGGACTGTAGGAGTGGGTAATCCATCATTGTATTGTAACCACAGATTGTGGATTGCTAAATAATATAATTGAGAGCTCCTTCGTTGCTGGGTTTTTCCTGGAAGGGTTTTCCTAGGGGTATATGTTGTATCCTATGTGAATTAAATGTGACTGCATGTTGTTGTGGGTTACTTACATGTTTATTACTCTTCCTGAAATCGAAATAACTAGGTCTGTTTTGCACTTATTTCCTCCAAAGATTAAGTAGGAATTTGTTTCGCATCCGTCTAGCTTCTTTTCACTCAAAAGGTGGTGATTTATGATTGAGGACAATACCCAACCCTACAAAATGATTAGACATTTAAACTATTGGAACCTAGGGTTATTACACTTGTCATTTGCATTCAACTTGCTATTCCATATTTCTGAAGGTCAGTCGTTGAGCTAGCTAAATAAGGGGGCAATGTGGATGTAGGTGCTACTAAGTAGCCTGTAGCGGTATTGAGCAGGTACTCAAGTCCAGAAATAATCATACCTTAAATATACTCCGGGATTATAACCAAGGTCACCCAAATTCCTGAAGCTTCCCTATTTCTCCATTACTACTGGTATATGAAGAATGCTTTGTTAGTTTTATTATTTATTTCTACTATTATTTGCAAAATCTAAGATGTGTTCAGTTGTTTATACTTTCTTTTTGGTTTATTTGGTTTATTTGTGTCCAGAAATAATCATACCTTAAATATACTCCAGGATTATAACAACCAAGGTCACCCAAATTCCTGAAGCTTCCTATTTCTCCATTACTACTAGTATATGAAGAATGCTTTGTTATTTTTATTATTTATTTCTACTATTATTTGCAAAATCTAAGATGTGTTCAGTTGTTTATACTTTCTTTTTGGTTTATTTGTTTACAGTAGTTATGGAAGTTGTCAATGTTGGGAATTCTAGTATTTTTCGTTATCTTTTGCTTTACGGATTTGTTTTACTTTTATGTCACATAAGGTCTTGAAATATGAAACAAAAGTTTCGGTTGTAAGCATGTACCAAGGGTTTTAAAGCTCAATCTAGAACAAGGATGCAAACCCTTAACCTACCTAGAACGGATTTTCAGTAACTTTTTATAGTACAAAGTAAACTTATTTGCCTTCACCAAAAAATTTCAGAGGATCGTCAGAGGGGGTTGAATAAAAAAGGTGAATGGTGTTTAGAGCACAATCAGGTTTAAAACCCTCTAAACAATTGTAAGAGAACCCCAAGTTCGAATCCTCCTCGCGACGATGGCTAATAAACAACCTAGGAAGTGACAAGAATATGGACAGATAAACTTATACAAGAGAAGTAATACTAAAAGAATCTTTAAGCTATAACAAAAGATAAATATGCCATACACAAAATGCACGAGAATTTCACTGGGAAAACCTTCAGAAAAAACTCAACATACATTTGATCTTCTTCCTTATTATATTAACTCACCATTTACAATACAATAACATACTTCATAGTTCTATTGTAACCTATTCTAATGTACATCAATAGGCGACTACCTAAATGGTACTACAAAGTACAATACAATAGGTACCAAAACCACAGGCAAGAAGATCACCCATAATGGCTCCAATAAAACCACAGACCATGATCCACCCATACAATATTATGGATATGAAAACTATGGGAAAATTGAAATGCACACATGTTATTCTGGAAAAAAATGGGGGCAGGACCCCAACCAGCACAATGCCCTAGACCCCACGAAACATGTCGGAGTGTAAGTTGTCCTTGTAGTATAGTTTATCAAAGGGGGTAGATTATGCAAAATATACAACATATTTGTGTGTACCAAATATGGGGTACATTCAAGTGTGCATTAAATTTGAAATTGTCAATGGCCCAATCATATCCTATATTGCATTAAAGCCCCAACGCAAAGGTTGTGGTATAATAAACATCAGGGTACATTCATAGTGTTATCCACGATCTAAAATCTTCCGAATGTGGCCCAAAGATTTCCCTATACCACAATAAAAATCCTTGCACAAAGGTTGTATAACAAACACGGGATGCATTCAAGTCTATCGCACAAAGGGAACAACCAAGGGGTATTCAAGTCCCAAGTGGAAAAGTTGTGGCTTAGAAAACATAGGGGCATACGAGTGTGATCTAGGTTTAATATCTCCAGAATGTAGCCTATTTCTATCCCAAACCTAGATAAGAATCCCAATATAAAGGCTATGGTGTAATGAACAAATACCAGATTCAAGTTCTGAAGGTACATTTGTGTGTGACACAGATTTAAAATCTTCAAAAGGTAACACAATCTTACACAACACCTCGTTAAAATCCTTAGGACAAAGGCTAAGGTGTAATGAACTATGGGATACATTCGAGTGCAACCCAGGATTTAAATCTTCAGAATGTTACACAAGCTTACAGCCAGTTTTAAAACTTCAAAAGGTAGCAACCACCCAAGATTACCCGACACTGCACATTATAAAAACAAAACAAAAAACACAAAACCAAGTGAAATGGCTGTGTTGCAACAAACATGAGGTATATTCAAGTGTAGCCCAACTCCAAAAAAATCAGAAAGTGGCACAATCTCATGTCACACCACAATAAAAAAACCCTAGTGAAAACTTAAAAGGTTATGATGTAACAAGCATTGACTACATTTAAATTCGTTGCAGATTCAAAATCTTGAGAGTGTGGCAGATGCTTATCCCACAGGCCCACATCGAAATAAAGACATACCATAAACTTACCAAGCATAAAGCAATCATATACATGCAGCTAAGAACTCAAACCAAGGGCCGGTGGATTGGTAAATTCAAGTTCACCAATGAAGTTGAAATGGAAAAACAATCCCGTTGTAGGATTCCACAAGGGCGACCTCATACACCAAATTGTGTCTATGACATACCATAAACTTACCAAGCATAAAGCAATCATTTAAATGCAGATAAGAACTCAAATCAAGGGCCAGTGGATTAGTAAGTTCAAGTTCACCAATGAAGTTGGTCATGAGATCAAAATCCAGGAGAGAGAAAAAATTGAACGATATAAAGTTAAATGGAAAAACAATCCCCTTGCAGGCCTCCACAAGGGAGTACTCATACACCAAATTGTGTATATGTGATGACCTAAAAACTGCTTTAACCTTTCGATTTATAATCTGACCAAGATTTACCAAGAAAAAATAATCTTCAGAAGGTTAGAAACTTACGGTTAACTGGCATAGACGTGGACCCAATCACAGGCAAAGATGATGCACCAATCGATGGGCTTGAAGTAGCAGCAATAGATGCACAAGTTGAACTTGAACTTCCTGTCCATGCACCAAAGAGACTTTTAGTCCATAAAAGCCCTGTACTAGGCCCCTCATCATTCTCTTCTTCCTGAAAATTATTTGGGATCTCTGTTCCCATGACGATTCCTTTATTGCCATTTGCATCATGGATCATATTAACATTCTTTGTGTTAATGTTATTCTGGGTATGCTGCATCATCTTTTGCATGAACTCTTCATGGCTGGCTTGCATCCGTTGCACGAATTCCTCGTGTTTTGACTGCATTTCCCGCATGAATTTTTCATACTGATCCTTGGCCATCGTTGCAGAAAGCCAATTGGGAGTATTCTCTTCTTCCATCTGATAAATCCACACCAAATGGGTAGTGAATAGGACGAACCAAATGGATTAAAATGACATACCCTCATAAACCTCAACTCAAACGAATAGAAAATGAAAAACGAAAAGTACAGCAATATGAATCAAAATTATAGAAATTTTACAAGTGTCTTAAAACCAATTCCATAAGAACATCGTGTCATACCTGATATTACTGAGAGAAAGCTCTGAAATGCTGCTGCTGTGTTTGCAATTTTTGCAGTTGGAAGAGTGGATGAAGCCATTATATTTGAAAACTTGTGCGTGGATCTCAAGCTAAGCAATTTAAATATGAATGAAATATTGTCGTTGCTACTAGTCATTCATATTTAAAGATCTAGCTTGCTTATCACGCACGGTTTATGATTTGAATTTTTTTAAATTTTAATTAGTCATCTCCAGCTATGAACCCTTTTGCTATTGTTCATTTATCTTGTACAGTAATGTAAAAGGGCACAAATATCCTCGTTACCTAGTGGTTCTATGGAAGGTGCAATTTATAATTTATGGAGCGGGTGTTGAGAAATTTCAGGAATATTTTAGTAGTAAAATGGTCTAGGAAAATGATCCGTAACTAGTGGAATATGCAACTCCTATGTATTAAAAAATTACTTTTACGAGTGCATGCAATTATTGATCCTGTTTTTAAGCTCCTGCACAAACTTCTCTTCAAAACATTCGAGCTCCATTTTCTTTTGAGAATATTTCATTCAATCTCATAAAATTTTGGAGAAAAGGTCATGGGACATGTTGCATAGATAAAACAGGGGTACCCCTCCCTTATAGAGTGTTCGTTGTGTCGCTCAAACATTGAATTTTAAAATTTGTTTATGGATGTTAGTGTAGATATTACATCAACACGACAACATCCTATTATTTTAATTTAAAGGACCATAAAGTATGTCATCGACTACTTCATCATTACTCGGCGTTCGTCATAAGTCCCAAAAGTACGACAACTACACATCATCGGGTGAGATAGTGATGTGCCATATGTTTATATTTTGAAACAATTTTCATAGCTTTACTATTTCATTTTTTGGTATTTTCTTTAACTATATATGGTTCTTGTATCCCTATTATGGTGCCCATTATTTCGTTACTGGTCACTTGGGCTTTTTGTTGGATTATCATCATGGTAAAGTGTGAAAAAATAGGGTTGAGAGGGAAAAATTGTCGTTTACAATCTATTTTTTAATTTTTATATATTTAACAAGAAAAAAATTATTAAAAAGTCTTTTTTTAGTGTTGATGGGTAAAAATGTTCTTTATTTGTTTACTCTTCTCTCTAACTATAATAAAATTCATTTTGTATCTATATTTTTTAATAAAATTTGAAATAAAATGCAGAGGCCTCATGTTATTTACAAAGAAAGAGGTAACAACTTGAAGGGAAGGAATTAATGAAGATAGTGGTGGGGAGGGCACGTGAAGGATGTGACAAGGGCATGACAAGTGAGTTCATGTTTTCTTCCCTCCCACCTTGTTTGTGTATCTTTTATTTATTTATTGTCGAATGCCAAATACCACACAAAATGCACTAGCAATACTCCCAAAACTATTTCAAAATGAAACGTTTGAACAATTCTTAGTACTTTTTTTTTTCGCATCATAATGTTTTTGTTATCAACAAAATAAACCCATGATAAATTGATAACATGCACATATGCCGTACTTAATGAGATTCATGTTGGTTAAATTTTCCTTTTATTTTGGGCTTTCTTTCTTATAATGCAAGGTAATGCATTTTTTTTTGACACAGATGCCTCAGTGTAGACACAAAATCACGCACTTTGGGTAATTATCTAGTCTTGATTACATACTACTATTCATATGATTCCTAAGTAAGAACGATACTAATTAACCCATGTCTTTGGCCACCTTTCTTTCCTTTTTGTCACTTTTCTTGGTTTTACACTTATGTTTGCTCACTGTCTTTTCATACTTCGGCATTTGTCATCCTCGGACATCGGTGCCCAGGACTAGGATGTCAGCGCCAGGCGCCCTTGTCCAATTTGGGCGCCCCTTTCCTCTTTGTACTTTACTCACACTTTTTTGGTCCTTTCAATCCATCCGATCATCTTATCTTTTTGGTAGTCACCATGCGGGGTTAATTACGAAATTCAAGCAAAGGAATCATATAAATATAAAGTTATGTGATCATAATAAAGAACCAAGCACTAAACATCTACTATCTCCATCTAAGGTTGCATTCATCAAAGGCATTTATAGCTCCATTTACATCCATCTAGCTCCATCACAAGGGATAAAGGTTAGTTCATCTGCATCACACTTCATAGGAGGAGTCTAGTATTTCCATGCACACATTATTTACATTCTACATTTAGTTACTTGCTCTCTACTCACAAAGTGTGACACACACAAGAGCAACCTAAGGCACAATCGTTGCACACACACACATAGAACTACATTGGGTCTGAGATGTAGTGCAACACTTAGTCAGTAAGTCCACCATTGTGGCGGTTGAGGACACCATCCGACCCCTCATTTTGCATATTTTTAGGATTTGATGTCTATTTGAGGGCTTTGCAGGTTCTTTCTTCATTGTAGGTTTATTAGTACCTTAACAATCTTACAACGACATACAAACGATAAAAGGTGAACAAGTGTGAACCTCTTGCACACCTTAAAGGGGTTTTCTCGAGCATCTACGTACCAAGGCACTTGAAACAAGATCGAGGTACCCACAAGCACCCCTATCCCTCTCCAGGCACCCCAGTCTAGTCAAATATGTCGGATCTATACTTTTCCAGGCTTTTATGTGACGATTCTCCATCTCTGTTCAGCTGATCTCCACTTCGACATGGTCCAACAACCTCTTCAAATCAGCTAAGGCTCTTCTAACCCTCTTTGTAATTAGGGTTTCATATTTTTATTACTTAGTTGCTTGAGTTAATTTATGTATTTCATTATTCAATTATTTTACTACAAACTTGCATTAGATTAGGCTATTATTTTACATTTTAGCATAATCATTTTGGTGAACCGATTGATTCAACACATTACTTTTGAGTATGTCTTCATCAGACAAGTTATGACTCAATCATCTTATCCCTCTTTCGCTCCCACTAGGGTTTTGGTATAGTTACTACTCCTGTTGATTTCATGCAACTTCGTACTCAACACCCTCCTCGCTTTGTAATGCATATGACGTACTCGCCTCCTGAACTACACCAAGACTAATTAAAGTTCCAAGCAAAGCTAAACTAACAAAACTAACACCACATGGTCTAATTGAGCAAATGCTTATTAAATCTAACATATTTACATCAATGATTAAAGCTTAATGGAATGTTTGAAATAACTAACATGATATATCAATCTATCTTAGCTAGAGCATGCCTCACTATAATATTCAATCATAACCAACTTAGACCTAAATAGATCTAGAAAAATCAAATTGGAGGTTTGTTTCACTCCAAGAAGGTGAGATGGTCTCTCCAACAATGACTACAAGATCATATTGATACCTATGTACTAACCCCATCAAGACTTGAGGCAAGGATTAAGCTTGGTTATTAATCATATTTCTTATATGATATGCAAATCAAAGCATGGTGTAAATTTTAAAGGTATGTGGTTAGTCCTTTTTATAGTTTTTCCTTTGAGGAAAACTAGCATCTTGGTGTATGTGGGACTAAAAGCACAAATTATATTAAGAATTGTTAATCATGATTAAGGCTTGTTAATCATAATTAGTGAATTAACAAGTGATTAAGATGTGAGGAGCCTTAATCAACCACTTAGGGTCAATTAGGAGGCTAGGATAAGCTTTTGAAGCTTGTTGAGATGTTGTGGAGGGAAGTGGGGTGATTTTGAGTGGTTGGAAGAGGGGTTTGAGCCAATAATAGGGTATATTGACCAAAACAAGGGTAAAATAGGCTTAATTAGCTAATAATTGTTAATTATTTGTTTAGAAGAGGATTTTGACTTACGATTCGTCATAAAGTGGCATCCTAAATGCGAAAGAGGATAGGTAATCAACAAAGCATTGTTAATTGACCAAAATGGTAAGAAACGTTAGTTAATTAGTGGAAATCACTAATTATAATGGGAATGGTAAAAACGAGAGTTATTTGTGTGCTTTTAGCAATAAGATTGCAAAAGCGAATTTAGGTGTCTACATTTGCCCCTGTTTGAGGTGAAGTAAGTGACTTCACTTCAAATATAGTAGACACGTATAAACAAGTAAAATTTTGAAGAAAAATGAGTAGAATGAAGGATGCCCCCTCGAGTCTCGGTGGCGTATAAAAGAAGTCAATCGACAATCAAAAATATGATCGAAACAAATTGAAGAAATAGGATAGGAATAAACATGATTGTTTATTGCCTAGGTGATTTAGAAGAAAAATTAATAGTGATAAGAAATGAAAGTGGAGAATCGGGATAACTCTCTGCATCCAATCTTTAATAAGAAACTTTTATTTCATCATGTTGCCCATATGATCTACATCGCGCCTTTATTAAAATAAACAAAAGTGTAAAATAACATGAAAAGCTAAATTACTAACATTTGTTCATTGTTAAAAATATGCAACATACATAATGTAATGCAATACGAGAAAGTAAAACGATGCTTAACTCCATGCAACATACATAATGCAATGCAATACAAGAAGGTAAATCAACTAACCTAACAAAGAAACAAGTACAATCACACATACTCAAACAAACAACATTTAAGACAATTGCACCAATGTTTTTGTTATCAAGCTTCAGCCTCGAATGTTCGTGTTGTAATGACAAGGGTTAAAAATGGTGCCCCAAGCAAGGATATATGCGAGGGGAGTAACGGAGGACACAAGTAGTCCCATGGAAATTGTTCATGCACTATGACACAGTCTTTGATAACTCACTGTTGCATGGGAGTATCGACATAGTAAGCAAGCCAACTTTGTTAATGGAGGTAGATCACGATGATCTACAAGTCATTTGAGATAAGAACAAGTAAAAACATAAGAAAGATGTTTTTGTAGGAAAAATTTTGATGTTCGAGGACAATGCATTTGATACAAGATTCAATATGTGCATGTCATTTACCAATTTTTGAATTTTTTTGAATTTTTGCAATTTTTTGGATTTTTAATGATTTTACCAATTTTTTGGGTTTTTTTTTTTTAATTTATATTGTTTTGATTTTTTAATTTTTAGGAAGAAAATATTATAGAATAAATAACGAAGTCATGGGACATCACCAAAAGTCACCGTGAGGCAAGAATATGCCCTGGTAGTAGAAAAGGTCGTCGAAGCAAAAATATGCCCCAGCGTAGCAAAAACGAGCATAAAATAATTATTTATTAAAAATAATCATCACGACGAGTGTTAGAATAATTTAGAAGAACCACGACGGCTCCAAGGCACCTCGGGGTGAGAAACACGTCATGGGGGGTAAAAATGGGTATATAAACCATCGTGGCAAGTTCATTTACCACATACACTTACCTTTTTACTGTTGATTGAGCTTTGACCTACGAGAGGAAATGACGAGGGTGCAAAACTAGAAACACCGTGTGGATCGTGTGAGAGACTACATGAGACTTCCAAGGATGGCTCCTAGATACACAAAGCAAAACTTTTCACTTTTACATTTTTATAGCATTTAATTTTGGTAAATGACATTTATTAGGGTAGGTTTAGGGTAGAAAAGTCACGCGAATGCGTCAAAGATGGCCCTCGGGGCGTGCCTATGCTCACGGGATGCGCTAGTGCTTATAATGCAAGTGTGCATATCGCACAATGCTTTAGGGGGCGTGTTTATGCATACATGGTCAAAAGGCGTATACACCTATGCACTTGTGTAAAGAAGTCTGTGCAACACCATTAGAGGGTTGGGAAAAAAAAAGAGTGCATATGCGTGAATGGGGGCGACGGAGTTCTAAGGGCGCCACATCGTAGGGGGTGCACTAACACCGCGAGGGGGCACTGGTGCACAAAAGGCACTTTGGAGTGACTTTAGAAGAAAATGAAGGTTTCTAAAAAGAGCAAGATGGTAGGATAGATGGATTGGATAACAAAATAGAAGAATTAGATGATAGAATAGGAGAATAACATGGTAGAATATAAGAATAAGATCATAAAAATGTTCTAATTGACCTCCCGCAAATGGATTTAGAGCGGTTAGAGATACAAGAGTGATATAGGCGGCTTTGGGCTTATGAGGTGACATTCACCAACGATACCATATTTTCTTAGAGATCACAAAGGTGGAGGTTACTCGGTCATCATATGTGGCCCATATGCCACAAATTACTTTAGATCATAGCCTGCTCACAACCTTAGCTGAGAGATGGCGTAGTGAGAGTCAAACGTTTCACCTTTCAACCGACGAGATGAGCGTTACATCGGAGGATGTGTGGCGTATCCTACAAGTTCCTATCCAAGATCAATTGATTACCTACGATGGTCATCAGGACCATATTCAACAACGCATAACCAAGATGTTTAGAGTGGTAAACATACCCCGCCGAGTATGACTACTAATATTAGCAGTGTATGAATGATCGGGCCGGCTGGACAGTCCTCAGTGTTTTTGTTAGCTCTTGTCAATGACATATCATTACTCCGACAAGACTGGTGCTCGATTTCCTCTAGGCCTTATTGGAGTGATTCACAACCTCCTCCAGGGAGAGGTTTATTACTGGGGATGGTGCATTCTAGCCCACTTATATGTGGATTTACATTTGATCACTTACCACGAATAGAGGTTCATGGGTCCTACCACTTTGCTACAAATATGGGCTTGGGACCATATTGCGATTAGATGCCCTGTAAGAGTATTGAGAGCTCAATCCCTCGACAAGCCATCTTTCATGGGTTGGGTTTTAAATGGAGATGATATTCGCAATCACAAGTGGGGGCACAAATTATTATAGGTGTTCTTTTCGGCACAACATGGGACCATCTCTCAAGCCGTGGGACTTGCAAAACTTGAGATGGACCTCCGAAGAAAGCCGGTTCTCGCTTCCTAATCTACTCGCCACAAGCTACTCCAAAGCAGAAGAACCTATTATATCCTAATCTAACCATTCCAAGGGGACAAGAGAGAGAGAGAGGGTGAAAGAGCCTACACTAAGTGGTGATACACCAGAAAAGGAAGTGGTTGAATCACATATCCGACTACCTGAAGTGGAGAGAGGTGAGCAGAGGAGAGGGTGGACAAATGCACCACAGACTAGAGATAGATTTCACATGGAACACCACTTCAAAACCCATTAAACACAACTCCCGTAACTCCGTAAAAAACATCAAAGTATGCATAATATACCCCAAACGATGAGAGGTAAGAAGAGACAACAAAATAAGCCAAGGATGGACAAATGCATCATGAAACAAATTTTATTGCTCCAAAAAGTTACACGGTACATCATTAGTGGGCAAGAGGCAAGAAAATGCCATTACAGAGCCATAAAGGAGGCTTAGACTCCAGTTCTACCCTAAGGAAGAAAGAGAGAGGGGGAGAGAGAAACAATGAACCACCCTTTGAATATGCCCTTCTTTACAATATATAGGAAGAATGAGAGAGAGGAGGGAAAATTTGAATCCTGCTTCAACCACCTTGAGATATGCATCGAATCCTATTTTGAAAGCTCAACCACTATCAATCAATGCCCTCTCAAATCCACCTACAATCTGTCATTCTAGATCCCTATTACTTGTTACTCGTTGTCAATCAAGGAGGAAGAATGGATCAAATCAAATCCGATCTGAGTAGTTGAAGAAATCAGATTCTATATTAATGGCCTGGAAGATGTTTTCCCATTTTTCACCCACTAAAGCCTATTAAGAATGATATTTTATGTTTCCATGGTGTAGAGGGTGTCGAGACATTTCCAAAAAGTCTTCTCCACCCAAATATGAGTTTCCAATCAAAAGATATGGCCATTTGAAGATTAGGGTCACGGGCACGCAATATTTGAAAGAGTCTGTCCGTACTAGGTCCACGTGGCAGCCTCACGCACCTTGAAGATTCAGCCCCTACCTTTCACTTCTTGAAATTGCACACTGATGACACGTGGTGGCTTCCGCAGCTCCCTGGGCTTCTTTTGTATTTTTCCTCAGTCTCTTTTTGCTTGGTTTTGGGGCCAAAAGTTCCGACTCCGACATGTGGAGGCTTGCGCTTGTTTGGAAACCCGCCCCAAATTTTACTTTTGAAGTAGCGTCATGCAGTTGACACTTGGCTCCCTCCACTGGCCTACCTCTTCTTTGACTATTCAACCCCCAACTCTATCCCTTTTTTGACCTTGGGACATGTGGAAGGCCCGCGCTCATTTGAAAACTCATTTTGATTTTACCTTTGAAGGAGCATCGTTAAGACACGTGGCACCTTCCACCTGCACTCTTATACTTAACCAATTTTGGGCCCACTTTTTAATTTGACCTCTATTGACCATTTGGCCAACGTGGAGGGCTGGCGCGCTCATTTGAGTCTCCACCTTGGGCTCCCATCTTATAATTAGCAGCCGAGCCGACACTTGGCACCTTCCACTGAGTCAAGACTTTTCAACGGGCGGTGCAAATTTTGGGGCTCTAGACACGTGGAGGCTTGGCACTTGTTTGGGTCTCCACTTTGGGATTTAATCTTTGAGGTGCATCATTTGGACACTTGGCAGCTTCCACTGTCTCCTCCATACTTAGCCAATTTTGGGGCTCATTCTAATCATTTGTGAAGCCCAAAGACTTTGAACCTTTCCTCATTTCTTTCCTTTGAGCCTCTAGTTTCTTTGACACCGTTTTCTCCTTCCCCACCCTGATACTCCATTTTAGAGCCCACCTATAACCTATGTTTGTTGATTTGAAGCATGGGTTCATTCGACGAACCGTTTCTTGAATTTCTTCTACATGGGTCGTGTTTGATCAATTTTGTCGGGGGAAAATTGGGATAACAATTTGGTGACTCATGGGGACATCTACCTACTAGATGAAGAGATTAGTGGCCTTGAAGCATCCATTGGGCATGGAGTCAAGAATGATATACTAATCCTTTTGCTCTTGATCTTCGATAATTGATCCACGAGCCCGACCAACTTGCACTTGGTGACCCTGAACCTACCTTGGAAATGGACTATCTCGAAAATGTTTTTAGTTGCTCTGCATTTGTTTTATTTTGAAATTAGCAACTATTACAAGAAACTATGGGTCTCTCCACCATGAATACTAAAGGGCCTAGCCTCACCTCTAGAGCAATGCAAACAAAACTTATGTACAAAGACAAAATCATACATGCCTCAAATGAGACATGCAGAGTGTGCACAAGCACTTCTTCTTGTTGAAAACAAAGTCTACTCCTACTCCTACACTAACCAGAGAGAAAAGAAAATCTAAACAAATCCTACTACAGCAGGGAGAAGTAGCTTCCCTTTCTCAAGAGGGGCAGCCATGCAAATGATTTGACACTAAATATGGCTTCTTGATGAGTGAAAACTGACTATAAGTCGGTCCTCCACCCAAATCATCAAGGTATCAACATCAACCAAAAATACCTCCTCAAGCTGATTGGCATTGGACTCCTGAGGTGTTGATGATGACCCTTGGTACTTTGATACTCATCCTCATGCCTAAAGTAGGCATGACTGTTTTGGCTTCTCCCTTGGCTCCAATGAAGCCAAGTACTTGATCGGGCATGGTCTGATCCTTTGATGTGCCCATTACTCTGAAATTTAACTCCAAAAATGGAGTCTTTTGTGGACCTTCTTGGATGGATGGTGTGAGAGGGATGATGACATCCTCTTGCCTTTTCTCTTCCTTCTCCTATGAAGAACATGGAAGACTCATATCTTCCAACCTTGGTTCCAGAGGGATGTTATGAGACATAGGTTGTTGTCTTGAATGCTCTCCTTCATGGTAACAGGCTCATATGCTTGGAAGGTGGGTGATAGAGGAGTAAATGATGTAATTTCCTCAGGATCCTCTCTATCAAAGTAATCCTCCAAGTTAGACATAGATAATCTGTCTCCTTGTTTTGTCCTACTACATGTGCTCTACCTCCTCCATGGTGTCCTCCTGATCTACAACTTGCTCACCATGGTTCCCTTCATCCTCAAACATGAAGTTTGAAAGCTCAAACTCCTCTTCAACATTAGAGCTTGAAGGGGATGAAGTGGGAGGAAGAACTGAAAGGTTCTTTTGTGGCCTACTCCACACTTGGAGCCTCTAAAATTGTATGATCCTCCTCCATCATGGGTTCATCAATCAAATCAGGCCCTTGAAATGAAAGCAAAAAATCTTCAATGATGCTTTCTTCATTGAGTGGCTTCAACTCTGATTTGATCTCTCCCATCTCTCTCTCTTCAATGGGACTTGAGCTGATTGTTCCTCCTCTTTAACTAGTTGTGCAACTTGGATTAGATCAACATCCTCTTCAGACAAAGTGCCATCAGGACATGCATTCGAGAAAATAGACCATTTTTCTTCTTCTTCTTCTTCTTGTTCTTCTTCTGCTACAAACTCAGCCTTAACCACCACTGGCTCTTCAACCTTGACCTCCTCTATTGGCTTAACCATCAAGGGGATCTTTGTAAACCCAAATTTAGCAGCCCAACTCTTCAGATTTTCTATCATTTTTTCTGTTGGGCCCACTTCTTGTTGTTTTCCTTGACTAGATTCTTGAGTCTCTTCCCAACATGGACTTGGGAAAGCAAGAGGAGTGGCAGGTTGGGGTTCAACCAGTTTTGCTATTGTTTGTGGTGGAGGGAGGTGGAATTCTTGTTTGTTTGGAGGGAATGACTGCTTGGGGAAAAGGGGAGAAGAATCAAAATGAGATGGAAGATCGTGGAGATGGAGAAAAGAAATCAACACTTGGGGCAGTAAGTGAGGGGCTTGACTCTTGATCATGCTGAAATGATAAAGTTTGAGAAAGAGAAAATGAAGAGCTAGGAGGTGGTGGACTTACCCATTGACAAGGTTGTCTTATGTCCAACTCATAAGCCTCAATATCCTCAATCCATTGTGTAAGTTGAGGCAACATTTCAACCATGAAGTCAATCTTCTCCTAAGGGTTGTAATGTCTTGAAAAGGGCCTCCCCATGGACAAGGTGCCTAAAACCAATCTTGAATGCCTTCATTTGTGATGTACCCCTAGATTGCACCATGCTAGCCTCCATTCTTTGAATCTTCTCCAACAAAACCAACATTCTCCATATAACTTGTCACCATTGTATGCATCCCCTTGTTCTTGATAAGCTCCATAGCCAAACTATTTTTGGCAATTCTCATATGGGTAAGCATGATTATCCTGATCTGATCATAATGTTGATCTGGAGGAGTTAGGAAATGCATTGGAGGTGGATTGCATTGTTGTTTCTGTAAGTGTGAGTTCCAAGAAGGGAATGAAGTCATGATTGCACAACTTCATGGAATGGGAAAAATGAAAGAGATGGAAGAAGAAAATGGATGAAAATGAGTGGAAATGGATGGAAAAGGTCTGTAACTCAAAGGATGGGTTATTGACCAGATGGAGTCACCAGATGTGCTTTGAATGTGCCTCAAAAGGTTGAATCTCACCAAGAACACATCAACTTGATGAAATGAAGTGGTAAGGTACTTCACTGTCCCACTGGCATGCCAAAATCATAGTGTGGTCAATGGTGGCTTATGATTTACTATGTAAATGAGACACCTTAGAAAGATGGAAGATCTAACCTCAGTGTCCCACCGGGTGCCAAAATGTTAGTGCAGAATCACAACACCCCCAAATGGCCTGGGTGTGAAGTGGGGCATTCGGTGTGATTACACAACATGGGACCATCTCTCAAGCTATGGGACTTACAAAACTTGAGATGGACCTCCAGAGAAAGCCGGTTCTTGCTTCCTAATCTACCTACCACAAGCTACTCCAGTGTAGGAAGAACCTATTCTATCCTAATCTAACCATTCCAAGGGGAAAGAGAGAGAGAGAGAGAGAGGGTGAAAGAGCCTACACTAAGCGGTGATACACCAGAAAAGGAAGTGGTTGAATCACATATCCGACTACCTGAAGTGGAGAGAGGTGAGCAGAGGAGAGGGTGGACAAGAATGCACCATGGACCAGAGATAGATTTCACACAAAACACCACTTCAAAACCCATTAAGCACAACTCCTAAAACCTGCAACAAACATCAAAGTATGCACAATATACCTTGCAATGATGAGAGGTAAGAAGAGACAACAAAATAAGCCAAGGATGGACAGATGCATCACAAAAAATTTTATTGCTCCAAAATGTTACACAATACATCATTAGTGGGCAAGAGGCAAGAAAATGCCATTACAGAGCCATGAAAGGAGGCTTAGACTCCATTTCTACCCTAAGGAAGAAAGAGAGAGAGGGGGCAGAGGAGAAACAATGACCAACCCTTTGAATATGCCCCTCCTTTACAATATATAGGAAGAATAAGAGAGAGAGGAGGGAAAAATTTGAATCCTACTTCAACCACTTGAGATATGCATTGAATCCTTACTTTGAAAGCTCAACCACTATCAATCAATGCCCCTCTCAAATCTACCTACAATCTATCGATTCGGATCGATTACTTGTTCAAGTGTCAAGGAGGAAGAATGACAAATCAAATCAAATCTGATCTGTAGTTGAAGAAATCAGATTCTGTATTAATGGCCTGAAGAATTTTTCCATTTTTCACCCACTAAAGCCTATTAAGAATGATATTTTATGTTTCCATGGTGTAGAGGGTGTCGAGACGTTTCCAAAAAGTCTTCTCCCACCCAAATATGAGTTTCCAATCAAAAGATATGGCCATTTGAAGATTAGGGTCATAGGTGCACAATATTTGAAAGAGTTTGTCCATACTGGGTCCACGTGGCAGCCTCGCACACCTTAGAGATTTAGCCCTACCTTTCACTCTTGAAATCATGTTGACTGACATGTGGTGGCTTCCATGAGCTCCTTGGGATTCTTTTATTTTGCCTCAGTCTCTTTTCTTTTAATGGGGCCAAAATTCCACCCGAGACACGTGGAGGCTTGGCGCTTGTTTGGAAACCCACCCCAAATTTTACTTTTGAAGTAGCATCGTGTTGACACTTGGCTCCTTCCTTCCGCCTCCTCCTCTTTTTGACTATTCAACCCCGACTTTGTCCCTTTTTTTGGACCTGGGACACGTGGAAGGCCCATGCTCATTTGAAAACCCGCTTTGGATTTTACCTTTGAAGGAGCATCGTTAAGACACGTGGCACCTTCCACCTACACTCTTATACTTAACCAATTTAGGCCCACTTTTGAATTTGACCTCTATTGACCATTAGCCACGTGGAGGGTCAGGTGCAAGTTTGAGTCTCCCGCCTTGGGCTCCCATCTTGAAATTGCATCGAGTCGACACTTGACACCTTCCACTGAGTCAAAGACTTTTCAACGGCCGGTGTAACTTTTGGGGCTCTGGACACGTGGAGGCTTGACACTTGTTTGAGGGTCTCCACTTGGGATTTAATCTTTGGAGGTGTGTCGCTTGGACACTTGGCAACTTCCATTGTCTCCTCCATACTTAGCCAATTTTGGGGCTCGTTCTAAACCATTTGTGAAGCCCAAAGACTTTGAACCTTTTTTTCCTCTCTCGAGCCTTCTAGTTTCTTTGACACAAGTTTTCTTCCTTCCCGACCTCGCTACTCCATTTTAGATCCCGCCTACAACTTGTTTGTTGGACTTGAAGTGTGGGTTCATGCCTGATGGAACTGCTTTCTTGAATTTCTTTCTATAGATGGTCATGTTTGATCAATTTTGTAGAGGGGAAAATTGGGATAACAATTTGGCGACTCACGAGGACATCTACCTCGCTAGATGAAGAGACTAGTGGCCTTGAAACATCCATCGGGCATGGAGTCAAGAATGATAGCCTCGACATCGATCTTGTCTTTGATCCGCGAGCTCGACTGCTTTGCACTTGGTGACCCCGAACTCCGCATTGAAATGGACTGCCTGGAAACCCATTTTTAGTTGGTCTCGTATTTGTTTCATTTTGAAATTAGCAATCATTACAAGTAACTATGGGTCTCTCCACCATGAATACTAAAGGGCTCGACCTTGTAGCTCAAGAGCAATGCCAACAAAACTTATGTCCAAAGAAAAAATCATACATGCCTCAAATGAGACATGTAGAGTGTGCACAAGCACTTCTTTTGCTGAAAACAAAGTCTACTCCTACTCTTACACCAACCGGAGAGAGAAGAGGGAATCAAAACAAATCCCGCAACCGGCGTAGGAGAAGTAGCTTCCCTTTCTCAATATGGGCAGCCATACAAATGATTTGACATTGAATATGGCTGCTTATATGAGTGAAAAATTGACAATAAGCCGGTCCTCCACCCAAATCATCAAGGTATCAACATCAACCAAAAATAACTCCTCAAGCTGATTGGAATTGGAATCCTGGAGGTGTTGATGATGACCATTGGTACTTTGATACTCATCCTCATGCCCTGAAGTAGGCATGACTAGCTTTGCTTATCTCTCCTTGCTCTAATGAAGCCAAGTACTTGATTGGGCATGGTCTGATCCTTTGGATGTGCCCATTACTCTAAAATTTAACTCCAAAAATGGAGTCTTTTTGTGGACCTTCTTGGATGGATGGTATGAGAGGGATGGTGACATCCTCTTGCCTTTTCTTTTCTTCTCCTGTGAAGAACATGGAAGACTAATATCTTCCAACCTTGGTTCCAGAGGGATGTTGTGAGACATAGGTTGTTGTCCTTGAATGCTCTCTTTCATGGCAACAAGCTTATATGCTTGGAAGGTGGGTGATAGAGGAGTAAATGATGTAATTTCCTCAGGCTCCTCTCTATCAAAGCTATCCTCCAAGTCACCGATAGTCTGCCTCCTCATTATCATGCTTGCATATTCTCTACCTCCTCCATGGAGTCCTCCCCGATCTACAACTTGATCACCATGGCTCCCTTCATCCTCAAACATGAAGTTTGAAAGCTCAAAGTCTTCTTCAACATTAGAGCTTGAAGGGGATGAAGTGGGAGGAAGAACTGAAGGCTATTTTGTGGCCTCGCCCCACACTTGGAGCCTCCTATCCTCCTCCATCTTGGGTTCATCAATCAAATCAGCCCTTGAAATGAAAGCAAAAATATTCAAATATGGTTTCTTCATTGAGTGGCTTCAACTTTGATTTAATCTCTCCCAACTACTCCTCTTCATTGGGACTTGGAGCTAGTTGTTCCTCCTCTTTAACTGGTTGTGTAGCTTGGATCAGATCAGCATCCTCTTTAGACAAAGTGCCATCATGGACACTACATTCGAAGTAGCCAATTTAACGACCGATCTTCTTGTTCTTGTTCTTGTTCTTGTTCTTATGCAAACTCAGCCTTAGCCACCACCGGCTCTTCAACCCTGACCTCCTTTATTGGCTTGAACATCAAGGGGATATTCTTAAACCCAAATTTAGTAGCCCAACTCTTTAGATTGTCTTTCATTTCTTCTCTGTTGGGCTCCACTTCTTGCTGTTTTCCTTGACTGGATTCTTGAGTCTCTTCCCAACATGGACTTGGTAAAGCAAAAGGAGTGGCAGTTGGGGTTTAACCAGCTTTTTCTTGTACTTGTGGTGGAGAGGGGAGGGGACTTCTTGTTTGTTTGGAGGGAATGATTGCTTGGGAAAGGAAAGGGGAGAAGAATTGAAATGAGATGGGAGATCGTGAGATGGAGAAAATAAATCAACACTTGGGGCAGCAAGTGAGGGGCTTGACTCTTGATCATGTTGAAATGATAAAGCTTGAGAAAGAGGAAAAGAAAAGCTAGGATATATGATGATTGATGTATTACTAATCTTTTCATATTTTATTTATGATATATCATGCTTAATCAGATATTTATGTTTGTATCACATGTTGTTAGATTTATGAGATAGCCTTAAATGATGTCATATTACATGTTGATGAGATACTCGAGTAAAACATGTTTTTATTTTTTATATTGGTGTGGGGGATATATTTTGATCATACACAACCCCTCTTTCCCCACTCGATGATACGATATCGATGATTAGCTTTAACATACATGTGTGATGTAGACTTAGCTTTTATTAATATATGATGTATAGATGTGATGTTTATGTGATATGATGTCGACATGATAACAAAATGTACAAGTAAAATAATGAGAACAAGTTAAACAAATCTAATCAAAGGAACACAACTATCTATAAGCATGCAATATATAATGAACTTAATGCAATGCACCACAAATTTAAAGTAATACTCCATCTAAGTAAAAAAATGAATCCAATTGAAAGCACAAAATACGAAAAAGCAATATAACTAAAACCCTACAAAACAACAACTAAAAGTAATAAAACTACTACTTTGTTTTTGTGGGACAGCTTTGGGACATTTTTTGTTGTTTTTGGTATTATCTCGAGACAATTTTCTATTGTTTTGGAGTTTTCTACTAAATGTATTTGAATGTTTTTTATTTTCTCAACTAACATATCTGTATGTTTTGGGATTTTCAAAAGGTTATACGAATGTTTTTTATGTTTTCTAAGAATTTTTTTGAAGTGAGCATGCAAGGAAATGGAGAAATGTAGATGCCTCAGCGTTAGATGGGATGTAAAAGGGAATAATGCCACATGTTATGTGTAAGAAGGTGACAATGTGAAGTTTCCCCAATGTGAGATGGGAATATTCAAAGTCAAACTCTTCACATTCAAAAGTAGGATCACGATCAAGGCAAAGAGGGACATGCTCACAAGGGACTCAAACAAAGGTAAGGACCAGCTTAAGACAAATCTATCATACTCCTAGACCTGAAATGCTTGTGAACAATGGACCCTCCAATGGCACCGAAACCGGTTTTCACCAAAGGACTTATCTCGAAGTGCCACCACTGCATGGTTTTCACTCCAATATAGATGAATATGGGCTACCCAAAGGTGAGCCACATATAGAAGAAGATGGGCTACCAATACATCGCCAAGAATCAAAGATGAGGGCATTTTAGGACATGCCCCAAGTATAGGAGAGGATGGGCTACCAAGAGGTGTTGTATAGATAGACAAGAAAATGGGCTACCGTAAGGTGTCCTATTGATAGAAGATGATGGGCTATTAGGACATGGCTCTAGAATCAAAGAAGAGGTGGTTTTAGGACGTGCCTCAAGTATAGAAGAGGATGGGCTACTAGGTGGTGTCCTACAGATAAGAAGATGGGATACCAAGAGGTGTCCCAGCGTGACTAAAGATGAAGGGCTCCTCGGAGGTGTCCCATATATAGTAAGATAATGGGCTATCGGAGGTGACCCACATATAGATGATGAGGGACTATTTGGAGGTGGCCCATATATAAAAGAAGATGATGGGCTAATAAGTGGTGACCTAAGGTGATTTTGTGATTGAGGAATTGTGATAGATAAAAATGATCGTGTAATGAAAAGATAGGTTGTGGATTAATTCCGCACTGGGCATTTTATCACACAATGAAGAATGTGAAGGTGGAAGAATAAGAGGAGGATTAATTTTGATGATCATAGGATCTTCCTTTATGATCCGACAAACAAAATCAACCTCTTTCCCGTAATACAAAAATGTATAAGGGTCTAAAGATAATTCTTATGTGTGATTCTTTAGGGAATGTCATCATGTGACCCCATGATTTCTATGATCACTTCTTCATTCTGAAATGAATCGATCAATATGGGTAGTTGTTATTTGACCATGGGAGGTTGACTAGAAGAAACGGGTCCAACTGGTGTGGAAGATTGAGAAGATGATGACTTAAGAGATGAAGTAGATTTGGATCTAGATGTCTCTGTGAGTAGAAGAAGATGTAGATTTAGAACTGATAGGTATAGGTTTTCCTATAAGATGATATATCGCGGGTAAATCCCTAGGATCACTCATCTAGGAAGGATATTGCGATATATGAGTCAACTTAGATGATTGCAACATAAGTGTTGACTTAGATGATTGCGACATGGGTGTTGACTTAGATGAATTTGGATTCTCCCAGATCTTCAATGGAGGAAGAGGTTATCGAGGCAACAAATAAGGGAGATCCTGCAAAGAAAGGGATGACCGTTGCTCAAGAATCAAATTAGATGTTTGATTATTAGGACTTGGGGCCACATGGATTTTTAAAGTAAGATGCCATTTAGGTGACTGATAAGGGGAGTCTTATGAAGAGAGGGAGAACTAGTGACTTAAGAGTCGAATGAGTGAATAGCTCTAATGAGAATCTTCATGAGACTAAGGTGAATCCAAAGAATCGAAGAAGAAGAGTGGAGGAACTCAAATAATAATTTGGATTAGAATCATCCAAACCATACCACTGACTATGAGATGAAGGTGGGGAACAGGGTACTTGAATGGTTTATCTAACGTGAAGAACCAAACGAGGCTTAGCCATGATGGGCATCCTTTGATGGGAATGTCGAAACTTTGATTCCTTAGTGTCATACGTATAAGGAACCTTGTGATAGTTGGTCATTATTGGTGTTTTTGGGATACAAATGTCTAGACCGAGATAGTGCAATTGAACTCCTTCAATTGGAATGAAGTCCTGTGTCGATTTGGGTAGCACAACAAACCGCTAGACATTTGGCAAACATGGGCCCTAGGAAAAACCAAGCAACATAACGACATCAAATCATTACAAAGAATACCAAACAATAAATGGTCATGAATCTGAAGGATCAATATGAACCTAAGGACACCAAAGAATAAAGAATGACCTACCCTAACAAGGTAATATATGATAAGAGATACCTAGGACAATATAATGACGTACAAAACTCAAATCTAGTCACAAAAAGTTTACTCCCTATGTTTTTTTGAGATAGGTTTGAAACAAATAGTGACAACACAATATCACCACTTAGGCCAAGTTTGAAATAAAAAGACGTAAATGCTAAGAAGGTGTTGATGCGATCCTCCAACAAGGTACACTAAAACTAGTTTTTAGACACTAATAAAGTATGAGTCTTGTAAAATGGAAGATACAAATGTGAGTAGTGTAACAACACTATTTGGACACGTTAATCAAGCTTTGCAAGAAAACAATATTTTAGTATCAAAATGGTGTTATAGTGATGTGAACAACGTAACCTCAACACTCAAAAACTCAAGACAAGGTTAGGATGTAAAAACTATGCCTAAGTATATCAAGGAATTATTATGTGTGCGAGCAGCATAATAATACAATTTAGAGATTTAGGCTAAGTTTCAAAATGGAAACAAGACGTAAATATCACAATTGTATGGCTATAATGTAGGTAGCGTAACAACTCAAAAGAAGTCAGTGATAAGACAACCTAACTAAAATGATAATAAGTCTCAATATGGGTTTGAGACAAAAGGGCCTACTAGATCATGATGATATACCATTCACACTTTCAACACTTGCATTCCTAAGATTGCAACCTAGTCATGCAAGTAGACTACAAAAGTGGTGGACATGATTATATCTAGTGGTATTTGTGTAATTTGTTTTCTTTGTCCCAAAATGGGCAACAAGAAAACAAAGGTGTAAACCAAGTGGTGATGAAACAAACTAAATGTAACTTTGGTAGAGTTTCACCTTGTCTTAGGACAAGTGAAAAACTAGGCCCGAGTAACACCTCGTAGATTTCATGATGAATAACACACCATGTCAACTTAAATGAACCCTTTTCTTGTTCGTATAACAAGGTTTTGACTCCAAATAAGTTGATACTTTGTGAGAGCTCTATAGAATACGATGTCAAAAACAAATTGGCTCCAAGCCACAAGCTTTCCTAGGGGTTCTATCTCTAGGTGTCACAAGATATCTCTGCGAGCTCATTTTTCCAAGGAGTGACCCTTGGAGTATCCCAATTTTACTTTACCCCCTTTAATACAATGAGCATAAAAATGTGTTCAGTTGTATTTTCACTGGGGTCACAATGGAAAAAACTTTGACTCTAAACTGACTAAGGCGTACTAATCAATTGGGTAGTGTGGAGCACTTTCCCATTTTGTTCACAAGGTTCCCTCTTACGTGAACTACTTTGGGGTTCCTAGGAGCATTCCTCTTGTTAACTTAAGGCTTATGCTAAAGGAAGTTTCTCCTATTTAAGTGGACAACCTTTAGCTCTTAACCAAACCTGCACATATAATGTTTTGCAAAGTGGTGTATTTTCTTATCTTTTAAATTAAGCAATTTGGTTTAGACCACCGCAACCTAAAACACATGTGAATGTTAGAATTTGGTTTGAAGAGAGTTCTCTTTTCTTTGGCTAGTGTTAGGTCCTTCACACAAATGGTTAGTAGTTCAAAAATATCTACAATATCATGAAAGACAATTGAATGTCATTTTTGGTTCTCAAGATCATCCAAGGAGATGAGAGAAGAGCATACACAACAAACAACCTAACTAGATAGCAATGAAAATCTTGTAAATTAATTAACTACCATAATACTTTACAAATTAAGGTTTATTCCCAATTAATCCAAGTGATTCTTAATGAAAGACTAAAGTTGTTTTTGGTTCCCAAGATCACACTAGGTGCAAGGGAAGAGTGTTTCACCTAATTCTAGATGCGTTTCTTTGAATGTTGAAAAAAAAGATAAGGGTAATGGGCTAGGAGGAATACCTATTGAGATGCTGGTTATAGGTTGGTGTGCATGTATGACTTCGAATCCACAAACTTAATCGTGAGAGCTTCTTTTTTGCTTGGAGGAACTATCTCGAAATGGAAAACAATACCACCAAATAAAAGTTAAACACTATATGTAGTGGACTCGCCTAGCGTGTGCTAGATCCAAGAAGCGCGACACTTCCTAAATGGTCACAATCCACTATTCAAAACAACTTAATGCTAACAATAAAGGAAATCCTACTATAGTTAAAATGATTTAGGTATCTCATTCATCTACAATAAGCAAATTCGTTCACAATAGGCTAAGCTATGACTGAATCTGAAGGTCAAGGTCTCTGTCAGGGTATTGGTACTAGTCAGGGTAAAGTTCTGGGCTATTTTGGGTATTTGGTGGAGGTTTTAGGCTTTGATCTGGTTTTGGTTAAACACATAGACCGTCGATGGTTTAGTATGACCGATGTTAGTTTAGGCTAACCAACGGTTATGGGTAGCCGATGTTGGCATGGTTGGGGTATAGGAAATTCAATAAAACTTGGCAAGGTGATAGATTTGGTGCTAGATGAGAATGAAAGGGCAATGGCAAGGTTCGTGTAGGTCTTGGATATGCATAGGAATGGTGAAAGTCTAGATATGGCTAATTCAAGGGTGTGTATAAAGAGATGGTCAAGTTTGCATGGAGATAAAATGGTGGGGAATGGAAATGAGAATAGAAACTAACAACACAAGTGAAAGGATTTGCTAAAATGATAAGGAACCAATGCAGGTTAACAAAACTTACTGTTTGTATGAGCTTGATGTTTGATTGGCAATGGTGGGTGATCAAATGGAAGGAACTCGATGTGGTGCTAGCACTTCCCTGGATGCTCCCATGAAGGCAAATGGCTTTGTGGTTGCTTCAGTTGCTGGCTATGGATGCTCTGATGTGTGTACTAATGTTGGTTCTACTTGCATGCAACTCCTGGTTTTGTCACTTGCTCTCAAAAGATGTGTTAATCTCTTTGAAATGTGCAACTCCGAAATAGGGTTGTTTTGTGGGTTAAATGGTAACCAACGATGGTTCTAGCTTAATCGATGGCGGTTTAGGGTAATCGGTGCATCGGTTAGGGCGGGATTTCCTAGTCTACTAAACTAGGCGATCCCTTGATTTTTAGGGATCTCGTTTCGTTTACTCTGTGATTAGCATGGAAGCTTTCTTCTAGGCGGGAATGTGGTTAGAGGGAATGTAGGCATTGATTTTTAGGGTTTGGGTAGGTATTAGTTAGTTATGGCAACTTACTAAGAATAGTTCTTAGGATGAGGTGGCTAGATGAGGTGGATATGTGGGCATTATCCGAATTAGGTTATTAAATAATAAATATTGTGAGGATAATGAATTAATTTAATTAAATTAATTAAATTAATATTATAGTGGGATGAAAGGGGCCACTGGTTAGGTGAATGTGTTCAAGGTGTTTATTTGATAGGGGACCAAGGGGAGTATGACCTAATTTTAGTGTCTACATTTTTCCCCTTTTGTTGTGTAGCTTGTATTGGTGTTTAATGCAACTAAAAAAAAAAAAAAGATGTGGTTTGCCCATGTGTGGGTGAAGGTAATCCCCCTCAAACCAGAACTAATGAGGCGTAAGGGAAGAATCGGTGAGTGGTTTGATAAATGGTGAATGTGATGAAGAAGAAGGTGGGGTAATGGGTAAAAAAGGGGAAAAGGTCCACTCGCAATCTAGGTAATGTATTAGGGTCAAAGGTAGTGACTTGAATTAAACACACACACACATGTATAAACTACAACATAGTACCAGTTGAAGAGCAGAAAACTCTACATAGTCTAAGGTCAAAAGGTTTATCCAAACAAGGTTGAAGTGATTCTCGCATCCAAGGTATAGGATATGGTCAGAAACATGATGCGAGTAAGGTGCGCAGGAACGTTTAGGTGTGTTCCGTACACCAAAGGTAGGGTCAGATAACCACATGGCAAGAGGCAAGGTAAGGTCATTAGGTCAACAATGTAGGTGATCGTGTCGCAAGGTATAGCAAACACATGGGGTCAAAGGTCACTAGCAATGGTCTAGGTTCAAATATCTAGGTCATGGCACGAGGTAGGGCTGTGAGGTATGGGTAAAATAACGAGTCCCCAAAAGAGGACGAGGAGAGGCAGAAATGATAAGGTTTGTTTGGGTAAAGGTCATGGCCGAAGGCAAGGTAAGTTTGTAAGGCTAATCATCGCGGTAACATCATTACAAGGTAGAGTGAGTGCGTAAGGTTGATGGTCATCCCAAGGAGCCGGTGTGGGTAGATAGGTACAGCAGTAGGGTAAAGTCATGGGGAGAAGCAAAGGGGACAGGAGAGACATATATGGAGGATGTCCACCGTGATGATGTCTAATATATGGCCCTTGATTTTGATGTAGTTTTGATTTTTGATATATACCAAAAATTGTGCCTAGAGTTGTTATATTTTGGATCATATATCGCCTACGTGCCGAAGATGGTTAGGTTGTATGAGATTTTTGTATTTTTGAGCATATACCGCCTACGTGCGAGAGTTGTTATCTTTGATCATATACCACCTACGCGTCTTGAGAGTTGTTATCTTTGGATCATATATCACCTGTGTCCGAAGATGGTGAGGTCAACGAGAGTTTCTATATTTTTGAGCATATACCGGCCTACGTGCTAAGAGTTATATTTTTCGATCATATACCAACATGCGTACAAATATGGTGAGGTCAGATGAGAGTTTTGGAGAGATGGACATGATTTGATATCGGTGTACATTAGAGAGATACACATATTTATATGATGAGATGGATGGTTTGATGATGATTTTTTTATGGACTTTTATGTTTATGCATAGATGGATGAGTGATAGGTGTGTTAGGAATGGTTGAGTCAAAGTCAGTGTTAGTCATGGGGAGTCAAGTCATAGGCATGGTTGAGTTAGGTCATAGGCATGGTTGAGTCAGGTTGGTGTTAGGCATGGTGGAGTCAGGTCATAGGCATGGTTGAGTCAGGTTGGTGTTAGGCATGGTTGAGTTAGGTCATAGGCATGGTTGAGTTTAAATTGGTTGAGGTTGTGATTCATTAATTTGTGCAATGAATGATGATATGGGTCATGTTTAAGATGTTTTATAATACATGCATGATGATGGTAGAGAAATGGTAGTCATAATAAATGTATGTTGTGATGATGATAAAATGTTAAGCAACTTGTTGTTTGTTTGGTTTAATTTCCAATTTTGATATAAAAAGGAAACTAAGTAGGGTAGAATGTGATTTAGGAAGATGAAAGATGAATTGGTTAGGGTAGAGAGTGGTCGAGCTAACCTCTAAGGGCCCCATGCCCTCGGAGTGTTGCCTACATAGTCTTGGCAAAAAGGGACCTCAGGCCGATGTAGTTCTCCCATAAGCTAGGGAAGAATGTGAGGAAGTATGAGAGTGAGGTGGTAGGTTTTAGGCATGATTTGGGTGTAGGTCCGTTAGGTGTGGGTGAGTTGTGGGCAACTTGGTATAGGTGATTTTGAGTTTGGTGGAAGAAGAATATTACCTAAAGGTAAGTGTCAAAGACCAAGTCTTGTATAAGGTAATCAATATGCAATAAAGAAGGTTAAAAGATAAGAGGGGGCAAGAAAGCCACCTGATTGGTGAGGATCATAATTGTGGACCATACCATAGGTAGGCTAGTGAACATAAGCCCCTAAAGAATTTGCACGATTGATTATCCTAAAGGTGAATAATAGTCACATGATCACCAAATGTCACAGTTCCAAGAGGTCCCTTGAGGCGGTGGGAAATGGGAGTGTGAATGGTGAGAGGGATGAAAGGTGGTAAATCTTTATAGGGTACGAGGTAGCATGCTCTTTGGGCAAGAGATCCAAGGTCACAATGGGAAAGTCCATGACTAAAAGGATTTTCTATTTTGACTGATATTCAAGATAGACTGATCGATGCGAGAAGTCTATATGGGATGAGGAAATTAACTCCTTGAGGTCTTCGTGAAGTTGATCGATGCGGGAAGCTTCAGATTCTCTCTCTCTCTCTCTTTTTTTGAAAGAGCTTTACATAGCTGTCCTTCGAGGGAGAAATCTATTTATAGCAATGATTGTAGAGAGGAAGATGTCCTTTTGAGGGAGTCATATTTTTATTGGAATTTTGACTCAAGGAGTTGGATCCCATGTGAGGGATTTGAAGTCATGGACAAGACCATGGTGAAGAATAGGATTCTTGTTCAGAAAGCAGGGTGAAATGACCATGTGATCTCATCTAAAGGTCGATGAAAAGTATCCATGAGAATCATGCTATGTGCAACACGGTGGTACACATATTCAAGAGAAGATAACAAGTGATGGGTATTTAGATGATTCTTGTTTAATCATTTGTGATGGCGTAGGAAGTGGATAACGCTTAAGGGACGAGTATGGAAAGAGGCAAAAAGTGAGGTAGGACTAAAATTCAACATTAGAATGGTCTAAGATGTAAGGCATTAAGGGGCTGTGTTCGGGTTTACCATTGAGTGAAGATAAACGATAAGCACCTGATCCATAAGTATGAGTCACGATGTATGGTCCAAGCCAATTAGGAGCAAATTTGCCTCGTTTACTTTTTTCTACTTTAGTTACATGTTGATTTTCTTTCAGGACAAGGTCACCGAATTGGAAGGTTCATTCATGGACACGTTTGTCATAGGCATGTTTGATACGTTTTTGGTAAACTTGAAGGTGGTCAAGAGCGTTAAGATGACGTTCGTCTAATAACTCAAGTTGTGCTAAACGGTCTTGATGAAAGTCATCATCATTAAGCATGTCATGGAGAGAAATACAGAGTGAGGGAATCTAGACTTCGAGAGGCAGAACAACCTTTGTACTGTAGACTAGAGAAAAGGATGTGGTAGTAGTGGAAGTATGGATACTAGTACGGTATGCCACAGGGCAAAGGAATCCTTCCCAAAGATCGTTAACCACTTTCATGAGAATTTTGTTCAGGGTTTTGTTGGTGGAGACAGCTTGGCCATTTGTCATGTGGGTAATAAGGTGATGAGAAACTTAGCCAATGTCAAGACATCGCAAAGTTTTATTTTTGAATTATTTTCCATTATCGTGATGAGGTGATGAGGAACACCAAAATGACAAATGATGTGATGATTGATGAACTCACATATTTTCTCAACTTTTGTGGAGATGAGTGGTATGGATTCAACCCATTTTATGTAGTATTCAAGAATAGCGGCGATGATCCATTGATGGTGTTGGGAAGAATGGGGATTGATCTCTCCGACAAGATCCAAACCCCATTGAGAGAAGGGCCAAAGGTCACGGGCGACCTGTAAGGCATGACTAGGTGTATGATGAAGGTCAGTATGGCATGTTGTTGGCATTTGACACAATGCTTGATGTAGTCGCAATAATCATGGTTAAGGGTCGGCAAGAATAGCCGAGGCAAAGAATACACTTAGCAATAACAAGGCCACCGAAGTAACCTCCACATATGCCATCATGAACTTCTTTGATGGTGTAAGGAATTTCAGAACTCATGAGGCATCGTAAGAGAATACCATCAAAGCCATGCTTATAGAGGAGGCCCCCACGATGACATAATGAGAGACCTTTTAATAAAAGCACATTATCCATTACAGGTGAGGTCGGGAGGTAAGATGGAGAGAGAAAGATAGTTTGAGTATTGTTTATACCAAAGGTCAATTGGCCTGGGGAAGCAATTTCAATACAAAGAAAAATCACAAGGTATATAAGAGGGTGATTGGATTTTTGTATGGTGACAAATATTTTAGAATCGGCAGGTTAAGCGGTATTTGAGAAGCCAAGCGAGCCATGGTATCTGCAAATTTATCGGTTGAACGGGGACGGCTCAAGGGCGTAGCGGTTAAGGTGGTCAAAAGTATGTCTACGTGATGTTTACATTTTTTAAGTGTCTCATTACGACATTGGTATATACCATTGAATTGGTTTATGACCAATTGGGAATCACCAAAGATGTTGATGGATTTGACATCCAAGGCATAGGCAACTTGGAGACCTAATACGAGCACTTCGTATTTGGTAATATTGTTTATACAATCAAAATCTAGTTTGAAAGACAAAGGCATGGGTTCACCATCAAGTAGAATGATGATAACACCAGCCCCACCCCCACGCTGACACTTGGAACCATCAAAGAAGAGTCGCATTTGGTAAAGCGGTTTGTCCAGTGAAAGGGTAACGATTGACTCATCTGAAAGTCAAAATTAGAGGGTTAATCCCGAAATAGGTGCGCTAATGACAAATTGGTCGGTGATAGCTTGGCCCTTGATGGAATTTTGATGAATGAATTTGAGGTTGAGGTTAGCCAGAAGCATAAGCCAACGTGTGACACGTTGATTTTGGTAAGGTTTGGCATACATGAAGTGTAAGGGGTCGGTGTTGGTCACAACATAGGTTTTGTGGTTGAGTAGGTAATGACAGAGTTTTGTGGCAACGAAAACTAAGGCTAAACAAAGTTTTTCGGGATGGGTGTATCAAGTTTCGTAGTCCAAAAGAGTATGGCTTATGTAATAAACCACCTGCTCTCTGTGTTGTTCATCACGATGAGTGAGCATGGCCCCAAGGAGTGGTCGGTAGCTGAGATGTATAGGTAGAAGGGTTGATCATCTTTAGGTGGAATGAGCATAGGTGGTTGAAGAAGGTATTGTTTTAAGGCCTCAAAATCTTTGTGGCAGTCATCATCCCATTTAAAGGAGACATCCTTCTTAAGAAGGTGATGAAATGGTTGACACCAATCGAAATTGTGAAATGAAATGACGAATAGACTGTAACTTACCTTGTAGGCTACGGAGTTGCCTAAGGTTAGTGGGCAGAGGCATTTCCAAAATGGCCTTGACTTTAGCAAGGTCAACTTCTATACCACGTAGGGAAATGATAAATCCCAAGAGTTTTCCTAAGAGGACCGTGAAGACACACTTCTTGGGCTGAAGGCGAACACAATATTTAATGAGGTGGTCAAAGATGGTTTTTAGGATGGTGAGGTGCTCAAAGTGACGTTTAGATTTGGCAAGGAGGTCATCCACATAATCTTCCAATATATGATGCATGATGTCATGGAAGATGTAAGTCATAGCCCACTGATATGTGGCACCAACATTTTTAAGGCCAAAAGGCATAACTCGATAGTAGAAGGTCCTTTAAGGGGTTATGAATGTGGTTTTGTGTTGATCCTCCGAGGCAAGCAAGATTTGGTTATAACCCGAGAAGTCGACCATGAGTGACAACATCTCATGACTAGTGGTAAGGTCAACCAGCTGGTCAATACTAGGTAAAGGAAAGTCATCTTTTGGGACAAGCTAGATTGAGGTCACAAAATCCATGCAAATGCGGAGTCCCCCTGTCACCTTAGTGATAGGGACAATGTTAGAAATCTAACGAGGATAATCAATGGGTAAGATGAAGGAAATGGAAAGAAGGTGCTGAAGTTCTTCTTTGATGAGAAGGGCAATGTGAGGGTGCATTTTCCTCAGCTTTTGTTTGACGGGTTTGGCATCGAGAATAGTTATGATATTGTGGACCACTATGGTGGGGTCAATACTGGCATGTCTACGTAAGACCAAGCAAAAACATGGTTATGATCTTTGAGAAAAGAAGTGATGGTTTCTTGTTCAACAACATCTAAAGATTGACCGATATTTAGGATGTGCGGGTCATCATGAGTATGAATGTTGGTTTCGATAGTCAATTATTTTAACATGGTTTGCATCTTATGGTAGCTTGGCTGATGAATATATGAGTCTTCCATGCACTAAGGTAGGTGAGTATAGATTCATCATCCTAACATTGAACGATGTTAATCAAAGGTGTATCATCGTTGATCATTTTAGGGTATAGGAAGGGAAGAGAGAAGGGAGCCTTGCCCTCGTGTTGATAAGTCAAAGGCCCCAAGGAGATGGTGTTTATGAAAAAAAAAAGTTAGGAGGGATGGATTCGGATCCATCGACTCTGTCGGTGAAGATGGTGATGGGGATGATGAAGGTGAAAAGGGATGATGTCTTCAATGAGCTCAACGCAGCCTTCTCGTAGGTGGTTCAAAAAGTCGATACCACTACACGGTCGTTATGCTTACAAGTAGTTAATGGAATAATAGTATGGTGGCCTTGCTCGTAAAAGCCAAAACCAAAACCCTTCCACACACATCGGTGTAGGAAGGTGTGGGTGAAACGACGATTGGTGAGTGACTGGAGGTCATGGTAGAAAATGGGTGGGTTTGTGATGGTGGTTCAGGTGTGTAAGTTGTAGTATCAAGTCCCCCATAGGTGAGATTGGTACAAAGGTGGGGAGGACCATAAAGGAGGTGTTCTCCTATATGGTGATCATAACGAGGGTGTTGGTGAAGAATTCTATATTCTTGTGGAGTAAGGAATGTGTTGACACTATATAGGCAATACTCCCCGTAGTGAGGCGTTGAAAAATGCCCTCCAAGGGATCGGTGGTTGGTATGTGGGTAGCTAGAATAGATGATGTGGTAGAGGTCAGATCGGGGTGGAACTAACGAATTGGGAGGCCAATGGTTTGGCTGTGGAGGTTGTGGCAGCGGTAGGAATGGAGGATGTAGGTGTGGTTAAGGTAGCGGTTAGACTGGTGAGGGGAGGTGTAGGTGACATGTCGTGGTTGTGGAGGTAGATGCTTTGATGGGTATGAGCACATCATTGGGTCGGTAAAGCATGTTGCAAGTTTTGAAAGGTGATGGGTCAACTGGAATGGTATAGGTGTGTCCTTCATGCTTGAACTTCACACAACGATGTAAAGTGGAAGGGACACAACCCATGACATGAATCTAGGGTTTGCCAAGTAATAGGTTATATTTAAATTCCCCCTCCAAGACATAAAATAACTCTGGAATAGTGCGGGGCCCATGTAAATGTGGAGGATGACAATGCCTAATGTAGAGGTGATAGCGTCATTGAATGAATGCAACATGACAAGATGTTTATGCATGCAATTGTCAGGTATGCACATTTGAGCGAATGCATGGGATGAAATGATATTAATGCTAGTGCCCCCATCGATCATGACACGTCATACACGTATATCATCAATGTGGACAAAGATGAAGAGAGCAGGGTCTGGGTCATCTGTTTGGTGTGGTGCAATCTCTTCCTCTGAGAAGCTAAGGGAGGCTACTTGGTGAGTAGGCTGAGGTGTGGATGAAGGTGGCAATTTGGTGAAAGAGGCTACATGATGGGGTGTGATAATGGAGGCTACGGGCGTAGGGTCATTGGGTAAAACCTTAATCGATTACAGGACCTCCATGAGAGCTTGATGGAATTCCGAGGTTTGGATGAGGTCATATAAGGACATTTTGAGGGGGATTGGTGGAGTTGTTTGAGCATCGTGTGACGTGTGACCCTATTAGAAATAGGATATGTGGGGCCACATGGATAGTGATTTTAGGTGTGGGTGCAGATGGTATGTTGGGTATAGGATTGGTTGGTGGGTCAGTTTCCTTTTCCTTTCCTTTGTCCTTCTGAGCACGGGTAGCAATGTGGATCATGTTGATCTGAGGTGGGGAGGTAGGCGAGGTAGGTGAGCCATGAAAGGTATAGTGACATGAAGGGAAAAAGCCCAGTGGTGGGAAGGAACTTTGTGGGATGAGCTAGGCACATCGACATTTGGGTGGAGGTTTGGTGAGGTCGTTGATGCAAACCATGTTAATTTCAAACCTTGGGGTGGCTCTAGGAGTTGTGGAGGTCTCAGTTGCTGAGTGGGAAATGAGGGAAAAACTATGGGAATAGGTGTTGGTGAAATGGGGTCTTCATCGAGAAGGTCATCATCATCAAAGTTTTCTTTGGGAGGGCACAACTGGATAAGAATGTTTTTCAAAGCCTTACAGTTCTCTACATCGTGTCCTGGCACACGATGGTAGGCACAAATTTGGTGTCGTCAAACCCCGTGGTTTGGGTTTGAGAGGGTCATAAGGTCTGAGAGGCGGTAATGTGATGATAGAAGTTTCAAGGAGGTTGGTTAAAATTTTGGCATAGGATCCTACTAGTGGATCACAATGGGAAGTGAAAGTGGGTTTGGGTGTAGGTGTGACTGATTGTAGAGGAATGGTCCTTGCACGAGGGGGAGTAGGTCAAGCTATAGTTTTAGGTGTTGGTGTGATCTTAGGCATTGGTCATGTTTGTTTGGGTAGGGGTATGGTAGATGAACTGGCAGGAGAGTGTGTGGTTGTTTTGACTACCTTATTGGAGGGTAGCATATTTTGTCTTTAGGTTGCACCTTCTTGGGTAAAGGTGATACAGGCACACGAGATCTAGAGGGAAAGGTGGATGGTGGAAGAGGGTGCATTACCCATGGGGATAATGGAGGTGTTGTGAAGGTAGATGGTGTAGGTCATGCTGAGGTGTGAGGGAAAGAGATTGAAGTGTCGTGGGTAGTGAAGGAGTGATTGATGGTATTAGAGGTATGGGTGGTAAAGATGTTGTAGATGTGGGTGAAGTCATGACGGGTGCTTGGATATGTTTGAGGTTTGTAATGGTGGAATGGGCTGCTGTGTTTTAATTTACCAGGTGGGTGGAGGTTTCTTACCCACGTTAGAAGGACGAGGTCCTAAGACAGACGTAAAAAGAGGGTGAAGGTGAGGAAGGTGTGATTGGTGAGGTTAGAGTATGAGATCTATGGGGTTGGCTCTTCTATTTGGGTGTCAGAGTAGGTTTGGTATTAGCCTTGGAGGATGTAGCTAAATATAATTTGATGGGTGGATGAGTAAGGTCAAGGTCGGGATGACCCCTAAGGCAAGTGTTGGGTTTAGGTGAAGAAGATGATGTAAGTGTAAGCTTGGGTGTAGATGTGTGATGGGTTATGGGTAGGGGTATCATGGAAGAAGTTGCGATAGAGGTGGTTGCACTTGGTTCAATTGGTTGAAATATTTTGGGTAGATAGTGGAAGTGTCAGTAAGTGACATCTGCATTTGCATTGAGACAGAAGTAGAAGACGCCCCCAAAGTAAGGCTCTATCCACATAATCTAAGTGATCAGCTAAGCACGAGAATGACACGTCTGTAGGTGAGGTTGATGAGGACCTAATGGAAATTCTCATAAAATTTGTCTTAGAGACGGGAATTTGCTAGCTTCGGCTTCCATGGGTAAGAGAGCCAAAAGTAGGTCTGTATGATCTTGGGTAGCTAATGGAGAATGATCACCTAGAGGAAAAGGTATCTCTACTGGATCCTTGATAGGTGGAGGAGAAAATGGGTGCTCCTTTATAGGTGGAGGAGATGATGGGTGCTTCTCTGTAGGTGGGGGAGATGATGGGTGCTCCTCTGTGGGTGGAGGAGATAAACAAGTATCTTCGCGGGTCGGAGAGGTATCGCAGGATGACGGCTCTCTAGATGGAGAAGCCAAAGGTGAGATAGTATCGATGTTAATGAAAGGCCCCTCATGGATGAGGAAGAAGGGGAAGGGTGTTCCTCTGTGGGTGGAGGAATAGGTGAGGTGGGTTCAAGTAGCAATGTGGAGGACTTGAGGCTAGAATTTCCTCGATGGAAGGAATATAAGGTAATTGGGCAAAGCAAAGGGTGTATTGCTGAAAATAACACAAACCTCGCGGGTATGACTATCATGAGTTGAGGTCTCTCCCATTTGATCATAAGAAGGGGCATGATTAAAAAAGGTTTCTCAAGATATGTAGGTTTTGATTGGCAGGTGCATTAGGATTATCCAAGGTTAGCTCGCCTTTCGAGCATTTCTTGGATAATGTTTTTGAAAGTGATGCAATCTGTTGTGTCACAATATGACCCTTTACTCTATGATAATTACGTAAATTGTGCTCTTTATACCATGTGGGTGTGGGGCAGCAAGGGGGTAAAAACGGTGTGTGGTTTCACGGGAGGAAGGGTGATGGCCCTAGCTTTGATGAGCTTTTCTAAGACAGAAGAATAAGGTTCCCCAATTGGGGTATATTTCTATTGTTCCCGTCTGAATTGAAAAGTTTGAACAGGTGAGAGATTAGATGAGGGGATAGCTTGATTTGACAGATGAGCTGGGTTGGATTTGAGTACCACTATGTTAGCGATGCCCTTGGTCTTTGAATAATTGTTCTGTGGTTTTGAAGAAGAAGAGGTATCATTTGACTTGAATGCCGAGTTCTTATTGCGTAATTGGATTTTCTTCTCTTCAATGGCCCAAATCTCAAGCTTTCGTGCCATGGTGAATGCTTCGTCAAAGGTTTGGACCTGCAGAGTCGGTGAGATATGCCTAACACAAGCCCGTGTGAAGAGTTCGATGAGTTCGGTTTGCGGTAGTTGGAATGTGAGTTGATTGATCAAGCTATGCCAACGAGCAAAAAAATCTGCGATGGATTCATCATCATACTGACACGTAGAGTAGAGGTCAGTCATGGTAACCTTCTTAACGATATTAATGGAGAAGTGATCCAAGAAGGCTTGGGATACCTGATTAAATGAGAATATAGAGTGTCTAGGTAACCCACTATACCAATCTAACGTGGGTCTAGTTAGAGACATGGGAAAGGTCCTTAGGAGCAAAGCATCATCATGGGCGATTAGATAACACCCGTGTTTGAAAGATCGTAAATGCTATTGCGGGTCTTCTTTGCTATTGAAATGGGTTAATTTAGGCATTTCCCAATTCAATGGATATGGATGGATAAGAATGGATGGGTGTATAGGCTCATTACAAATCTCATCGTAGGTGAGATTGTTGCGGGAGCTAGAAACCGATGCCTCCAATGTCTGCATCTTATCCATCATTAACTTGATTAGGTCATTGGTAGGGGTGATGGATGGGTGACTCTATAGCATAAGAGGTTTGGTGTTGGGCATATAACGGGGCATTCCAAGATATGGTGCTTTGTAGCATATAGGTAGATTGAGAAGAAGGTAGTGAAATAGGGTACGTACTCCAGAGTGAATAATAGATGAAATGAGAGGCTAGTGATAGTACGTATGTGGAGGTGGAAGAGTCGTGGTGACCCTAGTGGCAATGGGGGCTAAAGATTGTGGAATAGAAAGGATGAAATTTTAAAAAAGGGTAGGGGTCATCGACACCTGGGGTGGATGGCGAGTAGTGTAGCTACGGGTATATGTGAGACAATAAAGTGCGGATGAGGTTGTGTTCTCGGGTGGTTGGTGAAGGTATAGTGGATGTGGCGGTGTAATGGATGTAGTAGGCATGTCAATAATAGTGGGTATAGGGCCCAGCTGCTAAACGACCGGGGTAAGGTAGATGTGGGCAACGCGAGCTAGATGGGGCTAACGTAGGAGTGGGAATGAGAGTCGAGGGATAGATATGGGTGTTAGAGTAGGTATTTACCTTAGCTCATGTTCACCTAGGTACTTTATTTACCTTTATTGTATTTATCCTCACCCACTTATGTGTGTGGATATTTCTTTTATCTTATTTAGATATTAGGATATATTATCTAGTTAGGTATAGTTCTTTCCTTGATCTATGGTATTGACTAGTTCTTTCCTTGATCTATGGTATTGACTAGATCCTTGATGTCTAGTTCTCTCCTAAATCTATGGTCTTGACTAGTTATTTGATGACTAGTTATTTCCTTGATTTATGGCTTGATCTACGACCTTGACTAGTTCTTAGATTGTTATTCCTTGCTTATTTAAGCAAGGCCCATTCTCAATGTATTGCATTGAGTTCCATAATAATATATGATATTGTTGCTCATTTGTTTACAAAGGTTTTATGTAAAGCTATTATGGTGAATTGCTTTCATCTTATTGATCATGGTGTTTGATTAGCATCTGTGTTCTTGGCTTGGTACGATCTGGTTATCGTTCCTTTCAATGGGTATGCCATATATCAACTAACCCGAGGCATCTCGAGTGGACGAGTGGGAAAGGTAAAATTGCAAGGTGATGGGATTTTGGTCAAGGAGTCATGTGAACTCCTCGTCTCCTAGTAGCAGAGATAGGTTGGATAGGTTCCATGGCTGGTGATAAAATGGAAGGTGGTGAAGGGCTAGGTGGGAGTGGTTGACAACTGGCGTGGAATACAAGGGCACTTGCTTGTCAACGCGTTAGTACCATGTGAACAGGTACTAACGTGGTAAGACTGCTTTCTGTAAATGACACAGAAATACAACACAGATAGGATAAATAGGTGGTGGTAGGTGAATTGGGGTTAAAATGTCAGCTATAAAATGACACAGGCTAACCGATGTCGGTTAGGTTAAATTGACACCGGTCACAGGTAACCACTGCTAGTCACTGTGGAAAGTGGACAATTGGTCAAAAACAAGGTATAAGGCCAAATTTTATAGGTATGCAAAATGCTGAGGGAACTTGCCAGGTCAATGGATATGATAAGAGTGACAACGACTCGAACAACTAAAGAAGTGGAATAGGTTTCCTTTTGGGTAGGTTAACCAAAGAACAAGAACTCGACGCTGCATTGGGTAAAACCAATGATTTGGTCAAAGGGTAACCGACGATGGTTGCTTCCCAGACCGACGCCGATCGTGAATGGAAACAACGATGAAGAAAATGTGGTTGTGAGTTAAAATTAAATGTGGAATCAAACCCAAAATTTTGAGAATGATGAGAATAAGGTCCAGGCACACTCAGATGAAGCTAAAATACACCAACTATGATGAGGAGCGTGTAAGGGGAAATAAGAAAAATGAAGAACGTGACCTCTCACCTCAAAACGCAAGCCAAACAAAAACACTAACAAAAATATGATCATAAGAGTGCTTTTTCTATTATGTTTGTTTAGCTTATGCTATTTAAGGACTGACTCATGAATTGTAAAATAGAGTTTTTTGGTGAGGATGGCTTCCTACAAAGAAGGAGATCTACAAGGAGAGGTTTGTGTATGTTATGGTGGGGAGCGGGTGACGTCCTCGATGGGGTAATCGGACAGAGATAACTAGCGGGGTGCCCACTGCGCCGTGATCATGTGATCATTTACAACTTCTCGGGTGAGATGTTGTTTAAGAATGTGTATATATTTTAAATTTGTGATGTTTGGGTAAGACTCGAGAGAGAAAAAGAAAGGAAGTGCTTTTCTATGATTCGTTTGTCAACCATTAGTTGAGAATGACTTCCAACATATAGGTTGCCCTCAATTAATGTGAGCTAATGTAGAAAAGCAGAATGAAATGAAATGATTTTTAAACCCAAATCGAAATGTAGAATTCGATGCCACAAATAGATGAACAGGAGAAGGGATGCTCTTTCACTAATGCGATACTAATGAAAGGGAAGAAATTTTGTTTTAAGCACCAAAATAAGATTGCTTTTAGACAATAGAAGAGAAGAAGGTTCCAGGGGAGAAAGTTTAATGTAAGAACTTTTTAGAAAAGAAACAAACATACAACGTTTTCACCTAGAAATGAAAGAATGCAAAGAACCCCCGAATGGGTCCCACCGGGTGTGCCAAAATGTTTCACCTAATTCTAGATGTATTTCTTTGAATGTTGATGAAACAAATAAGAGTAAAGGGCTAGGAGGAATACCTGTTAAGATGCCGGTTGTAGGTTGTTGTGTGCGTATGACTTCGAGTCCACAACCCGATCATGAGATCTTACTTTTGCTTAGAGTAACTACCTAAATGAAAACAATACCACCAAATACAATTTAAACACTATATGTAGTGGACTCATGAAGCATGTGTTAGATCCAGAAGCATGACACTTCCTAGATGGTTAATCCACCGTTTAAAATAACTTAATGCTAACAATAAAGGAAATCCTACCGTAGTTAAAATGATTTAGGTATCTCATTCATCTATGATAAGCAAATTCATTCACAACAGGATAAGCTATGAATGAATTTGAAGGTAATGGTCTATTAGCATAATTTAAAGCATAGGCATATTTATTGCATTGTCTTTTATTTAATAATGTGCAACATGTGCACTCTTGTCTAGTGACTTGCATTCAATATTGTTATGTTGGATAACATTCAATATTGGTATTAGTAAAGTAATTACATGTGCATGTGAGATGGGTCTTATCATCTCGTAGTTGGTACTGCTTAGGGTGTCATGTCTATCCATATGAGACTGCCTAATATCTATAAATATTACAGCTCTTGCATTGTTATGTAATCCGATTTCATGATCAATAATATTTTTGAGGCTTCCAGTCCCTCTTTGGTCATCGTAATCTTATTATATTCTATCATTTAGTATCTAAGCTATACCATTATTATAATTTGGTATCGAGCGGAGTTCTATCCAAGCAAGGTTGAAGAGGAGCACTATTGTAGAGGATCCATTGGAGAAGAAAGATCTCAGTATCAAAGGAGAGCCATTGAAGCATCCCGAAACTCCATTCCTTCCAAGCATCCCTCAACTAAAATTTGACTTATCCACTTATTTGGAAGGTAAATTTTTTTTTTTGATTAGTCATTGGCATAGCCAATTGATCCAACATATTGGTAGAATATTTCAGATTTGGAGATCTTAAAAAAAAGGAGAAAGATCTTGAAAAAAATTGCAGATCTAAAAAAAAAAAAAAGATCGATCTATATAAAAAAAAATCGAGATACGAAAATGGAGGTGTGAAGAATTTGGGAGCAAAGGTTGACAGAATCCATCGACAAAATTCTAACGAGATAACTCTTAGAAAAAATGATATAACTTTTTCATACAATGTCAGATTGATGTGCCATGTTTTTTACAGAAAGATAAAAAGGAGACGCACAACCTTGCAGCTTTACATCATCTTTAGATTCGGCCTCTACATGTGACAAAAAGCCTATACAAGTTGGATCATTTTTCCTGAAAAAAATCAGATCTTACTAATTTAATGCAGATTCGACTTCTACATGTGACGAAAAGTCTCAGTATAAGTCGGATCATTTTTTCTGAAAAAAATCAGATCTTACCAATTTACCAGGTTTTAGAAAAACCCATATCACGGTTTGTGAGAAAAAGTGAAAACAATATTCGATTGTTTGTTTGGATCTTGGAACAAACAAGTCGTTGGTTCAATTCCCACTCTCTCCATATTTTTATTAAATTATTTTTTTTTGAAAATTTGGAGAAATTACTAAATTTTGGAGATTTCAAAATTTAGAAGCTCACCAAACACATTTAGAGCCACTGCTAAATTTAGCGAAAAACACCTATTTGGGGGCAAAAATATTTTGGCCTAAATTGTGTATTTTGTGATTCTAGACCCTTTTTTCTAAAGAGGGGGACACAAAAAATTCATTTTGATGTCCTTTAGAGCATGTTGTACTAATCTTTGTGCATAAAGTGAAAAAAAAAGAAAAAAAGTGCAAACTTTTTATTTTATATTTAGTTCTATCACACGAGATCTTTGATCTCATAAAGCGCGTTGATATATACTATGCCTCCGGGAAGTGCTTACGGGTGATGCCGTTGCGACTACTACTACACTTAACACCTAACACAACTACCTAAATGTCGTCAAAATGGCATCGACCCTATAAAATCGACTGGAGTAATAAGGACACAATACACACACATTTGAGCCCTCCCATCCGTTTGTGCTTCCACAAACCCCTCTCCGCACCTTGCCTACGTACCACGTACTAAATTCTTTCACATTTGTTAACACCTCTTTCCGTCTTCGACGGGTATATTGAAAAGGTGATCTTCTTCCACGCACTGGCGGGTATATCGGAAGGAGCGTATATAGAAAGGTTTGGTATATCGGCTTGACGGTATATTGAGAGGGAGACCATAAACTTGGAGTGATAAGAGCCTTACCCTTTGTCAGAAATTTAGAGTTTCAGAAATTCAGATTGTAGAAATGGGTGCACAAGCACCAAAGTTCTTCTTGCCAGATTCACAACTGCTTAGAGGAGACAACTATGTTGCATGGAAACCAAAGATCAAGATGTTACTTGAGTTTGAAGTCCTATGGATAGTTGTAGATGGAAAAACAACAAGATCACTTGATGATGGAAGACAACAAGTTCAATTTGACAGGGCCAATCAAAAGGCCAAGTTGATCATCTTGTTTAGCGTAATAAACGATGTGTAACCCCACATTAGAGATTCCACATTGGCCAAGGATGCATGGGATAAGTTGAGCACTGCCTATGAGGCAAAGAACAAGAATGTCATCCTCAACCTACTTTCACAACTACATACTCTCAAATTCAAGCACAATGAGAAGGTTGAAGTTTTTTTGAGACGAGTTGCTACTTTGAGGGCATCTCTATTGGCATTGGGAAAAGAGATAAGTGATGAAGACCTCGTACCAATTGTGTTGCGAGCACTTCCTCCTTCCTATAGAATCTTTGTGACAACTATCAATATGAGTGAACACATAGTCACCTTTGAGAAGTTGGTCAATCTACTCCAACAAGAAGAGGCAATGAACAACAAAGATCATGAAGATGAGCAAGCACTATCTTCCAATCATAAAGGAAAGGGAAAATTTCAATCCAATCACAAGAAGTCCCAACAAAACCAAAGTCAACAAGACAACACCAAGAAGTGTCCCATTTGCAATAGAGGGGGACATGACATCAAAGATTGTTGGTACAATTCCTACAAAAAGGGTTCATCAAGCAATTCAAAACCCAATAACCAACAGGGTAACAACAATTCAAATCAAGGGAAGTCCAACAACAACAACAATCAAGGGCAGAAAAATGGTAATTGGCAAAGAAAACCCAAACAACAAGGGTACATTGCCGAACATGAGGATGATTCAGATGAAGGACACCACATGTATTCTACTCAATTTGATGAAGAAACCAAGTCCACACAAGATATTTGGTATGTTGACTCGGGTGCAACTTGACACATGACTGGATGCAAGGATTGGTTCTACACACTATGTGACTCACCTAACAAGAACCATGTGTCATTAGGTGATGACTCATCATACAATGTCAAGGGGATTGGAAACATTTCACTACCTCTTGGAAAGCATGACTGCAAAATCATAGATGTATTGTATGTACCTGGGTTGACCAAGAATTTGCTATCGCTTAGTCAACTCCTTGATCACAACTTGAAGTTGGATTTTGTGATAATAATGGAGAAAAAGTGTGTTTGATAAGAGATAAGTCAAGAGGTTCCAAGATCAGTAGCAAGAGCCTCTAATGTGGGACGCATGTTCCAACTTGATTTTGTCCACAAGGATGATCAAGCTCTACTCATCATGCTAAAGACACACAATCTGGGGACTATGGCATCGAGATATGGTCACATCGGTTTTGGCTATCTCCAAACACTTCAAAAGGGCAACATGGTGAAAGGATTGCCTACACTCAAGCACAACATTGACAAGTGTCACAATTACCTAGTTGGAAAACAACACAGAGTACCCTTCCAGAAGAACACATATAGAGCTAAGGGAAAGCTTGATTTGGTGCACACCGATCTTTGCGGGCCCATACAACCAAGTCATTCTGGATGTCAATAATTCATGCTTTGTGTTGATGACTACTCAAGAAAGATGTGGATATATTGTCTAAGAAACAAGAGTCAAGCCTTTGAGACATTTCAGAAGTTCAAAGCACTTGTTGAGAATGAAGTTGGTCGCAAGATCAAAACTCTCCACTCAGATCAAGGGGGGGAATTCACAAGCAATGAGTTCAAGACTTACCTGGAAGCTCATGGGATTCGTCGACAAATGCCTCCTACTCACACACCACAGCAGAATGGTATAGTTGAGAGAAGAAATCATACTATCATGGAAATGGTGTGATGTATGATTGATGACTCAGGTTTAACAAAGACATTATGGGCGTAAGGTGCAAGAACTGCAAATATTTGTTGAACGAGTGCCCACAGGTAGCTCTTGAAGGAGTGACACCTCGAAGCATGGTCAAATCGGAAACCATCAATTGCACACCTAAGAGTATTTGGGTGTAAAGCTAGCATGCACATACCCAAGAAGAATAGGAACAAGCTAGATATGAAAGGCGAGAACCGATATTCATTGGATACGGTGAAGAAGAACTTGGGTATAGATTATGGGATCCAAAAGCAAAGAAAGTATACACAAGTAGGGATGTTGAGTTCTTTGAGAAGAAACAAGCAGATACTCCACTCAACGACTCAACAAACATGCAGAATACACCTCTTGTGAAGACATAATTTGATGTTCCCACTGAAGATGACATTAATGAATTGGATGATGGTGAAAACTTGGATTCACCACAAGCCAATGGAATAGCTAAGAAGTTACCTAAATGGTATACTCAATTAATAAGAGATGCAAATTTGGATGAAGCACCTAGCACATCATCCAATCTCGGACCTAGAACTCACAGTCCAAGCTCTGAAGAGGTCAATTATGCCCTAATGAGCAGAGTTATCAAACAACAGCCATCTATAGTTTAGGAAGCCCTACAATCAAAAGCTTGGAAAGATGCCATGGATTGAGTAGGATCACAAGTGATGAAGAACAACACATGACAACTTGTTGACCTTCCACCAGGGAAGAAACCCATTGGATGCAAATGGATATTCAAGACTAAGTACAAGAAGAACGAAAACTTCTTCTTGACAGGATATTCAGATTCAGATCATGCAGGAAACATGGATGATAGGAAGTCAACATCAGGCTTCGTCTTCTTTATGGGATCTGGACCGATATCATGGGGAAGTAAGAAACAAAACTTTGTTTCTCGCTCTTCTACAGAAGCAGAGTATCGAGCTGCAGGTGAAGCTGTTTGTGAAGCAATATGGCTATGCTGAATACTGGAAGGAATTGGTCTACCACAATAGAAATCTACTCCAGTATATGTTGATAATGAAGGAGTTCTCGAATCTTGTTCGCAATCCAATATTTCATGAGAGAACCAAGCATATTGAAGTACAGTTCATTTCATACGCGAGCATGTCTCAAGCACAACATAAAGCTCCAGTTCTATCCTACAAGGAACGGAAGGTAGATGTTTTCACTAAGTCACTTGCATGTGACAAATTCACACCTCGTTAAGTGAGTTCCTCTCCACTTCATTGGAAACTATGCAAAATTAAGGGGGAATGTTAGCATAATTTATCATAGGCATATTTATTACATTGTCTTTTATTTAATAATGTGCAACATGTGCACTCTAGTCTAGTGACTTGCATTCAATATTGTTATGTTGGATAACATTCAATATTGGTATTAGTAGTAATTACATGTGCATGTGAGATGGGTCTTATCATCTCATAGTTGGTGCCTGCTAGGGTGTCATGTCTATCCATATGAGGATGTCTAATATCTATAAATATTACAGCTCTTGCATTATTATGTAATCTGATTTCATGATCAATAATATTTGTGAGGCTTCCATCCCTCTTTGGTCATTGCAATCTTATTCTATTCTATCATTTGGTATCTAAGCTATACCATTATTATCAAGGTCTCTCGTCAGTGGTACCGTACTGGTCATGGTAGAGTTCGGGCTATTTTGGGTATTTGGTGGAGGTTTTAGGCTCTGATCTGGGTTTTGGTCAAAACACGAGACCAACGTCGTCTGGTATGACCAAAGTGTCGCTTTAGGCTAACCGGCAATTGTGTCAGGTAACCGCATCGGCATGGTTGAGGTATAGGAAATTCAATAAAACTTGGCAAGGTGATAGATTTGGTGCTAGATGAGAATGAAAGGGCAATGACAAGGTTCGTGTAGGTCTTGGATATGCATAGGAATGGTGAAAGTCTGGATATGGGTAGTTCAAGGGTGTGGATAGAGAGATGGTCAAGTTTGCATGGAGATAAAATGGTGGTGAACGGAAATGAGAATAAACTAACAACATAAGTGAAAGGATCTCGCTAAAATGATAAGGAAACCAATGCGAGTTAACAAAACTTACACGTGTGTATGAGCTTTATGTTTGATCGACAATGGTGGGTGATCAAATGGAAGGAACTCGATGTGGTGCTAGCGCTTCCTTGGATGCTCCCCGTGAAGGCAAATGGCTCGTGGTTGCTTTAGTTGCTTATTATGGATGCTCTGATGTGTGTACTAATGTTGGTTCTACTTGCATGTAGCTCTGGTTTTGTCACTTGCTCTCAAAAGATGTGTTAATCTCTTTGAAATGTGCCAACCCCGAAATAAGGTTATTTTGGGGGTTAAATGGTAACCAATGATGGTTCCGCTAACCTAAGGTGGCGCTTAGGGTAATTGGCGCGGTTAGGGCAGATTTCCTAGGTCTACTAAACAAGGCGGATCCCCTCAATTTTTGGGGATCTCGTTTCGTTTACTCGACGGATTAGCATGGAAGCTTTCTTATAATGGGTAGGAATTCGGTTAGAGGAATGTAGGCATTGATTTTTAGGGTTTGGGTAGGTCTTAGTTAGTTATGGCAACTTACTAATAATAGGTCTTAGGGTGAGGTGGCTAGATGAGGTGGATATGTGGGCATATTCCCAATTAGGATATTAAATAATAAATATTGTGAGGATAATGAATTAATTTAATTAAATTAATATTAGAGTGGGATGAAAGGGGCCATGGTTAGGTGAATGTGTTCAAGGTGTTTATTTGATGGGGGACCAAGGGGAGTATGACGTAATTTTAGTGTCTACAAAGAGCATACACAAATTTTTAGCCTTGGTTATTTATCAAATGAAAAATCTCGTTAAACTAAAAGATCATCTACATGCCACAATCAAATTTTATTCGCTTAAGCATAACATTGAATGATGATTTTCCTACTTACTCTAAAATTATCAGAAAGAAGGTTTAGAGGTGCTTTTGATTATGAAGATCACAAAAAGTGCAAGAGAAGAGCATACATAACCCTATTCCAAACTCATATAAAGAAGGGAAACAAGATCAATCATCAAACCCTAAGTTAATTTTTTAGAAAGCCTGTTCGAAATAAAAAATTGATAGCAAAAACAACTAAAAATCCCAGGAAATGATAGAAGTACTAAAAACCAGAAGTTAAAATTTGGAACTTGGAGTCAATTAAACTTGAGTGCACTAACACACTTCCTAGTGAATTAGCACATCCTATATAGCATGGGCACATCTCTTGAAGAATCAACGCATACAATCATGCACATGCATGCCTCTATCAAATTTACATAGTCTAGTTGCACATGCGCGGCCAGAGAGGCATGGGCGCACACTTTGAAGCACCAACGCAAGTCACACACAGAGGTCAAAATTCCATTGATACACAGTGTGACCAAAGAAGGCACATGCATGTTTGAAGAAGCGTAGGCGCATTCATAAGAAAGCAGAGGTGTGGCCTTTGGAGCATGGGCACACCCTTTTGAGCGTGGGCACACACCTTCTTGTAGGTGATCAAAACACGAATTTTGATAAGAAAATATGAAAAAGATCAAATCTTTGGCCTTTTGAGGGAATTTTGACAACACTTCACCTCCTTATATCCTGCAAAGAACATGAAAATGCAACATCTACTACTAATATAGTTTTAAACAACTATCAAAATGAAAATTTGATCTACAAAACTTTGAAAATTACTCTAAAAGCTTGAAAGTAATCTAGAAAACTTGAAACTAGTTTAGAAAGCTTGAAACTAATCTAAAAACTTGAAATTAATCTAGAAAACTTGAAGTTAAACTAGAAATCTTGAAATTCAAAAACTTTGAAACTAAGTTAAAAATCTTTAAAAATGAATGCAATGGGGTTTGGTCCCACTGGGTGTGCCAAATGAAGACTACTAAAATTTCCAAGCAAAGCTAAACTAACAAGACTAACACCACATAGTCTAATTGAGCGAATGCTTATCGAATCTAACAATAGTTACATCAATGATAAAATCTTAATGGAATGCTTGAAAGTAACTAACATGAATATAATTCAAAACCTAGCTAAAGCATGCCTAATAGTATGTTCAATTGATAACTAACTTAGACCTAAATAGATATAGAACAATCAAATTGGAGTTTTTATACTCCAAGAAGGTGAGATGGTCTCTCCAATAATGACTACAAGATAATATTAGATACCCATCTACTAACCCCATTGAAGACTTGAGGCAAGGATTGAGCTTGACTATTAATCATATTTCTTATATGATATGCAAATCAAAGCATGGTGTAAAGTTTAAAGGTATGTGGTTAGTCCTTTTTATAGTTTTTCCTTTGAGGAAAACTAACATATTAGTGCATGTGGGACTAAAAGCACAAATTAGATTAAGAATTTCTAATCATGATTAAGGCTTACTAATCATAATTACTAAATTAACAAGTGATTAAGATGCGAGGAGACTTAATCAACCACTTAGGGTCAATTAGGAAGCTAGGATAAGCTTTGAAGCTTGCTGAGATGTTGTGGAGGGAAGTGGGGTGATTTTGAGTAGTTGGAAGAGGGGTTTGAGCCAATAATAGGGTATATTGACCAAAACAAGGGTAAAATAGGTTTAATTAGCTAATAATTGCTAATTGTATGTTTGGAAGAGGATTTTGACTTACAATTCATCATAAAGTGGCATCCTGAATGAAAAAGAGGATAGGTAATCAACAAAGTGTTGTTAATTGATAGAACTAGTAAGAAACATTAGTTAATTAGTGGAAATCCCTAATTATAACTAGAATGGTAAGAACGAGTGATTTGTGTGCCTTTAGCAATAAGATTGCAAAAGCAAAATTTAGGTGTTTACAACACCCATTTCTATTCTACCACCAATTACTTCGCGACTCCTCCAACTACCGTTGTTTCTAAAGGCTATGATATCATTGAACAACTTAAGAATACACCACCCAAAATATCTCTCTATGAATTATTACACAATACGCTAGACTGTCATCAACATTAGAGGTTTCCGTATGTGTTATCCATATAGAAAGTGATAATTTCATAGTAGCTTTCACACACCTCATTCAATCTCTTAAAAATATGCCACACACTATATCATTCACTAATGAGGACATATCACCATTTTCTCATGACAATCCATGTGTGCGCCTATTGTTTATCACCATTGTCCTCAACACCACTTACTAATTAACTAAAATTAAACTAAACTAGGGAAATTATAACAATAGTTAATCTAATATCAAGGACTAAAATCTTGTGAAAATACACTAAAACAAAATGGAATAATTTTAGATAATTATACTAAGTAAACTAAAAACCCTAATGTGCAAGGAAGTAAGGAGAAATGACTTAACTAATTGTAGAAAACTATCACAGAGTGTCGTAGGTATGACAATAAAATTCAGGAGTAGGAATGATCACTCAAAAGTCTGAAAAATCCATATCCGGAGGATATGAGTAGAATGAGGTGCCCTGCATGAGGAATAGGCACCTGGTCTCTATAAAGCTCAAAAATTGGTTTTTGAAGGGTTGTAAGATAATCTGGAATATTACTTGTCTATTGCACTAGATCTTCCAAGTTACGTTGAATGTACCAAGTGATGGAAGATGAAGTAATGACCTGAAAAGAGAGGAAGTATTAAAACCCTAAAAATAAAAATGCAAAATGAATGGGTCGAATGACCTCAGCTGCCACAACAGTGGGCTTACTAAAATGAGCGTTGCACTACATTTTAGACCCAAATGTAGTTATGATGTGTGTGTGTGCATGTCGTGCCCTAGGTGCTCTTGTTTCACTCACACTTTGTGAAATAATGAGCAATAATAACTATAGAAAATGTACTAGTATGTGTACATGGAATAGAATAGAATCCCTCCCCTATGTTGTGTGTGTTGATGCATATCTCCTAGCCTTGATGCATGAAATTATGTGGATGCAAGTGATGCAACTCTAGATGGAGTGATAGTAGTATGTGATGTTAGGACCCTCATTATGGTCTCATAACTTTATATTTATAGGGTTCTCTTGCTCTAATTTCATAATTAATCCCGACATGGCCGACTAGGAAAAAGATAAGGATGAAAAATGGCTAGAAGAGGCCCAAAAAGAGGTGGGAAAGTAGAAAATGGATCGGGGCATCCCGTGGAGCTAGGGTGCTCGAGGCACCCTAGTACACGGTCCTGGGTGCCCCAATGTAAACTAAAATGAAAGGAAAATGCCAAAATAACTCGGGTATGTATATGAAAATACGCGGGAATGACAAAATAAAAAGGCAAAACAAGATGGCTAAAAGGTTGGATTAATTATTACTTTATTCACTTAAGAATCCTCTAAGTTGTAGTATGAGACCATGCTAAATAATGCCTAAAGTTCATGATTTTGTGACTACATTTTGCCCCCACGTTATGTTGGTGAGCGGGATGATAAGTAGCATAAAGTAGATAGAGATGCGTGCACTGATATCCATGTAGAGTGTAGTAGAGACGTATTGATGGACTAGACTCAAGCATGGAATGACAAAAAAAAGTGGAGGAGCGTGGAATTCTAAAGATGAAAATGTGCGTAGAAAAGCGATGAGAATGAACCTACGAAAAATTGTGTGTGTAAATGCTGCAATGTTTAGTGTAGATGCATGGTTAGTAAAGGAAAATGTCGATGTGGTGTGTCGTTGTTGTGTAGTTGTCTTTGTTGTTGTTTCCCCTAATTCGACTGCTTGTTTCTCATATGACCGGACCTGCAAGGAGAAAATGATCAACTAGTTAAATGTGTATGTATGTATGCAAAAACATTGTGTAAAATACGCATGTATAAAATACACAAATGTAAAATACGTGAAAAGGAAAGTGTAAAGGGAACATGTGCACTGATACATGTCGAGAGAAAGTGTGTAGAAGGATATCGTGTCTTGTTGCAAGTTTTTTGGGTGATCTCATGCCACCCTGGTTGAAGAAGTGTAGGGAGGAAATAATCAAGCGTCCTTCAAATTTAACCACTTCTGAAATCTTTGAAGAGATATCCTCAGTGTCCTGGTTTTTAGGAGATCCAACACCAATAGGCCAAAGTAGTGTAGAGAGGCACATCCACTATAACCCCCAATTTTGTAGCCGCTTCCCGTAAATGCTAAGGACACCATGTCCTATCAAAGCCACTGTGTATGGAGTTCGTAGACTGGTCTAAACTCACTTGCTGTATGTAAACCCACAATGCCAAGGGCGGAAAGTGCATTGTACTAGAACAAGTGTAAATACGATATGTTAGTATGTAAAACCCTTAATGATGCCCCCCTCTTTGGGGGTGTATGCGATGTCACTAAAAGGAGAATGCAGCCCCAAAAAGGACTTACCGCACTCTGACCTTTAGAAATCTGCCATGTAAGGGGAATGAGAAAGAACTTGGTATAAACTAATGTGCATACGAAGGGGATGGCTAGCTGAAATAAGTGTTAGTCTGAAAGCACACGCATACAAGAAGACAAGTGTAAAATATGCAAACAATGTAAGAACTACCAAACACAATAGTGTAAACATGTAATAAGATAAGTAGACCGCACAAAGAGGGTTGCAAACATGGGACATCACTCACAATGTCACAAGACATGTAAGGCTGTCATGGCCACAAACAAAAACAAGTGTGCACACAAACATAGGGCAAATCCCACATACAATGGCAAACAAAGTAGACAAGTACAGACAAACAAACAAGTAGTCATGGAAGCATGTAATCCCGCAAAACAAGTATTGCTTATGTAATACCCATAGCATGTTAGAGCAATAACCAATATGTCAAAGTGTGTATGATCAAGTAATGTAAGATGCTAAGTACAAAATGAAATAATAGCACTTGGATAAGATGAATGTGGATGCCCCCAGTGACTAGTATAGGAAGGGTAGAAGGTGAGCATCCATATTGAGTGTAAAATTCCTGTATCTACGATCACACTAAAAAAAGGTGTGAACGCACATGTGTGTATGATATAGATAATAACGTATAAGAAATCAATATAACATGTGTAGTAAAGTGATCATGCAAAATACTAGTAAGAAAAGTAAATGCCCCAAGACAATGCAATATATCAGTGGGTGGATGGAATGGAATGCAAGATGGAATGATAGGAGCAACGTGCCCCGAGTGTATGGAAGTGTATGCAATGAGGTTCATTTTGTTTTCCCCCTCAGCAGTCCATAATGAACCGTAAATGAGAGTGCATCATTGGGAAATGGTTGAGTAGTGTAGGTTGTGTCTAGCGTGCTGCAATGAATGTGTATGTCTAGCGGTAATGAGATGTGACATGTGGAGAGATATGCGTGAACCCTATAGCTGAAGCGTATATCATGACTTGTTGAATAGATGAGTGATGATTTAGTCATAAGCATATATCACTATAAGATGTAATGTGGGGTGATGATTTAACACTAAGCGTATATCACTATGAAATGAAAGGTAGGGAGTGGTGATTTAACCTAAGGTGTATACCACTTCAATATGAAATGATAGAGGTGGCAACGATTTAGCCTAAAGCGTATGTCACTAAGGGATGAAATGACAAAGGTGGTTATCTAGTCTAAAAGTGTATACCACTAGAGGGCGAAAAGGGGATGAGTGACCATTTAGCCTAAAGCGTATGTCACTAACCTTAGAATGATGTGGGATGGAATGTCACATGGTGATTGTAAGGTCCATTTGATTGGTAAACCCTCGGTAATTGAGTATGGACCCGAACGAAGTGTGTCATAGGGTGGTGAGTGCAGTGAGTAGAAAATTGTAATGTATGTAGTAATTTTAAAATGACTATAGGATAAGTAGAATGTATAAAGGCAAAGCGTGAATAATGCAATGTAGGACGTGTAGGGTGTGTAGAATATATAATATGCAAGATGCGATGATAGGTGTAGATAGAAATAAAATATGTAGTGATAAAATGTAAAGCTAGACCCATATATAATGTAACCTAGCGTAATATGTAGAATATGTGGAATAGTATGACTATGTATAGGTTATGCGTGGATAGCCTAATAATGTATGTGGTGTATAGGGTAAGGACTAGTATAATGTAGAATGTAGGGATGAAATGTAAAACTAGACTCATATGTAATGATGACTAGTATAGTATATAGAAAATGTATGATATGAAAATGCGCAATGTATAATGTGACTAAGTGTGTAGATATCGTAATGAATGTAATGTGTAGATGAAGACTAATATAATGTAGAATAAGTGTAGAATGAATGATGTATAATGCACAATGTATGATGAAATGCAAATGTGTAATGCCTAAGTGTGGTGTGTGGGGTTCAGTGTAATGGTAATCCCTCAACAATCAAGTGTGAACCGAAGCACAAGAGTGCATCATCGGGTAGTGGTGGTGTGAGAATGTGTAATACGTGGGTAAATTAAAAGTATCAAAGGTTTGATTAAGACTATGTAACTATGTAGAAACACGAGGGGGTTGGGGATGAAATGTCATGCCCCAAGCATGCATAAATGAACTAACCAAGAAGGGTGAAGGATGGAGGTCCTCTAACTCGATGCCCGTGATGATGAAAGCGTAGGGCCATGATCTAAAAGCGGCGGTACATGAGATAAATATTTTGCTGGTGAATGGAGTCGATATGTATATGAGGGATGAGTATAAAATGAATATCGTGGCCTAGAAAAATGCATCGAATAATGGAGATCTTGGCAATGTTGCACAAAGGTGATGAAGACTCACGCGAAATAAAGAGAGGTGGTGGTGGCGTCAAAAATTAGTAAATTTGTTAGGAATAGGGCTATGTCGATGTGTAGGACTAGTAGGATGAGTTGGTATTGGGGAGGAAAATTAAAAGGGGAAGTAGGAGTAGAGTTTATTTTTGGAAACATCATGGGAGATGTGCACGAGGAAGTAGAGGATGCATTAGCAACTCGTATTAGAAGGTGACGATAATGGAGGTGAAGGAGGATACTATTAATGAAGATGATATGATTGTCGTAAAAAATTTAAGGTGCAAGTGGTTCATGGAAATAATAGATTGGGATTGAGGCCAAGAAGCATGTCACATCCATCGATTGTTTGACCAACGAGGAAAGGGACAAGGAGAGCAAGAGGACCAACTATGACATGTAACTTGATGATACCATAAGGTCTATTGAACGGATAATCAATTTGTGATGGAGGATAACCGATAGACCGTAAGAGGGACAGGGAACATGCACTAATGGGCCAAGATGGATCAACCTTAGTGTCGTTGATAGAGGTTGAGCCAATAGATGTTTTAATATGTAAATGATTGGAGGTGAACATAACATGATAATCAGCATGGGAAAAATAAATAATATGGGTTGAAGTGGCAATGTTAGTGTTGATGTCGAATCACGTAACCCTTGAATGTCTACAACTCGATGGGTTGAGAGTCTCAGTGTGATTGCATAACATGGAGCTTTTCCCAAGTGTGGGACCTTGTGAAAATCAGAAAATCTCTCCGGATGAAGGCCGGTTCCTATTCCTCCTGCTCGATGCACATGTAGAAATGCGAGAGGTTTTACTAAAAACCTAAACTAACTTTCCAAGGAGGTAGGGTAAGAAGATGCATAAAATAAAACCTAAATTAACAAAGGTGATGCACCGAGGAATGAAGAACATTCATCTTGCCAATAAACACAAACCATTAAAATGTAATGCAAGATCATGCCTGAGATAACTGATTTGTAGTGAAAGATCGGGAGGATACAAATGAACACGAGAGAGGGTTGAGAATCATCCACAAACATGCATTATTTGCTCCAAAGATTGTCTGATACAATACTACAAAATGCCAAGAGGCAAAGTTGCATTACATGTTTTAGGTGGGAGGTTTGAACTCCACAAATTCACTGCCGCCAAAGAGAAGAAGGGAGGGGCAAAACAAGAATGTCCAATCTTTAGAAAAGCCCCTTCTTACAATTTATAGGAAGAATGAGAGAGGGAAGAGAGAGGAAATCCAAATCTACCCCAACCACCTCCAGGTTGCATTTAATTCATCTCATTATGGTGGTAGGTGAGAACCTTAGCAAACCCAAAAAGTGGCGAACTGTATTTTGCATTTTTAAGAATTTTTTCTCACCCAATTAAATATATCTAGTCATAGTTAGATAGAGGACCTCGTAAGATTTTCGAAAAGTCCAACCTTGCGTTAATCTGAGCTCCCTGTGAAAAGTTATGGCCATTTGAATATCTGGGTCAGGGTCTGCTTCCTGTCAGCGCTCAAAATGTTGCACCTCCTGAAGGTGCGCCTTGGCGCATCCATACTTATGTCGACATCCCTTTACCTATGCCATAGGCACATCTATATTTGTATCAACATCCTCTTACTTGTGCCATAGGCGCATCCATTTTTGTGTCGACATCCTCCCACTTGCGCCATACAAGCGCATCCATCCTGTATGTCAACATCCTCTTACCTGCGCCATGGCGCATCCATATTTGTGTCGACATCCTCTTACCTGCACCATAGGCGCATCCATATTTGTGTTGAAATCATCTTACCTATGCCATAGGCGCATCCATATTTGTGTCGACATCCTCTTACCTGCGCCATAGGCACATCCATATTTGTGTCGACATCCTCTTACACCATAGGTGCATCCATATTTGTGTCGACATCCTCTTACCTGCGCCATAGGCGCATCCATATTTGTGTCGACATCCTCTTACCTACACCATAGGCGCATCCATATTTGTGTTGACATCCTCTTACCTGCGCCATAGGCGCATCCATATTTGTGTCGACATCCTCTTACCTGCGCCATAGGCGCATCCATATTTGTGTCGACATCCTCTTACCTGTGCCATAGGCTGAATTTCTTCATGTCGACACCTTATGTCGCACGCCCTTTACTGCACCATTCCCATATCTACTCGAGGGAGAAGATATATACAACAGATTAGCAATGAGGAAGTCAAGAGCCCCTAGTTCTAGAGGTGATAATGCATGTTAGGCATGATTAGCGAAAGAGTCCGTGGCTTTGCATCACGTTGGGGGATATTTATTAAAGAGTTTGATTTTACTCTTTTTGTTAGTGGGAGATGAGATAGTGGAGTCCGGGAATTCAAGCTTATCATTATCAAGTAAGTCTTGGATAATTGTTAGAGTTTTAAGCATTTGTTTATAGAATGTCCGACACAATGATGATAATCACAATGAAAATTCTCATTGTAATTCCTACCTTTTGGTCGTGATGGGTCTAATTCAAGTGGTGGAGGAAGGGTAATAAGGTTGCTATCAAGGATTTTCTTTAATATAAGATGTGGTGCTTTTGTAAGATTGCTAAATGTGCGTTGAGGTTTTTGTGACTATGCTTCTCTAGAGGGAGTAATTTTGTTAATGTTGATTTTAGCGCCAACCGACACGGATGTAGATGGTTTGAATGGTACCTTATTTTGAAAATGAGTGGAGGATGGATATTTTCCTGATATTTAAGTTTGTTAATGGATAAAATATTAGACTCACGAAGCTTAAAGGTATGGAAAAGGTGATCCAAAGAGGGAACAACTTAAAAAATAACACTTTCTTGGAGGCGCGGTAAAAGACTGGATAAATAGATCCTGCAGACTTAGCATTGGAAAGTATGTTTATCATTTTAACAAGATTATTATTGTATCTTGTAAAATGTAGTTAGTGAATTTTCATTGGATCCTTGCTTAAGTTTTTCTAGTTGAGCGTAAGATATCTTAAAGCCTAGGTTGATGGAGAAATGTGTAAGGATGACATCATTTAGATGGGTGAATGAAGTAATTGAACAGATCGATAAGTTGTAGAACCAATGCATGGTGTAATTATGAAGACTACAAGGAAATATTTTAGCTAGGATAATATGATCATCGAGAAAAATTTAGACAAACAACATGAAAAGCTCGAGATGCTCCCGCAGTCACCATGCCCATTGAAAATGGGCAACTTGAGAATAATAAAACTAGGAGGAAGTGGATAAGTAGAGATGATAGGTGTGAATGGAGTATGCAATAATAAGGTAGAATCTAAATATGGAGATGTAGTTATAGTGGCCTATTGTAACCTACGAATTTGAGCCTGAAGATCGTGATACAAAGAGGTTAAATCCTGATTACCAACATAGGAGACTTGCCTTTCATGAGAAACTAAAGGAGGCGTAAAATGATTGGTAGGAGTGGGGATAGAAACTGAAATAATAGAGATAGGTGGAATAGTAGCAATAGGTGGATGAGTGGTTGCAATAATTGAGATAGCAACAAAAGGATTGAGTTTCACCAAATTAGTAGCTTCCTCATGAGCCACATGTAGAAGTAAGTCTAGATCTTGGGGTGCGCAACAATGTGATCATTGATGGATTTAAGGTATGCTTTGGTAAATTCCTCATGAGATTGTGCTATGCGAATAAAATAAAAGAGACCTTAAGAAAATAAGAAAGAGGAGTGTAGAAATGGATATGGTCGGGTTCACCAAAATGATTAACTAAAATTAAACTAAAATATGGGAAAGTATAACAATAGTTAATCTAATATAGGAGGACTAAAACATTGTAAAAATGCACTAAAACAAAATGGAATAATTTTAGATAATTATACTAAGTGAAATAAAAACCCTAATGTGTAAGGAAGTAAGGAGAAATGACTTAGTTAATTACGTAAGACCTGTCGTAGAGTGTTGTAGCTATGAAAATAAAATTCGAGAGTAGGAATGATCACTCAGAAGTACCAAAAGGCTAGATCTGGAGGATTTGAGTAGGCCCGAGGTACCCAGAAGATATTGGGGTACCTCGGGGTGCCCTGTGCGAGGAATAGGCTCCTTGGTGTTTGTAGAAGGTCAAAAATGATTTCCGTAGGTCACAAGATAATTTGGAATACTACATGTCTGTCACACTAGATCTCTTTCAACCTGCATCAAATGTGCCAAGTGATGGAGTATGAAGTAATGACTTTGTAAAAGAGAGGGAAGTATAAAAACCCTAAAAATAAAAATGTAAAATGAATGGGTGGATGACCTCAATTGTCACAACATTGGCCTTACTAAATTAAGCACCACACTAAATTTCAGACCCAAATGTAGTTTGGTGTGTGTGTGCATGTCGTGCCTTAGGTGCTCTTGTGCTAGTCACACTTTGTGGGATAGTTAGCAATAATAACTATAGAAAATGTACTAGCATGTGTGCATGGAATATAATAGAATCCCCCCTATGTTGTGTGTGTTGATGTATATCTCCTAGCCTTGATGCATGCCATTATGTGGATTCAATTTATGCAATGAATGCAAATCTAGATGGAATGATAGTATTATGTGATGCTAGGACCCTTATTATGGTCTCATAACTTTATATTTATAGGGTTCTCTTGCTCTAATTTCATAATTAATCTCGACATGGCCGACTAGGAAAAGATAAGGATGAAAAAAAAGGCTAGAAGAGGCCCAAAAGAGGTGGGAAAGTAGAAAATGGATCGTGGTGCCCCGGTGTGTGACCGAGGCACCCTGGGTGCCCTAAGATGCATGACATGGGTGCTCGATTTAGGCTAAAATGATGAGACAATGCTGAAATAACTAGGTATGTATATGAAAATATGCAGGGAATGACAAAATAAAAGGTAAAACAAGATGGCCAAAAGGTGGGATTAATTATTACTTTATTCACTTAAGAACCTTCTAAATAATAATATGAGACAAAGCTAAATAATGCCTAAAGTGCATGATTTTTTGACTACACGTGCATTAAATGTGTTCTTATCGATAATGGATCAGTAGTCAATTTATGTGCTCATTCCCTTCTAAAACAAATGAGCATTAACAATAATCTAATTTCCAAGAACTTCACTCTCATTTGGGGATATGCTTTAACTACTTGCACATGCCTATGAACTATTTTATTACGTATTCAAGTTGGGCCTAAGACTGTCCTTCCCGACTTCTTCATTATATATGTTCCATTTCAGTTCAACCTATTACTAAGTAGACCTTGAATTCATGCAATGCAAGTAGTCCCATCTATTATACACCAATGCATCAAATTCATGCATGACGGCTATGAACATACTATTGTTGTAGATCTTGAACCCTTCAAATTTTGTCGCATAGACCCCGTCACTTCCATGCTTATTCCTTTTACACAACTTATTCCATATAGTAGTATTGATACATATGACATTGTTAGTCTAGCACTTCACACTCTTCTTCTACTACTTCGAGACACTCTAGTTATTTCTATTCATGCCACTCCTATCATTTCACCCAAAGTGTAGGCTCCTATACAAAATAATAATATGCCCGCTTGACACTCCTCTTACATCTAGTGCACTGCCTACCAACATACTGATACAACAATACAACATGATAATGTTGACAATCGATGATTCTGATGACAAAGTTGATCATGTTGACCTTACTGATGAAGCATTATTCAAACTCAATTTCACTCATATTGATGTTGATGACTCTTATTTTAATGAAAATTTTGTGGCCGATGGCCTTGGTGAATACAAATTCAAGACCCCTCCCTCTACTAATGCTATGGTACTTTACTAGGGGTCTGTCCATACTTTAGACATTGTTTCACCCTCTCCTGAGCAGTCTACATCTACACCACCTCCTTTCACATGCACACTCTTAATCAACAAGTCATATTGGCATCATATTCCGATGGAATGTACTTTCTCCGATACTATTTGCACATATGATGGCTTAACTAAGCTTGGATTGACACTTAATGATATCTTACCACCACCTCATTCACCTCATCTTTATCATGGTTATTTCCACCTTACGGCCACCTATGGTCTGTGGGTATTCCATTTAGTAGTTTTTCGTTGCACGTACCCCTCACACTTCTCCACTAACACTCAAGAAATCTTGGCTTGACTACATTGGGGGCACGTTAGATTCCACTCACATGTTTATCACTTTCCCCATGCCCTTCGGAAATATTACTATTAGTAGTGACTCATCTCCTAGTCATTCTCAAAATCTCACCCATTGGTACGCTCATGATTGTCCACCAGCACCTTTCACTAATGAAGAATATGCCATGACTGTGTACACCTTACGTCATAATGGCTCTTTGTATGATCCACCTCATAGTATTTCCTATCAAGTATCCAATGCAACCCCAATTGGCTTTAATCTGCATAATGACAATATTTTAGACCATGACACTTGATCACTCTCTTCCTTCACAAACTCGAGGGGGTGGGCATCACGCTCATTCCCCCCTAACATCAATAAACATCTTACTCGCTTCACCTCTAGACTTACACATATAACACACACATATCACCATTACACGATAACGCACTCTTGTGCTTCAATTCACACTTGATTGTTGAGGGCATCCTATACACATGAACCTCACACATTGTATAGTAGACACTACACATCACACATCTTCACACATCTTACATACATACATCCTACATCCTACATCTTACGTCTTATATTCACTATGCATTTACACATCTTATCTCATCTATACATCTTGCACTATATACTATACATCCTACATTACACATTATGCATTAAGCATTACGCATTACACATTACGCATTATGCATTATGCATTACACATTACGCATTACACATTACGCATTACGCATTCGCGCATTACACATTACACATTACGCATTACGCATTACGCATTACACATTACACATTACGCATTATGCATTACGCATTACGCATTACGCATTACGCATTACACATTATACATTACACATTACACATTACATGACGATTTCTCATCACCACATATACTACACATATTCCACATCCTACTCATCTACTTATATGTGCTACACTCACTACCCGATGTCGCACTCTAGTCTCATGGTCCATACTGACTGTTGAGGGTATACAAATCAAATGGACCTCATCCCACTCACACATTCAACCATTCAACCTTTTTCTCCTACGACATTCCTAGATTAGTGATATACGCTTTAGGCTACATCATCACTTCCTCTAGCATCATCTAGTGATATACTCTTTAGGCTACATCATCACTTCCTCTAGCATTATCTAGTGGTATGTGCTTTAGACTACATCATCACTTCCTCTAGCATCATCTTGTGATATATGCTTTAGGATAAATCATCACACCTTCTCACACCTCATCTCTATATCACATATCATCACTACACATTTATCACATCATGCTACACATAACACATCATTCAAACCATTTCCCGATGACACACTCTCATTTATGGTTCATTATTGAATACTGAGGGCATAAATAAATGAACCTCATTACATAAAATTCCATTCACTCGGGGGCACGTGGCTCCTATCATTCACTCTGCATTCCATTCCATCCATCCACAACATATTGCATATCTTGGTTGCATTTAATCTTGCTTGCATTTACTTGTACATGTTCACTTTATTACACATGCTAGATAGATATCTTATATGTCATTATCTTTATCATACACACATGTGTGTTTATTTTCTTTCTAGTTGTGATTGCAGATTATACAGGTCCATTACATGTAACATGGATGTTTAACAACGTTCCTAGTACTAGTCCCACAACAGATCTTAGGGGCATCCAATTTTGTACACTATAAGTGTTATCATTTCATTTTGTTCCATAACACACTAATTTATCAGATTATACACACTTTGACATACTTTTTATCTTTCTAACATGCTAATGGGTACTTTGTGTGGAGTATTTAGACTATTTTCCACCATGGTTATCTATGTTATATTGCTTGTACTTTCTTATCATTGTATGCCATTGTTTGTTGGCTTTTCCCTTTGTCTTGTGTGTAAACTTGTATGCTTTTGGCTTCATCGGCCTTGATTGTCTTACGACATCATGAGTGATGTCCCATGTTTGCAACCTATTTTTCGCAGTCTACATTGTCTTCTTGTTTGTTCTATCTTACACATTGTTTTTTAGCTTACATTTCATCTTATACATGCATGTATGTATTTTCTTATACTAACACTTGTTTCCTAGCCACTTGTTTACATATGCCTTGGTTTCTACCAAGCACATCCCCCCCCCCATGGCACAGCTTTCAACAATCGGTCCTCCTTTGGGCTGAATTATCCTTCTACGATGTCGCATGCACCCCAAATGGGGGCATCATATGGGTGAATTAGTCACCCCATACAGAGTATACACAACACAACATAATACCGATACGGTACAATATTCATATTTCGGGCTCGAAATTAGACTTGGGTTCATGTCACGGTGGTTTTTCTGGATTACCCAAACTAGGGGGCATATCACACATCAGTCTTACTTGGATTACATGAGGCTGGGGGGAATATCACATAGCGATTAGTAGTTCAGCAACAGTCTACAAAACTCTATACAAAATGGATTTTACAATGTAGAAAATCCTTAGCACTCATTCACACCATCTGCAGTGGTGTTTTATACAATGAGAAGTAGTTAAAGGTTGGAGGGCGACACCAAACAATTTCTCCCTATAATTCTTCCATTACATTGGCATAAGATCACTCGAAAAACTCACATGCATCGACACCATCTTCGTGGATCCTTTCTACACCCTTTTTCTCATCACAAATTAGGTGCACATTTTCATTGTCCCCATTTTTAGCATTTTCTTTTACATACTTCCTTATATGATTTTTATACATATACATACATATTCGACCGCTTGATCATCTTCTCTTTTGCGGAGTGCATGTCTATATGGGAAGCAAATAATCAACATCAACAACAACATCACACACATCGACACCAAAAACATGTACAACATCTCGTAGTCATACACATGTTTCCACCTAAGTTCATTCTCATTGCCTTTTACACTTTTACATCTTTAGTCTCCATGCTCCATATTTTTATCACTCCATGCTTTGTCTAGTCCCTCAACATGTTTTCTACATCGATCTACATGGATATCAGGTATGCATCTCTATCTACTTTATGTTACTTGAGATTTCTTCTCACCAACATAAAGTGGGGAAAATGTAGACACAAAATCATGCACTTTGGGTAATTATCTAGTCCTGATTACATACTACTATTCATATGATTCCTAAGTAAGAATGATACTAATTAACCCATGTCTTTGGCCACCTTTCTTTCCTTTATGTTAATTTTATTGGTCTAACACTTTTGTTTACTCGGTCTGTCTTTTCATACTTTGGCATTTGTCATCTAGGATACCAGCGCCTGACTAAGACACCGAGCGTTAGGCGCCCTTGTCCAATCTGGGAACCCTTGTCCTCTTTGTAATTTACTTACACTTTTGGGTCCATTCTAGCCTTTTAAGCATCTTATCTTTTTGGTAGTCACCTTTTCAAGGGTTAATTATGAAATTCAAGTGAAGGACTCATATAAATATAAAGTTATGCGATCATAATAAAGGATCAAGCACTAAACATCTACTATCTCCAAATAAGGTTACATCCATTAAAAGTATCTATAGCTCCATTTTCATCCATCTAGCTCCATCACAAGGGAAAAGGGATGGTTCATCTAGATCACACTCAATAGGAGGGGAGTCTATTGTTTCCATGGAGACATTATTTACATTCTACATCTAGTTACTTACTATCTACTCACAAAGTGTGACACGCACAAGAGCAACCTAGGGAAAAATTTTGCACACACACACATAGAACTACAATGGGTATGAGATGTAGTGTAACGCTCAGTTATAAGTCCACCATTGTGGTGGCTGAGGACAGTCTGACCCCTCATTGTGCATCTTTTTTTAGGATTTGATGTCTATTTGAGGGCTTTGAAGGTGATTTCTTCATTGCAGGTTTACAGGTACCTCAGTGATCTTACACAACATGGAGGTGATAAAAGGTGAACAAGTGTAAACCTCTTGTGATAACTCGAGGAAGTTTTTGAGCATCTAAATAGACCAGGGCACCTAGAAAGAAGACTAGGCGCTCACATGTGCCCCTATCCCTACCAAGTTCCCAGTCCACTCAAATATGCCGATTTGCACTTTCTACACTTTTGTGTGATGGTCTTCCATATCTGTTCAGCTGGTCTCCATTGTGACATAGTCCAATAACCTCTTTGAATCAACTAAGGCTCTTCTAATCCTCTTTGTAATTAGGGTTTCATATTTTTAATGCTTAGTTGCTTGAGCTAATTTCTCGTATTTCATTATTCAATTATTTTAGTACAAACTTGCATTATACTAGGATATTATTTTACATTTTAGCATAATCACTCATGATCCTTTTGTAGTGAAACAATGCTCAAAAGTGCAAAATAAATAGTGTGGAGTTTGTGGGCACGGTAAAATTTTGAACCCATGATAAACAACAATTTTGATTATAGTAAAAATGTAGTATCAATGCCATGTTGAAATAACCATTTTAAAATGCAAACAATGCTCATTCAAATGTGTTCACCTATAATAATTAGTAAAATAAATACACACACTCTACCTTGAATAAAACTATTTTACTATAAATAATGGGTTCTTTAATGCCTATGTTTTAATTGATAGGTTGTCAAATTTATCGTTGAATATTTTTTTCTAGTTCATACAAGTTGTGATTTATTGAATTTGGGTGAATGTTTAAATTCATAGTGTGTTCTATTTGAAAACATGCATAGTGTATGATGAACATCTACCAAATTTGTACATAAGCTTCTAGAGGAAAAATATGTAGAGAACATACAAATACAACCATTATAGCTTTGATAGAGACCACATTTCTTAATTATGTTGATAGGCATTTTTATTTATTTTGGAAACATGTCACCTGGTATTGTAGTGAGTACTAAAATATTTCGTCAACTATCCGACAACCCTATTTGAGAAAATCGATAGTTTGCAAGTGTCCTTTAAGATGTCTCTGAGAATGCAAGATGGCTTAAAATCAAACATGATGTGTTTTATTAAGAGGAAAATTATGCTATGTATTGATGGTCATGAGGTGGGGCCACCGCAAATCATACAACCAAATCATCGATCCACCATTTTGTAGAACTTTCTCCCGCTACTAATCTATTAATAAATAATAACTCCAAGTGAAACCTTGCCAATGAATAATCTTTTTATGCCTCCAAAATAAAATCAAAACACTTCATGCGTATAGGAGTCCTCTAGATTTTGAATGGTGGCTAATGCTATCTTCTCCACTCACAATCAATTTGTTCAATTCACTTGTGAGGTGTATGGTGTACCCTCCACACCCTATAGTCTCTATGTATACTTTGCAATAACACAATTGCATTGCAAAGTAATTTATAATTAAATGAAAGTAAAATATTTATTAGAATAGAGATAATGAGGTTACAATTGGTAAGGAACTGTTGCTTAGAGGCATGCATAATGCATGTTAATTGTTTGACAAAATGCTTCAAACATATGTAGTCTCATGAACTACAATGATTGTGGGATAATCACAAAAATGGGTATGTTGAAAATACCTTTGAAAATTTTAGACACTTGCAATATGCAAGTGTAAATCCAAAGACCACAATCTTTGTTAGCATCCTCTTAGGCCTTGTCAAAATGGGAAATTTAGAACACGCCATTTCCCTCCTTAAGAACCAACATCTGCATTGAAATACATGGAAGCACTTAAATATGATAAAAGTGAAGTGATTTTTGTTTCTTCTTCGAGTTTTAGTGGCATTCCAAATTGTCTTCTAAAATCCAAAACCCCCAAAATCTACTACGATTATATTTTAAAATCATTTCAATACTAAAAATTAAAATGCAATATACAAAATATTTACCTCGACATGCTTCTTATCCCACCCATAGGACTAAATATTATATCTTTTATAATTTATTTCCCAAAATACATTTTTGTGTCCTTCTCTACAAATGCACCAATCGCAAAGCAAGAGGTATGCATAAAATATGCAAGAGATGGTAGTCCACTACGAACTTGGTGTGATGGAATAAGTTGTTGGAGCATCATCAAGAGCTTGATGGCCTATTTATTCTTACATTGTAAGAAGACCTTGCTTAAGCCTTAAGAGACTCGCTTGTTGATGATTTGTACCACGCTTCTTCGTGTAACCCACAAGTTGTCCAAGCTCTCTTCAACACAAATGGAATGCATTAATAGCCATTTAAAAGAGTCAGGAAGAAATATTTTCTTCATTATATACAATAAACATGTGAATTTTCAATTTCTCTAAACATTTACAATATGTATGGTTCAAGGATTTTATCTATTTTCAAATTCTTCTACCATGATGTTGTTGGTGTGTAATCACAACACCCTTGAATGTCTACAACTCGATGGATTGAAATGCATAGTGTGATTACATAACATGGATCTTTTTCCAAAGTTTGGGAATTTGTAATTCGGAAAAGCTCTGGATGAAGGCTGGTTCCTATTCCTCTGTTTTGATGCACACATACAAACTGTAGAGGATCTACTCTAAAACCTACTCTAACTTACAAAGGAGACATGGTTAAGAAGATTACAAGAAAATAAACCTAAACTAGTAGAGGTGATACACCAAAATGAATGTTGAACACCTGCTTTGCCATTAAACACAAACCATTAAAAATTGTAATACAACCACCATGCACAGATAACCAAGATTGCAATGAGAGATCAGAAGATAACAATGAAAAAAAGAGAGGGCTGGAATTCATCCAAAACTTATATCATTGCTCCATAGATTTGATACGGTATTACAATGGCCAAGAAGCAAGATTGCATTACATTTTTAATGGGAGGTTTGAGCTCCACAATTCCACTTGCGGGTAAGATAAGAAGGAGGGTGCAAAACAAAATTATCCAACCTTTATAAAAATGCCCCTCCTTACAATATATAGGAAGAATGAGAGAAGGAGATGAGAAAAATTAAAATTCTTGCTTCAACCACCCTAGAATGCATTGAATTTTCCTACAACAATGATGGGTGCCACTACAAACCCATGCCTCTATGTACTTTTCCTTTTTGGGCAAGAAAGGAAGCCCATACCTCATTATTGTGGTAGGTGAGAAACTTGGAGATTCCTCTAAAATGGAGGACTATATTTATTCATTTTTAATAACTTAGTCTCACTCAAATTAAGATATCCAGTTTGTAGTTGAGTAGCAGATGCCAAGATATTTCCAAAAGTCCTTTCTTGTGTAAATCCAAGCTCCCAGTCAAAAGTTATGGCCATCTGAAGGTCGGGGCGTCTTTATGCAAAATGGCGAGGCTAGTGATCTTCCTTTTTCATAGTCTAAAATGCATATTTAAATTTGTACTTTCAGACATTTCCATTTCAAATATTGAAACACTTTTCATCCACCAACTTTGCTTGAGAGTTCAAACTTTGAAACCTGAAAGTTTGAAATTTTGGACTTTTAGAATTCAGAATTTCGACATGTTGACTTCGGACCACGACACTTTGTTTATCTACTTAAGTGCCTTGAGAGTTCCAAAGTCTCCAAACCCGAAAGTCCAAAATTCGAGTTTCAAAACTCTTTTCCTTATCAAGATCTCAAAACCCCAAAATCCAATAGTCTAAAATTTTGGACTTTTGGAGTTTTGGTTTTTAGAACGTTTTGCCTTTTTCCACCTTCACACTTACCGAGATCTCTCGAAACCCAAAGTATAAATTTTTTAACTTTTGGACTTCAGATTTCAGGAATTTTCCTCATTTTTTCCCGTTTGTCCTCTCAAGCATCTCGAAACCCCGAAACCCGTAAGTCCAAATTTTCAAACGTTCGACTTGAGGATTTTGGACTTTCCTGATCCCTTTTCCCCATAGAAATCTCCAAAATGCTGAAACACTCCACCTCTGAAGTTTGAAAATTTTGGACTTCGAGCTTCTTCTTTTCCCGAAATTCTCTACAATTTGCTCAGCCCATTTTAACTTTATTCACCCAACTCCAAAATGCAAGCCTCCATGATTGAATCAACTCCTCCATTTTCGCTACATGCAAGTTCTTGTTTGTCCAATTTTTCCCAGGGGAAAAATTGGATAACAAGTGTATGACACACTCAATTTTTTTGTCTTATTTCATTTACTTTGGATAATCACATATTGTTTGAAACTTCATATCATTTGTTTGTCTACTCCCATGTGTTTCTCATAGGGATATTTTGGACAACCTATCGCACACAAAAACATAAAACCCCTATTCACATTTAGTGAGCTCCTCTATAGAACTAAATCCTCTTACTCAACCTTTGCTCACAATTGAAAATAAAATTCTACTAAACTAGAATATAAATTCAAAGAAAGACTCCAACACTCCTTGTCTCCCAAATTCTCATTTAAGACGAAGACCATAGAGTTGTTCATGCTTTTATATGAAATGAAATGTTGTTACTCCCTTGATTTGCGTTAGTCCAATTAAAGATATTAACGTCGTAAAAAATAAAATAAAAAATAATAAAGCCTATTTTTCCATATTTTTTCAAAAAATAGTTTCTTTTAGTTGTGTAAGACCAAGTTGTTGGCATCCTATAACCGATGAACAAGTTAAAAGCATCGACTAGATGAGCCCTCCATATAGCTAAAGAACTACAAAGACAATGTTATTCTTAATCTTGATACTCGCTTTTTTTTATTAAGTTGACACGTGTTGTTCTATAATTATTTCATCATATCCACACATCGCCCCCAAAATAGTCTCTTCTTGTTTTCTCATCGATATGTAAAATATTGTAAATGTGTCAATCCAAACATAGTTGCCTGTGTGTAGAAAAATATTGTATTTTCAATGAAAACTTGTAAGAGTGTTTGGCAAGAAACTTCACAAAAACATATGTTTGTTGTTAATTCTAGACTTGGGTTTCGTATGTTATGTTGTTTATTATGGAGGAACATTGGGTCACAATCAAACAACTACTCCATTTATGTGCCTCAAAATGAAAAGGATTCATCTTCAATCGAGAAGGAGATTTGTACGTAATTTTTTTGAATTGTTAACACTAAACCACCAAACTATGATGCTTAACACTTATCATAGCCTCTCTCGATCCGAGGCTCAAGCTTGCATGCATTCCTTGAATTGAATGAAACTACAATGGTAATTCTATTTCATTAACATACTTTAAAAATATGTAATCACCAACCAATCAAACCCGCATATTAATTGGTTGGCTTGGCTTACTGATGACATTTAAACCCTAGTATATCATGTTCCTAACCCCAATAGGGTTGATGCCCTAGTGGAAGTAATCCTATTACCAATAAAATGGTTGATTAGTTGTGAGATCATTATATTTGTTTGCCCAACCTTCAAAATGGTGTGGGTCTCATAATCCTTTTTGACCTAAGGAGGACAATTAACTAGGACACCTCTAAAAATGGCATTGACTAAATTTCCATTTAAATTGTCTACGATTATGTAACGTATGTAATTATGGGGCATAGTCATATATATGACTTCCTTACCTGATTGTAGCCTACATGTCATGGTAGGCCAATGCCACATTCAGAGCAATCCACAACTTGGCCTTAACAATTAAGATTATATCACTTCACTTACAACTCTGATTTTGCAATTAGATCCATTACATATGCTCACTAATTCATTGTTCCTTAAATTTAAATATCTCTTCATACACATTCAAAAATGTGTAAGGCTTATTGGTTTCTTCAACTATACAACTCTCACACATTGTTCTACACTCGTATATTCATATTTGATTGTCTTCAAACTTGATTAGTGCATCACCTCAAAATTTCTCTCTTGTTGTCTACACCTTTTTTCTCGGTCACTCAGGTGACCCCTTAACATGTTGTGATAATTATTGCAATGGTTCAATAATTGCTTCATAAAATCTCCATCCCTTTAATTCAGAATGTTTTTGGAATGAATGACGGTGATCCTTCACCATATGATGTATTCATGTGTCAATGATTGGAATTCTTAAGGTTTCAATCACTTTCTCAATTTTTTTCCATGACCGAGAGGATGAGTTGGCATGCAAGTCAAGCTTTTAATCTTAGAGGTCCTCTCAAGAGAAATATTATCTATAGAGTTAATGCAAAACCACCTGAATTGCCATGTTTTGTGGTTATTATAATCAAAAATACATCAAATAGATATAGGATGTTGAGCCCTTTTAACACGTCCCTTTTTCTACAGGTTCATGTGGTAAGCACAAGTGAATTCCACTTAGAATACCTCAGTGCTAACTATCAACAAAAGTCGATGGCCGACATCACATGAGGCAACATATGACATTCAATGTTGAGTGAGAAGGGATTACTTCTAAAGCTATTTGAAGGTTACGTTACCTTAAAGACTATGTATCACACACCCTTTCTCCTTAGCACGGTTTGTAAAATCTAGCACATGACCCATATGTTCCTTGCGTAAGAGGAAAGAAGACTCGCCTTGAATATCTCAACTTTAACTTTTTCCACGCCTCTTTTTGGCATCTTGATTGACCACTTAGGGATGTGCCGGTTTATGGTATATTTATATACCCTATCTTTCACCATGTTGACTTCATGAATTGGGTGTTTGGTTGTTTTTTCCCATGTGCTTTAATGTGTGTGACTTGATCATTGGTTGGTTGCTTTGTTATGAACATGATTCAAAAAGTTGGCTTGTATTTTAAAGGTTGATGATAGGAGGAGAACCACTCTTAAACTCATTTGACGTGGTTACATGATGACTATTTTAGATCATTAAGATTTTATATAAGAATACTTTCTTTACTAAGTTTTAATTTTGTTATTTTTTTGCTTAAAAATCATAATAGATAGTAAAATACACTCTTTCATTACTCTTCGTGCCTTTCTTGGAAGTGTATTTCCTACCTTTGAATAACTATATAATTTTTAATGTTTAGCTATCAAATAACCTTCAATAACACAATGTCAATTAAAATAATTACACACTTTTCATTATAATAATATGGTATTATTTGATGATCTTTTATATGAGAAGAAGAAATAAGAATTTATAAATAATATAAGCATTAAATTTTAAAGAAATGATTATATATTAGTTTTAAATTAATTATCAATTATGTTTTAATTAGAATAAAATTATTAAAATTGAAAGTAAATTGACTGAGTTATTGAAATTATTTACATTATATCTGATTTATAAATTGACCTCGATATACCGCATAATGGGAGAACACTATATTTCATTAAAATGTATAAAAATGATTGCATTTTATAAAGAATCAAACTACAAGATAATATTTTCATAATTATTTTTGAATATTCAAGATTAAACTATAAATCCAATCTTATGGATTACACCCACAATTATTTTGTGGAAATATTAAATTATGAAAAAATATGACAATTACTACAACTCAAAAAAGATAAGAATTACCATAGTTGTGACATTACAACACCGTGAATAATTGTAACATTATCACAAGTCAAATGATCGTGATATTATTTCAAATTAAAAATGCAATATTAAAATATTAGAAAATAACAATGGCCACAATTTTTATGCTATTATCTTCTCAATTGTTCAATGACCAATACTTTTACTTTAAAATATTTTAACTATTTTAAAAAATTAAATATATTTTAAATTCTTTTGTGACATTAGAAATTTGAAACTTACATATACAAATCATTTTCATTTTTTTTAGTGTTTTCATGTAATTATTATTTAGATAAAGTGTCCTATTATAATTAACCAATCTTATGCTCGCACATTTCTCTTCATGGGATATGGGCTGGTTAGAAATTGGGGAAAGTGGTGGGTTGCTTAGGGTTTATATTTGGGTAATTTTTTTTTCGAGATATTCCCTAGATGCAACCTATTCCAATTGTTTAAAACCTCAAGAACTGTAGATTTGGGCAAAGTGGTTATTGGTTTTACTTGAGCCATGGTGTACGGTGTATTACCCCAATACTCAAGCCATTAGACAACATTGTGTACAAATTTTAGCTTCCATGTACCTCATAGTATATAAGAAGCGCTTATGATTTTTTTGGTCAATAGGAATTCTTTTAGTCATTGTTTTTGTGGAGCACCAATAAACAACTAGCTCTGGAAAAGTTACTCTTTACATAACTTAGAGATGAGATAGTGTGGTTATTGGAATTGTGGAATCCTCCATAGTTAGTGGTCCGAAATATTAGTCTATCTCATTATTTATGAATGAGATAAGTATATTAGAAATCCGATAGAAAAACACACCGGCCTAGTGAATCCCTTGAGTTTACCTAGAAGTACATCATAATATTGTTTAGATTTGGTATTTTAGCTATAGCCTTGGTTCATTTTTTGGTGGTTTTTATACATAACCCTAGTCAAACACTGTACAACTTCTCTATTTTATTTTCAAGTGAATGGGATGGGTATATTAGAAATCCTACATAAAAACACACCCTAACCTAGTGAATCCTTGAGTTTACCTAGAAGTACATTATAATATTGTTTTGATTTCGTATTTTAGTTACAACCTTGGTTAATTTTTGGTACTATTTATACATAATCTGGTTAGACAAAATACAAAGTCTCTATTTTATTTTCAGTTTAGATCGTTTGTTTAGTTATGATATAGATTATGTTGTAGTTTCGGTCTAGATTTTTTAGGGATAGGTAAGATTTCTATTTTTAGCACAACTCTAGTTACAAGTGTAGTTAGAAGAACACTCTTTTGACAATCAAAAGTGAGGATGCGAAGTGTGCAAGACATGTTTATCATATAAAAAGAAGCATATATTTTGAATAAGATGGAAAATTTTGACTTTGATTGCATTTAGGACCCATAGGATTGTAGATTTGTGTTTCCACAAGATTTCAAAAAATAATACAAATTTTGAAATAAAAATTTATTTGGGACCCACACCACTGTGATTTTCTCTTCAAGGTGATCATATTAATTGCTACTTGATCTTGATGAAAAATATTCCGATACAAATATTTTTTTGTTATTTGTTTTGAAAAAATCATAATTTTTTTCCATAAGAAAATTGCACCATTGCGATTTTCTCATCGAGGCAATCACTTTTACTATATCGAAAAACACTTTTTGAAAAAAATTGGGCTATTTTTTCAACCAACAACGAATCTCAATATGCATTGTGGATTCCATGTTGGAAATTGCATCTATGTAGTTTTAATTGATGTCAATTTTCATCAATGATAAATGGAGTTTAGGTGTCTCCACGAGGTGTCATTCATAATTAAGCTTGTAGGTTAATTGGTAGTGTCTAATCTTGTTATCTTCTATATATTGTCTTAGTGCATTTTAGGCATGGTCAAGCTAGTATGGTCTAGTGAGTGTAGTCCAAAAAATTTATGAGGTATTTATGAGGTCAAGCATGGTCAAGATGATGATTCAAAGGTGTTAATCAGTTTCTGAAAAGGTTTTCAAGGTTAGATCTTGTGAGTCATGTGTTGGTATGAACCTAACTAGGCCTAATCGTAGACCTAACACGAGTAGATGTTGTGGAAACATGAAGCATGGAGCAAGATTAGGTTATTTCAAGCATGAGGAATGTGTTCTCGGGATGTATAACATGTGTTAAAGGAATCCAATGTCATATTTTAGTTTGTAAGTGCATGCACAATGCCATTTGGAGCAAAGACTATAAGATAAGGCATAGTTCACATATGTAAGTGTTAGTGTTTATAGAGTTTTAGAGGTTACAGGGTATGTATGAGAGTTATAAAGCATGAAGGAGGTTGTTATAGTTCTTTGAGTCAAATTTGAGGTCATAGGTCAAAGAAGAAAGCAAGGAAATGAGTTTTGGGCTCTACCGAGCTCTTGAGAAGGAAAAAACCATCTCGATAGGCATGTTTATTTTCTCACCCACACATGCAAACTTTTCATGGGGTTATCTACCTTTTAAGGATGATAGTATATGTATTTAAGAAGAGATAACAAGTGGAATGAAGTAAATTGGACATTAGAGGTTTATGAACCATTATTAAGAAGCAAAGGTGGTCAAAACCCTCCTTAAACCCTAGACCTAGAGCGATAGGAGAAATATGAAGTATATGGGCTCCAAATTACTTGGGAAAGTAAGTTTGAGATTTAGGTATGAATTGGAATCTTTAGGGCTCACGTTGGTGGCAATTTCAAGTTCCAATTGTTTCAACAAGTTGAAGAAAAACCCTAGTTTTATGGAGATTTATAGGTACAAAGTTGAGATGGAAGTTTCATGATGAAAAACCTATTGTTCTAGATACCTTGGGACATTTTATAGATGACCATGATAAGTTTTATATATCTACAAAGGATATTTTTAAGATACAAGTCTCACAAGTTACCCTACCACTTTTGGCCTAGAAGGGCTAAATCTAGTCTTATAGTTTGAGAGGAGTTTGATAGTTTTTCATATTGTAGTTGAGTTATTTGGTCATGGATATCTTGGTATGATGTAACATGATGTTTTTAAGCCTTTGGTTTGATCTAGATATGTGATTTTTATCTTAAGTACTAATGGCCTAATCAACCCTATTAGGCTTCTCAAGAAGGTGTGATGGATCAAGTATGCAAGAGTGAATTTATCCATGTGGCCTATGTTTATAAGTGATTGTAAAGTTGTGTTATGATGCCCTTGATGTGTTACATTCATTGGTAGATATTGGACGTTAAATTAAAGGTGATTGGAGCTTGATTCCTCAAGACTATTTCTTGAGTCAATTTAAGGTGTTTGAGAAATTTGAAAGAAGGACGTGTTTCAGAGCCCTATGCCTTGATTTATGAGTTGATGTGAATTATATGAGCTAGAAGACTTCAAGAAATTTCCATCCATATTCTACTTGTGCCTTGGTGAAGCGTTTAGAGGTGTGAAACATCTTGATGTTGAAGGCCTAGTTTTGAGACCTATCTACTAGTGTGAGCAATGTTAAAGGAGTTGTTTAGGTGCCTTAAGCCTTGTTATGATGAATGTTATGAGTTATATAAATTAGTAGAAAAATTGATATTTCCATTGGTGTGTCATTTGTGTCATGATGAATATTTTTCTATGTGAATTCATTCACTTTACAAGAGTGATTTTTCAAGTGCTTGAGACCTAGTTAAAAATGCTTGTCAAATGAAGTTTATCATGATGATTATGGAGGTTGCATATGTTCCCGAGCATTCTCGAGATGTTTGGGAGGATTCGATGAACTGTCTTGAGGCTAAGGAGTCTTGGTGAATCTGTTATGAGCACTTGAAGTTCAAGAAGCATTTGTTGGAGCTAGAAGACCTTGTTTTGGGCCTATTTGAGATGTGTGTGCTTGTGCATGTTTGTGTGAGCTTTTCCAACATATTATGGCCATTTCATGAGATTTATATGATGTTATAAATGTGCTTCCATATTTTTATGACTGATATTATTGGTATTGGCCGACCTAAGGGTGTTATAAGCTAGTGTCATGTATATAAGGTATGTTATATTTTTCTCATTTTGTAGAGTTGTGATGATGGGGATGTGAGTGAGCTAGAGAAGGTGAAAGAAGAGTATAAAGGGGTCAAGGGTAGAGTTTATAAGAGAAATGAAGAGTTGAGAAGATTTGAGGAGTAGGTATTCAAGGTCATTAGACCTAATTAACATGATATGATGTAATTTGAATGAAGTAGGAGAAGAGATTGTTTGAGAGGATTTTGAGTGCATGGAGCTGAACTTGTGATCACAATTAGTTTTGGAGAAACACATACTTAGGTAATCTTCATCTTTAGGTGGCTGAGTTGGTTCTTGGTCATCCTAGGGGTTTGTAGCCTCCTTGGAGGGTTGGTGCCTTGCTAAATAGGGGTTGGTGCTCCTTGTGGGATTGGTGTCTCACTAAAGAAATCTTGTGTGATGTATAATATTCATAAAATTCCTTTGTTTTGTGTAATATAAGAATAGGTTCAGTGGGGTTTCTTCCCCTTGAGGTTTTCTTGCATTATATCCGGTGATTCATGTGTTCTCTCTTATCTCTTACACTTGTAAATGGTTAATACACACTTAATAATCTCACAATTGATTATGCATGTTGAATGGATGATTTGAATGATGAACATATGTTATGGTAAATGAATTTAAAGTTTTTATATGACTGATTCACCCCCTTCTTAGTCACTATGATTCTAACAATTGGTATCGAGTAAGGTACTTTGAAGCAAGTTTAATCACTTAGAGGAGATACTTGAAGCACAAGTAATGGAAAAATCATCTGATGTTAAAGCAATTTTAAGAAAGAAGTACAACATTACAGATTCCTTGATCCATGGATTACAAGAACAAATTAGATGCATGGAGGTTGAGCATGGTCAAGCCATCAAAGAGTTGGAGTCTCAAGTTAGGAGTGTGACAAAAACCCTAAGAGCTAAAGAAAAAGATTGCAACATGTATGAAGATGAGTTGAGATCCTTAAAATCAGAGTTAGAGAAGGTATATTGTAGGTTGAAGAACTATGAAAGGTTGGAGTAGAGCTATGAGGCTCTAAATGATATGTTAAACAATCGAGATAATCCAATGATAAAACAAGCTTAGGTTTCAAAGGAAATCACGTGAAGATTCATGTAGATGATAAGGCATGACCTAGTACCCATGAAGACATGAAGGAGAGTAAGAAGAAAAATTCAAGGTCTAACCCTGTTAGACAACCAAATGCAATGAGGTATGGTCACTCTTTCAATGGCTATTGTTATACATGCAATGAATTTGGTCATAGAGCTAGAGATTACAAAAGAAGGTTCTCAAGGAATGAGTATGCATGGGATTATGAAATTTATTTCAAAGGATATTGTTATGAATGTAATGAATATGGTCATAAGGCTATGGATTATAGTTAGAACCTCAACTCATATCGCTTAAGAGGAAAGAATATTTTCTTGTGCTTTATAACTATCATAAAACATGTCATATAACAATATTTTGTCATAATGAGTCATCCATGCAAAAAAAAGAAATCTAATGGATCTAAACATGACAGAGTGTTTTAAAAATGAAGGTGTTTGTCAAGATGACTTCTAAAGAATGATAAAACAAAGTAAAGGAAATCAAGAAGTCTGGTCCTATAGAAACAAGTAAAGAAGAACCAGGTACATCCATAATAAAGGAGAGATTGATCATATAATTAAGATAAAGAAGAATGAATCTAAGTCCTGATAAGAATAATATAAAAATGAGGAGCCAAAGCATGATATGAAGGTAGAATGTGTAGATGGTGTAAAGGAGAAAAATAAAAGACAACAGAGCTAGCCAAAGGAGACTTAAGCTCAATCAAGTTGTTAGATAGTGTTGATAAGGTCAAGGAGGAAAATAATTCTTTCAAGCCTAATCCTGATATGATTTCAAGGAAAAGAAGACTGCATTAGCCGTAATTGAAAATAATTTAGAAAGTGAGGATGTAATCATTCCTAAAAATTCATCTAAGAAGTCAAGAAGGAAGGAAGAGGTGGAGTATTTGGGATCTTTTGATGATTTCATACTATTATAGTGCCCTAAGAAGCATGAAGTGTCTTCACTAGGCTTCTTGAAGACATTCTTCTATTAAAGGAAGCATGGGTGTGTTTTTCTTGACTTATGAAGGTACAAGGTCTGTATTATGTGCTCTTATAAGTTTTGAGGTTCTACTAGTTTAGTCTTACCAAGGTCTGCATATGTGAAGTCTTCAAAAGGGTTGCAGATGGTATCTCGTAAAAGAAATGTGTTTTTGAAGTCATGAGCATCATAGAGCTATTTTGAAAAGTTTGTATGTCACATATCTTGTGCAGAGGTATGTTTGTCATGTTATCATCATTCCCAATTGATGAGAAGAGTTATAGAGTTAGTGCAAAGGTTATAGAGTGTATCAATCTAAGGGGAGCAATGATTGACTCAAGGTTTGTGAAGATGGTTGAATCACATCAAGGAGGAGTTAATTGTCCCTTATGTGCTTGATTCAAAGGATTAAAAGTTGAACTCAATAATATGATTAAGTTCTATGAAGTCCTTTGTGTAATCGACAATCTTGTGAAAGTACATTGATATTGTCCACGAAGTTTGTGTTATCAAAATAGTAATGTTGCGAAGTATTACAAGTGCTCCTTAAAGGTTTGTCTAATCTTGTATCTTGAAGATGTGAAGAACTATCATAGTATCCTAATATATTAAGGCATGTCATAGTATCTTAAGTTCATCATGTGTATGAGAGGTTTTTGCTACTTTAAGGGTCTCTTGCAAAGGTATAAGTACACACGTATATGAAGACATGGAATCGGCCTCGAGATGACACATGTATGACACCGCTGGATTATATTCCAAATGTTGATTCCTAGGTCTATGAAGAACAATATCAAGTGAAGTATAATATTAGGTGGTTATAAGTGACAATTATGGATGCGAATTTCTCTAAGGATGGTGTAGACACAAAAATTTGGTTCACTAGCCTCCCATTTCGTGTCCGCTCGCCCCTTCATCATAATTGTGTACACTCACACCCATGTCCCTATTAAAAATATTCACATGTGGATGTTGGGTTTTCATTCATGTAAAATGTACATTAATGGTAAAGAAAGATGAAGGAGAGCTAGAGGAATCTTGGAGTGAGTGTGAAAAGGTATGACAAGGCATGACATGAGAACCCCTGATTGAGACTCATCTTCTTGAGTAGCCAGTGAATGAAAGAGGCATAATGGTGATGTGAGAGCATGTCGAATGATGGAACATAAGGTTTATCAGGTATGTGATGAAGAAATACAATTATCATGATGAATACAAGGGTGCATGAGTGGAATTAGTGTGACTAGATAAGTCCAGTAGGCCTAATCCTTAGGCCTAGTCAACAAGATGACATGGAATGGTGGAACGAAGGCATGATGAAGATGGAGAAGCATGGTAAAGGAATGGAAAGCATGAAGATGTTGTGTTAGGATAGGAACATGATGAAAAAAAGGTAGGTTCATGAAGTATGAGGTGAACCGAGGCTCATCTAGATTTAATGTAGAGACTGGTACAAGCATAACTTTGAGAATGATATAGAGAAAGCTAAGGAATATGAGTTAAAGCATGAGGATAATGTTGTGACATTATATAGGACATGTGGAAGGTGTTTAATGCTAAAATTCAACTGGTAGAGACATGATTAAGGTCATTTGTATGCATATTCTTGAGAAGAAGACAAATAATCATGCAAAAACCATGGTGGTCAAGAAGGTACAAACCTATTTAAGAGCAAGTGAGCATTTGGGAAGGTACTAGAGGTTTTTCTAGTGCTGCGAAAAAAAATTTCATGCAAAAATTAAGAATATTTTTTAAGCTATGTGATTTTTAGCTCTACCAAGTTTGCAAAATGGCCATTTCCAACTAGTCCAGGGCGATTTTGAAATACTCATTAGAACGTGAAACTTGTGCATGGTGACCTAATATTTTCACCAATATCAGGGCATTGAGTCTAGAGATTTTTCAAGTGGAATGAGGAAGAATTAAGGTTTGTTATTTATGAATAAACCTTAGAAGTTAAGTCACTCAAAACCCTCACAAAATCCTCCCTTTAGAGTGAAGGAGAAGAAATGAATTTTCTGGTCATGAAATCATTTTGGAAAGCTGAGTTAGTAGTGTATTTGACATGTAGAGGACTCCTTGTAGCTTATTTTAGTGGCATTTTAGTGTTCTAGATGTGAGAAAAGGTATAATAAAATCACTCTTTTATAAAGATTTGCATGCAAATTCAAGTGATGGAGGTTTCATGATGAAAGGATTGGTTTAGGAGAAATATTGGAATTTTCTCTAAGTGCGTAGAAGAAGTTTTAGGTAGTTCCTTTGCACAATTTTGGTGAACCATGTCAAATAAGATAGCCTATTGCTAAAAGCTTAACAATGCAAAACTAGTTAAGTTTGGTTGAGAAATTTATGAGGTAAATGCATGCTTTGGAGGTGCAAGGTGATCATGGATAGTTGATACAAGTCCTATATGACATGTTCAAGCCCAAGAAGTGATCTAGTGAAGTGTTTTTGGGTCTGAGCCCAAATGGTCCAACTTGTCATTCTAGGCCTATCAAGTAAGTCTAAGAAATAAGAAGGTAAATTTTATTTTCACCATGTAACCCTTGCAAGTGAAGGTTTGAAGTTGTAGTAGAGGTTCTATGAGAAATTTTTCATGTATTGGTTGAGCATGAAAGTGAATTTAAAGTGGTAGAATTCATCTAGAGTAAGACTAGTCTTTGGGTGTCTTGAAACCAATTTTAGTTGTCTATGAAATGCAAGGTTATTAGGCCTATATACCTTGAGATGAGGTTTGTTGTTATTTTGATAATTTGAATGAGGATCAAATATTTCTAGAAACATATCTTAGAGCCATGAACAAGTAGTTAAATGCATGAACTAAGTCAATTTATCAAGACTGGTTTTATATGCTTGAAAGTCTATTAGTACCTTTCTGAAATCAATGTCTTATTACATGAATAGAGATGGTTGAGTTGCTTCATTGCTCTTGAATGTGAACCAAAGGTAGTGTATGAAATTTTCCAAGTATTAGAAGGTTTTGAACATGTATATATCGGTGTTGAATGAACATACTTCATGATTGTGTTTTTATCTTCCATGACTTTGTGAAACTCAAGTTGAGATGAAGAGTGGAGATGACATCTTGTGCCTTGATTTGCAAGTACCAAACATGAGATGATGACAAGGACATATTGAAGTTCTTACCTTCTGATTATAATGCAAGATATGAGCTAAAAATGTAGTTATAACTCTAACTTAGAACATTACGCTTTGAAGGTGTTGGTACCCATATTAATTCTCCTTGAAAGCCGAGCAACATCACGATTCAACAAGATACTCAGAGATAGACGAATCATAAGTCATTTTGTAGCCGGGAAGGGATTTAGTTGCTCTTTGTCACTCGGGTGCTTTGGAGAAATGGATAACACCATATGAAAGGATTTGATCTATCCTCATTACTTTGGGTTGTGCCTTTCGACTGGGGTGAGAGGAGCCGTTTTGTAACCTTTGTTGGTGAAGGAGAATAAAGATATCCTTCTTTGCACGAATTTGAAAGGAAACCATGAGAAAATATGATCAATGCACCACAATTTAACTCTCACGAGTTGTCACTTCTAAAGAATGGTGATATTTTCTAAACAGGGTTAAGGTTACTAAAGACATTATGGAATCCTGATTGCTTTTGCATATTTTGGTAGTAGAATTTATTCATTTGTGGACATACAGGGAAAACAGGGGTAGTTTATGTAGGATTCATTGTTTTGGATAATTTTTTGTGCGAGATTAAGCAGGATAAACTTGATTTTCCGGATCTTTGAGACCTTCACAACAATTGGAAAACTAAATAACAAAATGCTTTAGAAAAGCTAAAATATTCCTTCAACTAGAAGGTGTGCATCAATGGAGTCCCAGTTTACGGTTTCACACAATCTCCAATAATTTAACACAAAGGGTCAAGCTAAAGACTTAATTAAACATTAAAGACCCCATGGTTCCTCATGCCTAAGATACACTCAAAGGCTTACAAACAATCTTTATCAACAAACTGACAAGAAAGTGATTTTAAATTGTTTATCTCATTATAGGATGAAGGCTCTTCTCATAATGAAATTGCAAATGCCACTAAACTATCACAGGGACGAGATCTTGTGTGATTCGAGAGGGCTTTTAACACAAGATTGCAATAGGAACAAGAAAAACTACTTGCAGACATTCTGAAATAAAGTAGACACAAATTTTTCCCAAGATTAACACAAATTAATTTGAAGTTGATTAGATTCATCGCCATAGGGAAAGTTTTTCAACAATCTCAAAGCTTGTTAATGGCTGCACACTTGTAACCAACTTGACATGATCAAATCTAAAACATAAGAGAATAACAGTTTCTAAGATGGTCTCTCAGGAAGATGGGATTTCTCAAATTTTCTCGTAAGAATTCAACCCCGACCCTTTGCATGACTAAAGCATGCTTTTTATAACACTCTATTTACATCCAAGCCTTTTCCCCAAGAAAATAATATTCAAGGAACCTTTGTTTGTTACATTTTGATCATGATTTGTAGAAAATGACGTTTAACAAACTTACATAAAAAAATTGCTAGTTGTTCAAAAAGGTGAATCATTACAAATATATCCATCATTGTTTTAACTAGGGCACCCAGTCATCTCCTATGACAACACATTTTTCATCCTTTACACCTACAACCTCCATCATTTCATCCTTTTCCCATTCTTTCCTCTGCAACTCTTCTCTGCATCCAACTTCTTTGGTAATTTGCATTTTTGCAAGTGCCTGAGCAATTCCAACTTCAAAATATCAACCTTTACAATCCTTGGACTCACAAATTAAGCTCTAAATCCATTCAATTGCACTTTGCAGACAAAAATGATGAAAAAATGCGTATTCGCATCTCCAGGAGTCTTGGAGGAAAAATGGCAGAAAAATCAGATGCAATGCACAACAATTGTTGATTCTCCCCTTTCTCAACTTTAGATTAGAGCCATCCACGTGGAAAAATATGATTCAAGCGGGCTTGGGGTTGCCTTTTGTATTTTATGACTTTTGGAGAAAATGTGAAATTTTCACAATTTTCACATTTTTCCCCACCCTTTGAATTTTCAATGAAGCCTCCACGTGTTTCCTTGGTATAACTACAAAGGTGAAGTATAGTGGCAAGTTTCCAAACAAGTGCAGGCCTTCCATATGCCTTGGGCCCAAGAAAATTGCCTTTTGGCCTTTGAAAAGTTTCAGTATAAAAGGAGCTAGTGGAAGCCTCCACATGTCTCTTTGGCACACCTTTGATATGGTTCCCAAAAATGGAGACCCTAAACAAGTGTGGGCTCACCACGTGTCTCATTTCGGTAGAGTTGTTGAAAAGTTTAAGGACCAGCGGAAGGCGCCACATGCCTAGGGTTTGAGAAAGTTTCATTGGCCATTGAAAAGTCTAAGTATGGGAAGACCCAACGAAACCTCCACATGTCCTCCTGGTGCTTCTTCAAAAGTAAAGTACAGGGGTAGGTCCTAAACAGGCATGGGCCCTCCACGTGTCCTAGGCCTTAAAAAGTTGCTTGAAAAGTTTAAGTATAGAGAGGAGCCGGTGGAAACCTCCACGTGTCTCTTTGGCACACTTTTGATATGGTGCCCAAAAGTGGAGACTCTAAACAAGCACGGGCTCACCACATGTCTCCTTGGCACAACTGCTAAGGTAGGACCCAAAGGCGGATCCTCAAATGAGTGCCGAACCTCCACGTGGACAAGATTTGAGTTGAAGGGCCCCTTAAGTTTCAAATGCCTCGCCAACCCGCATCTAATCAAGAATGAACACGTATCTGCAGACATTAGAGATAAATTTTGACAGGGAAAACACGCCCGTTGAACAGTAAGATGCAAGGGAACTTCACCATTTGCACCCGGAAATGAATCTTTCTTTAAGGAAAAATAATTTGGAAATGATATAAGGCCCAAATGTGATCCATGACCATGGAGAAGGATCTTTTAACAACATACAAATGAAGAAAAATTTTCACACATCCATTCAGGGAAATAGAAAATATGAAAGAGCCCATAGATTGAAGAATTTTTAGAGCAAACGGGGTGAGATCAAATTGAGCACCAAAAGAAGGTCTTATACCTTGATGTACACGAGAGTTGTAATGAAGGTTAAATTTGAAATGAAGAGTTGTAAAGTGTGTAAATAATTTTAAGAGAAAGAGGGAGGCTCTTGTAACATTCACAAATCATAATGGCATCAATTATATAGCCTATAATAGTTAGAAGACAAAGATAACTCACCAAAGAGGAAGAAGACAAATTGACATGAGAGTCACAAATGAAGATTGCAGATTTCAGTTTTGGAATCTTGTCAATTGATCAAGAGGACTACAAGTTTAGGAATATTTTCTAGCACCTAATAGAAGTATAATGTGTCTTGATAGTTCATGCAAAGTATGTACAAGCATCTAAGACACTTGTAGAGTTAATGATGACAATAAGACAATTTTGATGATGTCATCTAGAGACTTGCATTCGAATTTAAAAGACTAGGAGTTGAAGGAGTCAGAAGGGGAAGAGTTAGAGTATGTCATCCTCATGTATTAGTGTTCCTTAGTGTGTATAAAAATTATTTTTTTTATGACTAGGTTTGTGAAGTAGTGTAAGGACAAGTAAATTAAGAAAAATCAAGGAGGATGCAAAAAGCATTCATGACCGTAATTTTTGCGGTAGTAGTGCATGCATGAGAGAGTAATTGATTGAGGGTTTTATTCAAAGTGAGAAGCATGAAAAAATGTGTATGGGAAATAGGCCTTGAGTAATGTACTTGCGAAGCATGAAGTGATGAGAAGAGAGGTGAATTAGGAGAGGTGAAGAGTGAAGAGATAAGAGCTGATTCAAAGATAATAATATGTTGTGTTAGAAAAATAAGTGAGTGTGATCAAACCTTGTAAAATGTCTAAGTTGTTTCTTAGAAAATAGGGAGTTAAAGCTTCCTTGTAAGTTGTAGCTTGCAGAAGGTCAAGTAGGAGCTTGACTGAAAATTTGGGAGTTGGAGCTTCCATGTAAGTAGGAGCTTGTTAAAGGTCAAGTGGGTGCTTGGCTAAATTTTGGAGTTGTAGCTTCAAGTTGAGTGGATTTTCAACATATTAAAATCTCAGTAATCTTTATAGGACAATTGTCTACACTAGTGCATTGATTTCAGGGGGGTTTTCTCCATTTAAGGGTTTCCAACTTTAAATTGTGTGTTCATGTGTACTTGATCTTAATTTTCTTATGTATGAATGTCATGGTAATATCATGGTAAAAGCTAATAAAGGCTGAATGTGATTAACTAAAAATGTGGATATATGATAGTTAACCTCACTAGAACATCTCAAATATAGTAAATAAATGTAATAAGTAACTTTGGAAAGTAACCCAAACAACTATGAAAATGAAAATGCTAAACCATAGAGTACTAACAAATTTAGAATGAACTCAGCTGATTAGAGAACCTTGATAGACTATGTCGTAGAAGTGACTAGAGAAACACAAAGTAGGAACAACTGTGTAGAGGTCTCGAAAAGGAAGGATCAAAGCTATCTGAGTGGACTGTTGTCCTTTGAGAGGGACTAGGGCACCTGTGGGTGCCTTGGTCTATAAAATGGGCACCATGGTCTATCCGAGGTCCGAACTGAATTTCATAGGTTCGGCAGGTGGTCTCGAAACCCTCATTGTTTGTTGCATTAACTTCGTAAGCTTGCTCCAAGTGTCATTGATAATCCAAGATGAAAGAAAGACCTGCAAGAAACCATAAGAAGTATCAAAACCCTAAAAATGAATGCATATGAATATTTCAGACTAACCTCAGCTGCCACAACAATGGGATTACTAACTAAGTGCTGCACTACATTCCAAACCTAAATGTAGTTCTAGGTGTGTGTGTGTGTGTGTGTGTGTGTGTGTGTGTGTGTGTGTGTGTGTGTGTGTGTGTGTGTGTGTGTGTGTGTGTGTGTGTGTGTGTGTGTGATCATGCCCTATGTTGCTCTTTTGCTAGTTGCACTTTGTAAAAGTAGTAAGCAATAACTATGTGTAGAAAATGTAATAGAATGGTGGATGGAATAGAATAAACTTCCCTCATATGCAGTGTGATGTAGATGAACCAGCCTTGTGCCTTTGTGATGGAGCTAGATGGATGCAAATGAGCTCTAGATGGATGCAACCTTAGATGATGATAATAATGCCTAATTCTTGGTCCCTCATTATGGTCTCATAACTTTATATTTATATGGTTCTCTTGTTCTAATTTCATAATTAACCCCGAAAAGGCTGACCACCAAAAAGATAAGAAGCTCAAACAACTAGAAAGTGCCCAAAAAGTGGCGGGAAAGTGTAAAAAGGATTAGGGCACCCCAACTGGGACCAGGGCATTAAAGGGCTCCCTAGTACTAGCTCAAGTGCCCCAGTCAAGGCTAAAATGACGAAAGTGTCAAAAATGGACTGGCATATATGTGCGGTGAAGGTTGGGAATTACAACAAAAGTAAATAAAAATGACCAAGAGATGGGGGTTAATTAGTAATTTCTTCACTCAAAACCATATGAATAGTAGTATAAGACCAAGACTAAATAATGTCTAAAGTGCATGATTTTGTGTCTACAAAATGGTTTTCTAAGTTATTGAAATGTTCTCTAAATTTTGAGAAAAATTGATCACCCCTCCCCTCTCAGTGCTTGTGTTTTCCAATAATTGGTATCAGAGCAAGGTTCTCTTGGAACAAGTTTAACAACTTGGAGGATATCCTTGAAGCACAAGCATGGGTAAATTAGCTGAAGCAGTTCTTAAAAGGAAGTTTGAGATTGTTGAGTCCTTGATTGATGGATTGAAAAAGGAAATCAAGTACATGGAAGTTGAACATGGTCAATCCCTTAAAGAGATGGAATATCTGGTTGAAAGTGTGTCAAAAACCCTGAAGGATAAAGAAGATGCTTGCTTTAGACATGAAGAATAATTGAGAACCTTGAAGGATGAACTAGAAGAAGCAAAAATAGATTGAAAATGTATGGAAAGTTAGAGAAGAGCTCAGAAGTACTTGATGGAATCCTAGAGCGGAAAAGAGCATCGGTGATAAGACATGTCTAGGATTTAAAGGAGAGCCTATGGAGAAGTATGAAGATGATAAGGTTGGTCCAAGAAGACAAGAAAACATGAATAATTCCAAGGAGATAAGATCAAGAAGCTCTAAATCAATTAGAAAATCAAATGCATCCAAACCTATAAAAAAACCTTTAATAGAAATTTCTTTTCTTGTCATAATTTTGTGTATAAAGATAAAGAATGTAGTAAACATGTCATAAATGACCATCCTTAGAGGGATATAAGAGGTGAGAAAGCAAGGAATAGATTATGTTTTAACTATCAAGAAAGGGTCAAATTGCTTGATTAACTAATATAGGAATTTTTAGGAATTTTATACTATCTAGTTAATCTAATTAGATACAAAAATAATGTAACTAAATACTATGGCTAAAAATTTAATTTTGATATTAAAATGTAAAGAAATAATGGAAATGGAAGGGATATAGTACTAACCTAAAATTGAGTTACCTCGTTGTGTGCTGGGATCGAGACAGGTGATGTGCGTAATGGGTAGAGTATGACTGACAGCTTTGGGAACAACGAAGTTGAAGATCTGATTGGAGGCACCTTGAATGATACTAGGCGCTCCGAGGCACCATGGTTTGTGATCTGGGAGTTGTAGTATGTAGAAATGCTTAGGATCTAAATTTGGTTATGTTGCAAGTCCTTTCGTAATACCTTCACTCTCATTATGTGGTTGTTGTTGTGCTCTTGCATGTGTCGCCAATAACATGATATGAATATCTACTTGCAAAACCGCATACAAAGCATCAATTCCTAAAAAAATATGTAAATGCAGGGGTTGGACCGACCTTAGCTGCTATAATGGTGGACTTATGACTAAGCCTTTGCACTACATTCTAGACCCAATGTAGTTCTATGTGTGTGTGTGTGTGTGTGTAATTTTATTCCTAGGGTGCCCTAACGCCAATGATGTAGAAGTAGGGGGCAATAAATAGATGTAAAAAACGCAAATGGTGGATGGAATGGAAATAATACAACCCTTTACGTGTGATGTAGATGTAGAAGATGCCCAAATACAGTCCCTTGCCTTAGTATGTAGCTTCCCTTGATAGTAAGATATCTTCCCATAATGTAGTGAGTATGCTATGTTTATATGGGCGTCCCTTGTTCAAATTTCAACACTAATGACCTGAAAACACCGACTACCACCTAGGGAATACACAAGGTAACAAAAAGACTGACCTTAAACAAAAAAATTAGGACCAAAAATCACGAAAACAAGGGTGCCTAAAATCATGGACCGGGGTGCCCCGGGGTGCCCCACCGCAACCCTATGTGCCCATGTAGGACTGAAGACAATAATAAAGTAAATTATGATTCCTAAGAATCCCTAAATGACGCCCAAAACTGTATTGATAATGAACTAGACAAACAATAGTAACGACCAAACTAATTGATGACATGACAAACAAATAGGTCATTAGTGAGTACTTTTACTACGCAAGATCCACATATAAAATAACATACTCGACAAGATAAATGTAATTATAAATGAGTGATTTTATGACTACATTTTCCCCCACTTTATGTTGGTGAGTGGAAAGCTCGATAACATAAAGTAGATAGAGATGCATACTTGAGTAAAAGCCGAGAGAAGCCAATGCTATAGAAGAACGTGCAAAAGTGTAGTGAAACATGCTTTGATAAAACCATAAAATCATGTGCGAATCATGGATCAATGAGTTGATCCATGTAACGTAACAAAAGTGTGAATTCCATGATGAAATGCAACTAATGAACATGATGATTAAGATGTATGATGATTTTGAATGCGACATAATGACAGATAGGTGGGTAGGGAGTGATCGGTTCCCAACCCGAACGCTTGTATATGAATGAATAATCGAGAGGATTTGGGCGTCTTGCTTGGCACCCGAGAGGAAGAGTATAGGGAGAAAATTGTGTTATTCTCAAATATTTAACTACATCCTTAAGATCTAGCCACCGCAGATGGAATCGATCAAATTTTGTAGTTTTGGATCTAAATGCTTTTGATCAAACACTTGACCCATATAGGAGTAGTATAGGGAAGGTACTCTTGACCCCACTCCACGGGTGTCACCACAATGTAAAAGATTCCATGTTAGATAATTTGGAAGTGAACGTGATATGAAAAAGTGGCTTCCATGTTAGGTCATCTTGAGGCTTCTAGGTGGCGGAATGAAAGGTGGCTTCCAAGTTAGGTCATCTGGACAAAAACACAGAATATGAGAGGGCTTCCAAGTTAGGTCATCTAGAATTGAGTGCAAAAATGTATGATGGCTTCCAAGTTAGGTCATTTGGAAGTAAGCACAAAATATAGAATAACTTCCCAAGTTATGTCATTTGGGAATAGGTAATGAATGAAACTCCCAAGTTAGGTTGTCAGGAAGAGATGATGAATGAAACTCCCAAGTTAGGTCATCTGGGAGGCCACTTGTAAATTGGATGATATGATTTTTGATTGTTGTTAATTTGAACGCATTTATTTTGATTGGTTGACTAACTATTTTGGTTGGTTACTCATGGAGAGGTTTTACACTAGTTGCCCCCAAGTTAGGTCATTAGGGAAAATCGATAGATAATGATGGATGATTGCCTTATAAAGTTTCCCCCAAGTTAGGTCATTAGGGGGAATTGGTAGAAATTGATGGATGATTGTATTTGGAATATTTTAAATGATTTTTTCCCCATATTAGGTCATTAGGGGAAATTGGTGGAATGTCATATAGTTACATGTTTATTGCCCTAGATTAGGTCATTAGGGGGAATTAATGGTGAAATATCACGCAATGTATTGGTGAGTGTTTAAAAAATGATGAATTCACAATGTTCAAACATGTGGTGATGTAAGGGGGATTATAGGGGGACCCCCAATAATATTCCCCCCTTTTGGTGAAAAGGGGGAGTGATAAAAGGGAACATACACTTAAGTTAAAAGTAGCGATGAAATGTGAAAATGTGCAAGCTTGGATTGGAAAAAATGATGAAGATATATAATGTGCATGAAACATGTATGATATGGTGGTAGGTGGAATTATAAAAATAATGCCACAAACGAGGTGTAAATTAGAGTAATAACGCTCAAGTTATGATAAAAACGATGTATAGCGCGTATTAGTTGGGGAAATAAACGTGAAATAATTCCCATAATAAAGGTAAAAATGAAAAGTAACTATAAATAGTAAAGTGAAAAAGTGTTTAGTTACTTCATTTGTCTTTTTTGCAAGTGTGAGAGTGTATACAAAGTGAGTGAAGATGCCTTAAGCGAGACCATTACGTCCTAGCCGATTTAAGACAAAGTGGCGATCACATAGCATCGCGTACAACTGTGGAGTTGGTAAGTGCATTATTTTTACAAAAATGTAGGGTGTAATAGGAATTTTAGTTGAATTTTTGAAAATTGGGGGTTTTGTGATTTCTCGACGTTTTTGACACAGACAAGAGCGGTTAGGGTGCTAGTGACTCTTGGGACATGATTGCCTAGAAGTGGGTGCTAGTTTCCTGCTCCTGGTGCCCCAATCTTGCCTCTAGCCACCCTAGTCCAAAATGTGGGTTGTTGATGGATAATGGGGAAAACGTTGTTTCCGGTATGGTGAATGAGTGTTTTGGGATATGTAATATGTTCTAACAATGCTTTTTTTGTCGTTTGGTTGTGTGTGTAGAGGGATATCCACTTGAGGGAGTTTCGCGGTGGCTTCCATATGATCACCTTGCTTAGATTGGGTCTATTTGATGACAAGTGGGATATGATAGATTGTGCTGGCCTATGGAATATAACATGGATGGGGATGTGCCCCATAACATGCCCATGTTGACTACATTGTGCGAGAGATGGTGTGCAGACACATGCACATTTTGGTTGCTATGGGGAGATGACGGCCACATTGGAGGATGTATATTGCATATTGCGATTTCTAGTTGTTGGGAGAGGGTACAAGTGATGGAAGTGGAGGATATGGAGTGATAGATGCACTCGGTGAGGTGTTATTTTGTGGGGACTCGAGTACCTACCGAGGCCCATATCAGTTTGGATGCTATATTGCAATCTAGAGTTCCATGCTTGCGAAATTTACTACAGTGGTGATTGCTTCATGTATATCCATAGAGGGAGGAGGTGTTGGCATCTTATATAAGATGCATGACATATGTTAGCGGATAGAGGAGGAGGGTATGAGATATGCATAGGTACAATGTGTGTTGGCACATATATATGGAGACTTGTATCTGTTTTACGTAGGATGAGGATGGTGGGGGTATAGGAGCCACCACACTTGCTACATGTGTGGGCATATGAGTACATAGCAGTTTTGAGACAAGTTGCGGAGTCCATGTGGAGAGTGGGCAAGGCCAAAGATACTTGCTTGACATTGGGTGGATATTCACAATAAGAGGTTAGATATAGATACATTAAGGGCAGCGATAGATAGGATGGGTCCAGAGGTAGTTATATGGAGGCCATAGTGTGATTATGGGGGATGGCACGAGGATGGCGTTACGAAAAAATCACGAAACCCCGAATTACCCGGTTTGAGGCGGGGCATTCGGTGTGATTACATAGCATGCAACTATCCCGAGTGTGGAACATTACAAAATCGGATAGCTCTCCCGGAGAAGGTCGAGTCCTACTCCTAACCTACCTGCCACTAACTTAATGCAGAAACCTACTAACTAATCCTAATCTAATGCTTCCAAGGGGGTAGGGAAAGAAGGATTGCATGAAATAAACCTACACTATGAGCGGTGATACACCAAGAAAGGAGTGTTGATCACTTCCCCACAGCTGTAAAACAATGAAATAGATGAACCTAGAAAGGGTGGACCTACACCACAAACTAAATTACATCCAATACATCATTCCCAAATGAGCACAACACACCAAAATCATGTAATAACCAAGGAAATGCACATATTAAGAAAACACAATGAAAGGTAAGATGAAGACAATAAACCATGAGAGGTTAAAGAGATCAACACAGACATAATCTTATTGCTCCATATGGATATACACAATACATTACTATAGTAGAAAGAGGCATGAAGCCATTATAGATCTTGAGAGGAAGGCTTGAAGCCCCAAGAAGAATGGGGTGCATGGGAGGAGAGAAAATGACCAACCCTTTGCACATACGAAACCCCTTACATTTTATAGAGGAAGAAATGAGGAGAGAGAGGGAAGAAAATATGAAAATGCACTCCAATCTCCTACAAAATCCATCATTTTCCTTGTGGGAGTGATGGGAAAGTCTGCAAATCCCATACTCCATTGTACCTTTCTGTTGGGAAGAAAGGAAGCCCATACCTTCATCATTTTGGTAGGTGAGAAATCTGGAAACATTCCTCTAAAATGACGGACTATATTTCCTCATTTTGAAATACTTAGTCTTATTAAAATTAAGAAATCCAGTCATAGTTGTGTAGAGGACACTGAGAGCTTTCCAAAAAGTCCAATTTTGTGCAAATATGAGCTCCTAGTCAAAATTTATGGCCATCTGAAGATGAGGGTGCCATATTGCAATAAATGCGAGTGGTTGATCTACTTTTTCAAACTCGACCTTACTTTACGCACCCTCTAAAATCCAAAATTTTAGACTTTCGGATTCGAAGCTTTGGGCAATTCCACTTCGGAGATCAGTGTATTGTTCATCTGACGAGGTTCGTGAAACCTCTGAAATGCCAAAAATCTGAAATCCAAAATTCAGACTTCGGGTTTTAGGCTTCAAGTTATGATTTATGTGCAATCGGGGCTTGATGTTCGAAATGATGAAACCACGAAGTCTAAAAATGGACTTCGTGTTTCGACTTCTATCTTTTGGGGGTTCAAGTTTTGGGGTTTCGGGGTTCAAGCTTCGGGATTTTGGGATTTTGTTCATCCGCTTTGAGCTCATGAAACCCATGAAATCCTGAAATCCCAAAGTACAAATTTCAAAATTCAGGTTTCAAACTTCTCCAACACCGAGCTCCAAAGTTCTTGCGCCATTGACCTCGAAAAGGATTTGACCACGAAAACCCCCAAGCCATTTCGGACTTGAATTTTTGGGGTTTTGGGATTTTGGCTCATTTTTTACGTTTTGCGTGGCGAGAACTCCGAATTTTTCAATCCCTAAAGTCTAATTTTTTAGACTTTAGACCTTTTTGTTTTCTCGTATTACTTGCTCATCTCGAGCACGGGCCTTTGTTCCTTCCTCGCTTAGCCAACATGACCCCCAACTTTGGTGAGTCCCTTTTCAAGCTCTCCTCCATAGCTTGGCCATTTTTTACACTATTGAATCCTCATGCCTTTGGCTCAATGAGTCATTATTGACCCAAGCCCAACCCCTTATGATCATTTTGTGTCATTCTCCCGCTAATCTGAGCCTTGAATTTCCAATATGAGCTCCCATGGCCAAATCGATCCTTCCATTTTCTCTCTGTGAGGTCATGTTTGTCCAATTTTTCCTGAGGGGAAAATTAGATAACATATGCTACTAAGCTACGATGTATTTAGAGGACTATGCAGCTAGAAGACCACTTTCCATGTTTGGCAGAGATTTTTCACGTTAAGAGGGTGTCATGATAGTTTGGGATTGAACAGGATGTGCCCCTAGAGCCATATATATGGTTCCAAGCTATCATGGCACCAAGGAGAGACGATGTGAGGTTGGGCCTCACGACAAAGTAGTTAGTACCACCAAGGTCGATGAGGTAGATCTAGTGATATTGGTTGCGTAAATGGAGATGATTGGTTGTACCAAGGAGCATCATGCTTGGTGGGCAGCTCATCGGTGGGTTTTACTATACACATTATTTTCAGCTCCTATGGAGCTACCGCATAGAGGAGGAGGGGAGGGAGGTGTCCTTGATCTTGTAGCAATGGCCGTGGCATAGCGTAAGTACTTGTGTATGGGTATTTGGCATTGAATGGATTGGTTATGTTGGTTTATATGTGGTTGAGATAATGTGTTGTGTTGTATGGATGTAGGAGATGCATATTGGTTGTTGATTCTAGACACATCAGTCCGTACCTTGACGTGGAATGTGCCGAGTGATGTATTAGTTGGAGGGATGCTAGAGTAGGTTGATGATATTATAGGCAAGCATGCCCATCTCTTTGAGCTAGTGGCCATAATAGTGATGAAGTGTACGGCGATGCTATGTGAGAGGGACGAGGCATGTGAGGAGACTTGAAATGCCCGAGAGGCAACATGCGGTGGTCCCTTGGCCCAGGACATGTTCACACGATATGTGGACTTGCAACATCATTGTTTGGAGTAGGGGACAAAGATTACTATGCTACGGAGGCATGTGAAGAAGTTTCAAGGCTACAAATTATGACATCACATTAGTGGGGAGGCTTGTAGTTCTAGGGATCTTGTAGTACCCGAGAGTGATAATGATGATGAGGTCTGATATGGCCTATTATATGTGATGTGGGGATTCTTCCCCTAATGATGATACATGTTTTGTGATGATGTATGAATGCATATTTTTGATATATGATGATTTTTTCGTTGTTATAAACTTATCGTAATGTGATGGATGATGAATGGTTCAATATTGATTTTTCGTTGCTTATGTTGTGCATTGAATAGTGTAAATTCATATGATAATGATGTTAGTGGTAGATAGAATGTGTATGGTGAAATAGATACGAAGTGTAATGTGATTGATGAGAATATTATAAATGGAATGCATACCACCTAATGAGTAGGATGATAATATGAATGTGAATAACATATGTAATAAAATAATGAATTTGTTGTAACACGTATGGGATAATATAGTACGAGAACAAATATTAGAATGATGAGAGTAGGGGGGATAGTAGTGATGCCCTCAATGTATGGGTGAATAGGCTCATATAGTGAATACCACTCAAAATTCAAGTATGATCCGCGTAAGCAAAAGTGCATCATCGGGAAAGGATTAAAGGCGCTAGATGAAAAGACGAAGTACATGATGAAAGGTTCTTATAATTAATCCCTCAACAATCGTGTAAGAACCTTAAGAACACAAGTGTGTCATCAAGGGGTAAGGTGATAATGATCATCTACCAAAGACCAAGATGACGTGTGATGGTGGAAGCGTGTGGAATGGATGTAGTGTGAGTGTATGAACCAAATGGAATGTCATGTGGAGTAACCATGGGATATGTAGTGGCTGGCAGAGACCCATGGAATATAGTAACATGAGGTGGTGGATAGCGTGGATGTGGTGGATGCAATGAATATGATGGTGGAAGTGATGGATGAGGTGGATAACATGCATGTGAGGGTGGTGAAAGACCAATGGAATGCGTATCTAGTGGAGAGAACTCAAGTGGAGTATGCCTACATTGATAATGTAAAGGAGACAATGATCACTCACAAGAGGAAAAATAAATGATACCAGTATCCACTAGTTGTTGTATCCTCTCACGTAGGGTGAGACAATCATTGTCTCGATGGCCATTGATGTGATGATAATTACAATAATGTTGGTCATGTTTTAGTTGCGATCGGTGTGCGGATGATGTTGGTTAGAAGTTAATCAAATAAATCACTCATTAAGTAATATACGTAAGATATCATGTGGTCGAGTGTTAGGAGAGAAATATAAAGGCTCACGTGACTTAGGAGGGGTTGTAACTCATGGAAGATCCAAAGAGGTATGAACTAGTGGTGGAGGAGTGGATTGAGCTTGTCTAGAATGTGCTTTAGGAAAAGATGGGGATTACTTTTGGTTTTCAAGTGAGGTCAGGAGTGAGAGACTAGAGGGTGGAATGGTCATAGAAATGTGTGAAACATCAATGATGTGAGAGGAGACAATATATTTTTCTAGGTCGATATATTTGTAGCATAAGAGGATGAATGACTCACAAGTATCATATTGTAACCTTTCCTTTAGTGGATAAATGAGGCCATTGCAAAAATGAATTGCTTTTCTAAATCACTAGGTTGAAATATGAGTTGGTGTATACAGGCATTAAATCATAAAATATAATCCTAGATAGGTTCATAAGAGCCTTGGCACAAAGTAGATATGCAGTCATATGTGACTGTAGGGCCATTATTAATGATTAAACGGAGGAGAAATGTGTCCTCCATGTCGTAAAAAGTGCTAATAGACCCAAAGGGTAAATGGGTGTACCACTGTAGTGCCTCATCAACAAGACTATAATGAAAGGCCTTAAGTAACACACGATCATTAGAGCGAGGGGCCATAAGCATACATCAAGTATAAGATATGAACATGAGGGTCACCAAGTACCATAAAAACATGTGAAAGTGGGCATGGTAAAGTCTTTAGGGAAGGCAGAATTATGAATATTCTTAGGAACTAGATTACAGTGCAAGGAGTTGTCGTCTATAGAGGCATAATAGGTGTGACTTTCTAATGTGAGTATGAACTTGAGATTGATGTTGGCCTACAACTTGCATTAGAGAAAGAATATCATGTGAAGGGATGGTAGAGGATGGTAAAAATGTATTAAGCGGTTGGAGTTTTCCATTGTGAGTGATCACATGTATGTCCGTGAGGTGATAAAATGGAGTCTAATGCTAAAGGAAAAATAGTAGTTGTTATCCATATTTTGCCCCCGGAAAAATTGGATCAGCTACGACCCCTCATAGAAGAAACCAGAGAAATCATGTTCAAATCCACAGTAAATAGGTTACGGAGGACTCTACAATGGAGTGGCGGGGCCTGTGAAAGATCAAATGACCATGTGCATGAAGAAATTCAAGAAACAACCCTGTCGAGTGAATTTGTGCCTTAAATCCATTAAACAGATTATATGTGGGCTAGGAAATGGAATAACAGGATTAGGTAAGGAGACAAATGGTGTCAAAGAATCCAAAAGAAGAAAGAGAAGAAACAACTTTGATTTAAAGTCTTGAGCTCGGATGCCTCGAAACAAGCTCAAAATCAACTAAGTATGGAGGAGACAATGGAGGGAGCCAAGTGTCTTAACGACGCACACCTCCAAATATTAAATCCAAAGGGGTAGACCCAAATGAGTGCCAATCTTCCACGCGTCTAGAGCCCCAAAAAGTTGCACGACCATTGAAAAGTCTTCGACTTAGCGAACGTTGCCAAGTGTCCAAACGACGCATCTTCAAAGTTGAATCCAAAAAGAGAGGCTCGAACAAGTGCTAGGGCTCCACATGTCCTAGGCCTAAAATAGAGGCATAGTCAAAGCTAGAATTCAAAAGGCGGGTAGGGTGGGCCTAAAAAAGGGCTAAGTATAGAATTGCTAGCGGAAGCTGCCACGCATCAGCTTGCTGCATCTCCAAACTTTAGGCCAAAAATGGAGACCCAAATGAGTGCGAGATCGCCACGTAGTCCAAGGTCCGAAAAGGTAAGAGGGGCAGTTAAAAAGTCTAAGAGCCTATAGATGTTTCCATGTGTCGACCCGATGCCCCTTTAGAGGTAAAATCCTAAGCGGGTTTCTAAGTAAGCGTGGAGCCTCCATGCATCCCATTTCAAAAGGGACAAGGTCGGGTTGAATAGTCAATGCATTGAGACAGGCCAACAGAGGGTGCCAAGTGTCCAAATGACACTAATTCAAGAGAAGAATTAAGGGGAGGGTTCCAAACAACCACCAAAGTCACCACGTGTCCCTGGGTCGATATATGACCCTGCCGATGCAAAGGACTTAGCCAAAAACATAAGGAAATCAAGCAGTCGCGGAAGAAGCCACGTGTCGCCCCCCACGCCACTCCAAAAGAAAAATATAGAGGCTACCCTTAGACATGCACCAGCCCTCCACGTGTCTAGTTTCAAAAGGGGACCCGTTTTCAAACTGGTTTTCCCACTATTTTGTATGGACCCGATCCAAATTTCAAATGGGAATATCTTTCAACTCAAGGCTCAAAATCCAACAAATTTGGCACCGCTTAGAAATATCTCAGCCTCATCTACGCCATGAAGATCTAAAACTTTAAGTTTGGAGAGGTTAGGTGGGAGAAAAATGGAGAAACATCTTTGGGCCATTAATATAGGATCTATTTTCCCAACAACCAGATCGATTCGATCTAATCCATCGTTTCCTCCTCCTTTGAGGTGTCGAACTAGTAGTTGAACCGAGACATGATAGATTTGGGGTGGATTTGAGAAAGGCATTAATTGATAGTGGTTGAGCTTTCAAAGTAGGATTCTACTTATTTTCTCTTCTCTCTCTCTTATTCTTCCTATATATTGTAATGAAGAGGCATAGTCAAAGGGTTGATCATTAATTCTCTCCTACCCCCTTCTCTCTTTCTTCCTTAGGGTAGAACACAGAGTCTAAGCCTCCTCTCATGGCTTTGTAATGGCATTTTCTTGCCTCTTGCCCACTGATGATGTACTGTGTAATATTTTGGAGCAATAAAATCTATTTTGTGATGCATCTATCCATCCTTGGCTTATTTTGTTGTCTCTTCTTACCTCTCATTATTGTAGGGTATACTGTGCATATTCGATGTTTGTTGCAGGTTCTGGGAGCTTTGTGTTTAATGGGTTTTAAAGTGGTGTCTATGTGAAATCTATCTTTGGTCCGTGGTGCATTCTGTCCACCCTCTCCTCTGCTCACCTCTCTCCACTTTAGGTGGTCGGGTTTGTGATTCAACCACTTCCTTTTCTGGTGTATCACCACTTATTATAGGCTCTTTCACTCTCTCTCTCTCTGTCCCCTTGGAATGGTTAGATTAGGATAGAATAGGTTTTGCCTACACTAGAGTAGCTTGTGGTAGGTAGATTATGAAGTAAGAACCAACTTTCTCTAGAGGTCCATCTCAAGTTTTGTAATTCCCACAAGTTGAGAGATGGTCCCATGTTGTGCAATCACATCGAATGCCCCACTTCACACCCAGGCCATTTGGGGGTGCTTGTGATTTTGCACTAACAGTTTTGGCATGCCCAGTGGGACAGGTCTGAGGTACCTTACCACTTCATTTCATCAAGTAGATGTGTTCTTGGTGGGATTCAACCTTTTGAGGCACATGCAAGCACATCAGTGACTCCATCTAGTCAAAAACCCATTCTCTAAGTTGCAGACCTTTTTCATCCATTTCCACTCATTTTCATCCATTTTCTTCTTCCATCTCTTTCATTTTCTCCCATTCCATGAGGTTGTGCAATCATGACTTCATTCCCTTCATGGAACTCACACTTACAACAATGCAATCCACCTCCAATGCATTTCCCAACTCCTCCAAATCAACATTATAATTAGATCCAAGACCATTATGCTTACCCATATGAGTAGGGTCAAATTCAGTTTGGCCATGGAGCTTATCAAGAACAAGGGGACACATACAATGGTAATAGCTACACAGAGGATGCTGGTTTGCTGGAGAAGATTCAAAAAATGGAGGCTAGCATGGTGCAGTCTAGGGCCATAGCACAAATGAAGGCATTCAAGATTGGTTGTAGGGTTTCTTGTCCATGTGAAGACCCTTTTCCAAGACATTACAACCCTTAGGAGAAGCTAGACTTCATGTTTGAAATGCTGCCCCAACTTACACAATGGACTGAGGAGATCGAGGCTTATGAGTTAGAGTCAAGACAACCTTGTCAATGGGTAAGTCCACCATCTCATAGATTTTATTTTTCTCTTTCTCAAGCAACACTATCTCAACCCAAGCTCTAATTTCCAAGCTTCCCAGTTTCTACCCCAAGTGTTGATTCCATTTCTCCATCCCCTAGATCTTCCACCTCATTTCAGTTCTTCTACCCTTTTCCCTTCCAAATAGTCATCCCCTCCAAACAAATAAGAAGTTCCACCTCCCTCCCCACCACAAACAATTGCAAAGTTGGTTGAACCCCAACATGCCACTCCTCTTGCTTTCCCAAGTCCATGTTCGGGAAGAGACTCAATAATCCAGTCAAGGAAAATAGAAGAAGTGAAGCCCAACATAGAAGAAATGACATACAATTTGAAGAGTTGGCTTGCCAAATTTGGGTTTACAAAGATCCCCTTGATGGTCAAGGCAATAGAGGAGCTCGAGTCAAGAACTAGTGGTGGTGGCTGAGGTTGAGTTTGCAGCGGAGGAGGAGGACCATACGCTTTTAGAGGCCCCAAGTGTGGAGCAGGCTACAAAGAACTTTCGAGTTCTTCCTCCACCTTTATCCCCTTGAACCTCTGATGTTGAGAAGAGTTTGATCTTTCAAACTTCATGTTTGAGGAAGCGGAAACCATGGTGAGCAAGTTTCGATCGTGAAGACACCATGGAGGAGGTTGAGCACATGCAACAGACAATAATGAGGCGATTATCTATCTCACTTAGAGGATTGCTTTGATGGAGAAAATACCATGGAGATCACATCATTTTCTCTTCCATATTTCACCTTCCAAGCATATGAGCCTACTACCATGAAGGAGGGAATTCAAGAGTAGTAGCCTATGTCTCACAACGTATCTCTGGAACCAAGGTTGGAAGATATGAGTCTTCCATGTTCTTCACAAGAGAAGGAAGAAGAACAACCAGCTCCAAGCCCAGTTAAAAAGGAGCATATGGAGGTGACCAAGACAAATTCAGAGGCACTGAATCATGAGCTGGTTACACAAGAAAATATAGCCCCTCTCCCATTTAACCTCTCCAAAAGTCTGATCTTTTGGAGGAGCCTGAACTCATTAGCTTCATGTTTGAAGATGAAGCTTCATATGGTGAAGATAACGAAGATTTTAAGATCACCATGCAAAAGGGAGAGACCTTGTTACAATAGGACAATAAAGAGTTTGATTTCCTACCAGACTCAAAAGAATGTTTTGATAAGAGGGAGCCAGTTGAAATTGCAATCTTTTCTCCCCCATCATTCATTCTTCAATCACAAGAGCCTGCTGCCATGGAAGAGAGTGTGTAAGCACAACCTGTAGTTTGCAACATGCCTCCTGAATCAAAGTTGGAAGATTTTGATCTTCCAAAAGTCACACTTGCTGTTGAGGAAGAGAAAGAGTATGAGGCTATCATTCCTCCCACACCATCCATCCATGAGGGCCAGAAAGAAGGCTCTATTCTTGGAGTTAGAGTTTAGAACCATGGGAAGATTCAAAGGACCATACCTTGCCCAATCAGATATTTGGCTTCATTGGAGATAAGGGAGAAGCCAAAACCAGTCATGCCTACTTCAAGGCATGAGGATGAGTATCAAAGCATCAAGGGTCACCATCAACACCTCCAACAATACAAATAGGCTTGAGGAGGTGTTTTCCATTAATGTTGATACCTTACTGATATGGGTGGAGGATTGGCTTAAAGTTAGTTTTTCACTCATACAGAAGCCATATTTAGTGTCAAATAATTTCTCCATGCATATAAAGCGAAGAATTTGTTTAACTTCTTTTCTCCTTTTCTCTCTATGGTTAGTTTAGGAGTAGGAGTAGACTTTGTTTCTAGTAGAAGAAATTCTTATGCACACTCGCATGTCTCATTTGAGGTATGTATGATTTTTTCTTTATACATAAGTTTTGTTCATATTGCTCCAGAGCTACTAAGGCCAATCCCTTCACTATTCGTGGCAGAAGACTCATAGTTGCCTTTAGTATAATAGTTGCTATCTTAAAAATAAAACAAATGCAGAGTAACTAAAAAGTCATCCTCAAACAATCCATTCAGGGACAGATGAAAGCCTCGGTCAAAACAATCTTCTACTCTCAGAAGCCTTGTTTTAGGATTTCTTATGAAAATTGAGAGTGCAAATGGTTGGGCTCACGAATCGAGGCAGGATCAATATCAAGCCATCATTCTCGACTCCATGCCCAATGGATATAACAAGGTAACTGGTCCTTTCATCTAACAGAAGATACCCCTGTGAGTCGCCAAATTGTTATCCATATTTTCCCCAGCAAAATTGGATCAGCCATGAAACCACATAGAAGATACTAGAGAAATCACATTTAAATCCTGCAAACATGTTACGAGGGACTCTATAATGATGTGGCGGGGCTCAAAAGATCAAATGACCCTGTGCAAGAAGAAATTCAAGAAAAGGATGGCCGAGTGAATCATGCCTTAAATCCATTAAACATATAACCGGAAGGATATGAAATGGAATAGTCGGGAAGGGAAGGAGAAAGCAGTGTCAAAGAAGCCAGAAGAAGAAAGAGAAGAAACAACTCTGATTCAAAGTCTTCGGGCTCTGGAATAGTTCAGAACAAGCTCAAAATTGACTAAGTATGGAGGAGACAGTGGAGGGATCCAAGTGTCTTAACGATGCACCTCCAAAGATTAAATCTAAAGGGGTAGACCCAAACAAGTGCCAAGCTTCCACACATCCGAGCCCCAAAAAGTTACACCGAGGACATTGAAAAGTCTTCGACTTAGCGGATGTTGCCAAGTGTCCAAATGACACATCTTCAAAGTTGAATCCAAAAAGAGAGGATCGAATAAGCACCAGGTCTCCATGTGTCCCAGGCCCAAAACAGAGGTAGAGTCAAAGCTAGAAGTCAAAAAAGGGTAGGGAGGGCCTCAAAAAGGGCTAAGTATAGAAGTGCTAGCGGAAGCCGCCACGCGTCAGCTTGGTGCATCTCCAAAAGTTAGTCCAAAAATGGAGACCCAAATGAGTGCGGGCTCGCCACGTAGTCCAAGGTCTAAAAAGGTAAGAGGGGCCATTGAAAAGTCTAAGAGCCTATGGAGGTTTCCACGTGTCGACCCAATGCTCCTTCAGAGGCAAAATCCTAAGTAGGTTTCTAAGTAAGCGCGGAGCCTCCACGCATCCCATTTCAAAAAGGGACAGGGTCAGGTTGAATAGTCAATGCATTGAGACAGGCTAGTGGAGGGTGCTAAGTGTCTAAATGGTGCTAATTCAAAAGAATAATTAAGGGGAGGGTTCCAAACAAGTGCCAGGCCACCGCGTGTCCCCGGTCAGATATATGACCCCGCCGAGCAAAGGACTTAGCCAAAAACATAAGGAAATCAAGCAGGTCATGGAAGAAGCCACATGTTAGCCCCATGCCACTCCAAAAGAAAAATACAGAGGCTACCCTCAGACATGCGCCAACCCTCCACATGTCCAGTTTCAAAAGGGGGCCCATTTTCAAACTGGTTTTCCCACTATTTCATACGGACCCGATCCAAATTTCAAATGGGCATATCTTTCAACTCGGGGCTCAAAATCCAACAAATATGGCACCGTTAGAAAGATCTCGGCCTCATCTACGCCATGAAGATTTGAAACTTTAAGTTTGGAGAAGTTATGAGGAGAAAAATGGAGAAACATCTTTAGGCCATTAATACAAGATCTATTTGCCCCAAAACCGGATCGATTGATCGATCCACAATTTCCTCCTCATTCGAGGAGCCAAACCAGTAATTGAACCAGCCATGATAGTTTTGGGGCAGATTTGAGAAATGCATTGATTAATAGTGGTTGAGCTTTCAAATTTGGATTCTAATTCTTCCCTCTTCTCTCTCTTATTCTTCCTATATATTGTAATGAAGAGGCATATTTAAAGGGTTGGTCATTAATTTTCTCCTGCCCCCTCTCTCTTTCTTCCTTAGGGTAGAATGTGGAGTCTAAGACTCCTCCCATGGATATGTAATGGCATTTTCTTGCCTCTTTCCCACTGATGATGTACTGTGTAACATTTTGGAGCAATAAAATTTGTTTCGTGATGCATTTGTCCATCCTTGGCTTATTTTGTTGTCTCTTCTTACCTCTCATCATTATAGGTATACTATGCCTATTATGATGTTATTTTCAGTCGTGGGAGTTGTGTTTAATGGCTTTCAATGTGGTGTCTATGTGAAATCTATCTCTAGTCCGTGATGCATTCTATCCACCCTCTCCTCTTCTCACCTCACTCCACTTGCTAGTGCACTGGTGTGATTCAACCACTTCCTTTTCTAGTGTATCACCACTTAGTGTAGGCTCTTTCACTCTCTCTCTCTCTCTCTCTCTCTCTCTCCCCCTTAGAATGGTTATATTAGGATAGATTTTCTTCTTGCACTTTGGAGTAGCTTATGGTAGGTAGATTAGGAAGCAAGAACCAACTTTTTGCTTTGGAGGTCCATCTCAAGTTTTGCAAGTCCCATAGCTTGATAGATGGTCCCATGTTTTACAATCACATTGAATGCCCCACTTCACACCTATGCCATTCAGGGGTGCTATGATTTTTCACTAATAGTAGTAGGAGCCAAAGATGATATAGAAGATGATGAAGGTGGAGTATCAACAATAATAGTATTACTAATATAGGCCACATCCCTAATAGATGATGGGACCGAGGAAGAAACCTCTGTATGTGAAGGTGAAGTCGGAGCCATAGATGATGTGGTAATATATGAAGAATAAGTGATGGATGGTCGTGAGTCATGCATACTAGTGGATGTAACCTCAGGAGAAGAGAACAATAGAGTAGGAGAGTCACACTCAGTAGTAGAAAAAGAAGGAGATACATGATGATCATAAGTAGTAGATGGAGTTACAATGATGTTACTATCAATAGGATCATCAATGTAATGTGAAGGAGATGGTGAGATAGAATGAGACACGAGAGGAGTATTATCGAAGTGATGGGAGAAGATACAAGAGGAACTATAACAATAGTTGAAGTAGTAGAGGATTCATGATGTATACTCGATCGAATATCAATGCTTAATAAGTAATTAGTTATAGGGTCATCTAAAGCATCACCAGTGTGACATCGAAGGAGGAGCGCAAATGACTAGATGACATGGTGTAAAACGAGTAAATGCAATAGGGTCATCCACAAGGAAAATACCTATAAGAGAATTGGCAAGACTAGTTGAACAAGTTGTTGGCCATCTAAGAGTTCATGTTGAGTATGATTGAGCACCTTGGAGGTACTATATAAAGCTTTTAGTTCAGCTATGGAAGATTCATCATAAATAAGATTAACACTAAAGTGAGACATGATTGATAGAGGGAATAATGGATCTTAGGAAGTCTATTCGAAAGAGATGGGTTCACCAAAATGATTAACTAAAATAGGGATTTTAGGAATGTTATACTATCTAGTTAATATAATTAGATACATAAATAATGTAACTGAAATACTACGACTAAATACTTAATTTTGATATTAAAATGCAATGGAACAATGGAAATGGAAGGGATATGCTACTAACCTAAAATTGACTTACCTTGCCATGTCTTTGGATTGAGACAGTTGATGTGGAGAATGGGAAGAGTATAACTAGACATCTTTGGGAACAACATAAGTTGAAGATCTAACTCGATTGAGGCACTTGGAATGATCTTTGGGGCACCCAGGATGCCCAGTCTAGGATCCGGTGCTTATAGTCTCACAGAAATGTGTAAGATTTGAATTTGGTTATGTCGCAATCCCTTCACAATACCTTCTTTTCTATCACATGGTTGTAATTGTGCTCTTGCATGTGTTTCCAATAATCTAATATGAAGATCTACCTACAAAACCCCCATACAAAGCATTAATTCCTAAAAATAAATATGCAAATATAGGGGGTCGACCGACCTTAGCTTTTGCTGCCACAATGGTGGACTTATGACTAAGTGTTGTACTACATTCTAGACCCAATGTAGTTCTATGTGCGTGTGTGTGTAATTTTGTGCCTAGGGTGTCCTAGTGTCAATGACATAGATGTTGATCGAGTTTCTTGCTTCTTGTCTAGATTAGTGTATGAGAAATCAACAAACACAAAACAACGTCGAGTATGTAAGGGCTTAGTACCTTGGAGATGGTGATGGATGATATGGGCATAAAGTCAATGTCGAACTCCTTGTTGTGATCTTGAAAACCTATAGCTCATAGACACTAGAGAAAGATTTATTAGAGATTTTATGCAGGGGCTTCTTGACAAAGCAGATCCGGGAAGCATTAACTTCCTTGGTGGTTGTCAACCCCGTGTGATAAAGAATAATGATAAAATACAAGATAAAAAAATAACATGCAAGCTGATGAACAAAGGAACCTAACGTTGTGGGTATGTAGATGGTGTTATTGATCTGATCCAAACACAATGTGTAACAAGAACCATGCTACATGAACTAACAAATCATGAGTAGAGTATTGTGGGGATTACAATGTCATTACAAGGACATCATGAGGATATAATGATAAACAAGAAGCTTAGAATTCAAAACAACATTTTCCCAAATTTTCTAACTTTCCTTTCCTAAAGGGGGAAAGCCCATATTTATAGCCTAATGGTGAGGTTAGACTACAGGTTAAAAGATACTCATGGTTGGGTAAAGTAACCCTGATTAAAAGAGGTGATGTGATTCAACGGGGCTCACAATTTGACTTATGGTTAAAAAGATAAGGATGTGATATGGAGTGGGAGGATGAATGACATGGTTAGGTGAAATAATAGATTCCATTCTTGAAATTAAGAGTGGAGTGTCGGATGGGTGTATTATTTCCCATGAATTGAATAATTTGTGAGAGATTAAAAATTCAATTATTAAATGGGTTTATATGGAGCCCATTTAATAATTAATTAAATTTGGGTGAATAAAAGGATGAGATTTATTTAAATTTAAGAAAAATAAAAGTGAGAGTGAGAGTTGAATGAATGTGAGATGACAGAGGGGTGTTATACCAAAAATTGGTGTCTACATTGGAAGTAGGCGCAATAACTAGATGTAAAAATGAAAATGGTGGATGCGAGATGTAGAAGATGCCCAAGTGCATTCCCTTGCCTTAGTATGTAACCGCCCTTGATAGTAAGATGTCTTCCCATAATGTAGTGAGTATTTATGTTTATATAGGGATCTCTTGTTCAAATTTAAACACTAATGTCTCAAAAACATTGACTACCACCTAGGGAATGCACAAGGTAATAACAAAGACCGATCTTGAACAAAAAAATTAGGATCACAAATCACAAAAATAAGGGTGCCTAAAATCATGGACTAGGGCACCCTAGGGTGCCCCACTACAACCCTAGGTGCCCTAGTGCAACACTAGAGATGTTAATCAAGTAAATTATGACACTTGAGACTCTTTAAATGACACCCAAAAATGTACTAATAACTAACAACCTGAACCAAAAATGATAGTAATGATCGACTTAACCCATGACATGAAAAATAGATGGGTCATTAGTGAGTACTTTACCACGCAAGATCCACATATAAATAACATACCTTGTAGTATAACTTTAATAGTAAGTGCGTGATTTTGTGATTACACTGCTAAGTATTGTCTCTATGAATCATATAGTCAAAATTGGAGAAATGAAGGTCCTAGAGGAAAGAATTATGTTGTGTGTTTCAATTGTCATGGACTTGGACATTTTGCAAGGAATTGATGTCAAAATAAACCTCCTAGGAACAACAACAGAGTTCAAGCATTCAAAGGTAAAGTTAAGAAGATATACAAAATGAAGACAAATCTTAAGAATGAATATAAATAAGTCATACTTGAAACAATCACTTTGAAAAAGAAGGACGTTGAGCATTTTAAGGTCAAGGAAGTCAATTCTAGGTTTGAAGAAGTAAAGAATGACAAGAAGACAACATAAAAATATGGTAGAGATGAGAATAAGTCAAGAATAATCATAGGAGAGTCTAGTACAAGAAAGGTATCAAAAGTGTTGATCAAGACAAGAAGGAATAAAACAAGCCTAATACTAGTCATGAAGAACTTTTACCCCTAGTTGTGATAGAGAAAGTGAATGAGATGCATCATGCATGTTTTTTAGGAATTCAATCAGAAGAAGAATATATAGGAGATGGAATTATCACACTTAAAAGTGCATCCAAGAAGACAGAGAAGGTTTCAAAGACAAAAGGAAAGAAGATTGAGTCATCAAGTTCTTTTGATGACTTCATATTGTTTTAAATGATCAAACAAGAATTATGTGCCTTCTCTAGGATTATAGAAGATACTTATCATCGGGAGGAAGCATGTTGTGTCCTTGAAGTGTACTATCATCTGCAACCGATGATCAAAGTCTTCTTAAGTTGCCAAGGTGTAAATAGTCCAAGATAGGTATGTTTAGCCTCTCTCATAAGGTCTTCTTGTATGTTTAAGTCTCAGTGTGAAGTAATTGAAGGTCTGCCAATCATAGTGTGTACTTTCAACCAAGATAGAGATGCAATTATTTCTTCTTAGTCCCTCATGAGGTTTGTAAGCATGGTTACTTATGCATAAAAGTTGTGAGAATTCTTCGAAAGAGTGTAAGAGTGTAGAGAAGTGTTTTGAGTCCATGTCCTCAGAATCTTGTCAAGTCTGCAGACTCGGTTGACTATCTAACCTTGGTCAATCAAGCTGTTTCTAGTCTTCAAATGTTGAGTCATGAATAAAATTAACTTTAATAAGGTCTATCAAGGTTTATCGTAATCTGTAACAGGTGTGTTTGAGTCTTAACTAAATGCTCAAACCTTGAAAAGTAGATGCGTCTTATTTTCATGAGTATACAAAGTTGTGGTAGTATTCAGAAGGAATATCCATGATTTGAGTGATAGTAGAGGATGATAAAAATGTATTAAGTGGTTAGAGTTTTCCATTGTGAGTGATCACAGGGATGTCTAGAGGTGATAAAATGGAGTGCAGTGCTTAAATTTACAACCATATTAGGAGCCAAAGGTCTTTATATAAGATGATGAAGGTGGAATATCAACAACAATAATATGACTAACTTGGCCACATCCCTAATAGGTGATGAGACCGAGGATGAAACCTCTATAGGTGAAGGTGAAGTGGGATCCATAGATGATGCGGTAATAGAAGGAGAATAAGCGGCGAATGGTGGTGAGTCATGCATGCTAGTGGATGTAACCTCGGGAGAAGAAAACAATAGAGCATGAGAGTCACACTCAGCGAAGTAGAAAAATAAGGAGATAACTGAAGATCATAAGTATTAAATGGAGTTCTAATGATATTAATATCAATAGGATCATCAAGGTAATGTGAAGGAGATGGTGAGATAGAATGAGACACGTGAGGAGTATTATCAACGATGGGAGAAGATCTGAGAGGAACAATAACAATAGATGAAGTAGGAGAGGAGTCATGATGTATACTCGATGACTAAAAAAAACTAATAAGTAATTAGGGATAGGTTAATCTAAAGCATTGGGTGTGACATCGAAGGAGGAGTGCAAACGATGGATGACATGGTGTAAAATGAGTAAATGCAATAGGGTCATCCAAAAGGAAAATAACTATAGGAGAATGTGACAAGACTAGTTGGAACAAGTTGCTTGGCCATCTAAGAGTTCTTGTTGAGTATGATCGGAGCTACTTGGAAGTACTATATAAATCTTTTAGTTAAGTTATGGCAGCCTCATCATAAATGGGATTAACACTAAAGTGAGACATGATTGATAGAGGGAATAAGAGATCTGGGAAATCTATTCAAAAGGGATGGTAGAGGATGGAAAAAATTAAAAAAATGTTCTTATAAAGATTATGTACAATGCCATGTAATGCAATATGTGAATATAGCCTTTCATATGCTCCTAAAACAAAATGTAGTTGATGATAAGTTTCTAAATCCATTTCAACAAAACCTTTTTGTGCGTAGATTACACTCATCGATGCCCAGGGGAAGACACATTTTGAAGAAAATTTCAAACAGTCCATGTGCCTTTTGTAGGCATCCATATTTTGCATAGATATAAGAGGATTAGCTCTCAAAATCATGGTATGGATGATAAAACATTGAGTTGAAGTTGAAATAAGAGACCACGCATAACAAATCTCAATTTGCGTAAAATACAGAACACAAACTAGTCATTTACAAGCCAACAAGGTATACAAATTGGTCAATAGAGCTCGACCCACAATAAAACACTTGAAATACATTGTATGGAGAAATTTAAGAAACAGAACAACCCACATAGAGAATAAAATGAGCTTGAAGGAAGTGAAAATATTATTAAAACCTGCTCCATGCTTACATTTTCACACACGGGTTGGGAGCGGGTAGGAAAATGTAAACTGATCCGGTTGGAGATCTGTTTGTTACATTGGTGGAGCAAAGTGTGGCTGTCTCGTGAAGGAGCCCATGTATTCTATATAGTGCTGTGACCATATCCCATGAGAAGTTGCGTCTTTATTTCATTTGGTCAAAACGTAAATGCGATTAACCACATACTTCTAAAATTTATAATGTTAGCTTGGGTTTCAAGTGGTTAATGCCTTCGAATCTAAAATAAATTATGAGTACTATTATGTAGGGAAAATAATAGTTTGACAGATTCATCCACCTACCACATGCCTTCGTCCACTCCTGCCATTCCTCCTTCCACCAACACGCCCACCACATGCCACCCTTTATCCCACGCCTCCATTTTTTTCTTAATTTATTTTATAAGATGAGTTGAGCACTTCATTTCCCTCCCCTTATAAGAGCATCACCCTCGATGCGATGCAATACTAAGGTTAGAAGAGATGCGATAAGAAAGAAGGAACAACTAGTGACTCATGTCATTGGTGAAAGAAGATACTAATTAAAAAAGTACAACCACACGGAAGAGGGAAAGGTTGATAATTTCTTAATGTTATGTGAAGATTGGTAGTTTTTAGTTTACATTATTACCTAATTACTCTTTTCCTTAAAATTATTTATTAATCTCAAGCTCTTAATATTTCATTGTTTTAAGATTTTAGTTTTTTTGGGTACCCATCAAAACTTGACATCATGATGCCACCACAAAGGACAAACACAACACTAATGGTCCACAAGACATATTGCTACATACTTTCAAACTATATCACATCACAAGGACTCAACCGAACCATGAAAAAATAACATACATAACCCTCACAACATAGTACTTATCACAAACATGCCCCTCACATAAAAGTACTGGTAACATGAGTAGACTACAACAACATGGAATTCCAAATAGGTACACATATAAAGGTTTCATGCAATTGGGGACAATAATTGTAGTTACATAGTATCAAAGTGGATCAAAATCATACCCACAATGAGGAAAATCAATCCCATCAAAAACATAACCAGACCCACATGAGTACACATAAATCATGACACCAACTCCCAAAACATCACAAACAACTCCATATACCTCCCAAAGCATCACAAAAATCCATATGCCTCCCAAATCATCACAAAACAACTCCATATACCTCCCAAAGCATCAAAAAACAACTCCATATACCTCCCAAAGCATCAAAAACAACTCCATATACCTCCCAAGCAATAAAATAAAGATAAATTTTCCTTTTCGCTCCCCAAAGGGACGGTCACCTTATGGCCCTAGGCGTATAGAGTCCGAAACCTCCAACCCAAGTGACATGATAACTTGTGGTTGATAACCTGCTAATTATTTGTAACTTTTTGGGCGTACCCCATACAACAAAGCGTGTCCACGAGTTCAACCAATCCATGGTGCATCCCATAACCCTATTCCATACATTATGACATTAGAACCAACATAACAATCCGTTTGAATACCAAGTGGTAAAAATTCCAAGCCTTGGGCTAGGATATAAAACTTTTAAACATGAAAATAAAATTTAAATCTAAGTAAAGAAAATGGCCAAATAGCCATAGTTAGTGCAAAATCTACATGTTAGTGCAACAACCAAATAAAATGCCCAAAATATAAGAACACATCAATAAAAAAACTATTGGTTCTAGCAAGAAAAAGGAAAATGTTCAATTTACTGAATAAAATATGTATAGAGAAATAACACATCACAATAACTATGTGGCCTTATACATCGAGCCTCGGCTCGTAAGATAACATATCAAAATAATACAACTGTCATCATCTCTTTTTGAATCATCCCTCCACCGCTTCCACAAGGTTCAACATAGTTGTAAATACACTTAGGTTGAATCCATATGATAACCATATAGGGATAGAGAAAGGAGTACATGTCACCATCTACTGAGCCTAAGGTGTCCGTGAAACATAATATGCATGAAATTTGTTGAGAAAGTGTCATACATACCAAATGAACAAAAGTGGATTTTCAGCCTATGTAAGACTCCACTTCCTATCTTGTACTCGTCTCAGTGATTGTCAATGATACACATTTCCTCACTCGAAACATACACCTTTATCGATTTACCTTAGGGTTGGTTAGTGTAAGGTTATAACACATAACTACATCACTAACACAATGGTGGTTCACGCACATTAACCATAATGTCTACGCATGGTATCTATATAGGGTAAATCAAAATCATTACATTCACGGGTTATAATACATCACGTTACCACATACTCGTACCCAAATTGCAAGCAACTTTGTCTGATAAGGATCATACATTCACCATATGCCCCTAAATCACGTCATGAACCATCATATATTACAAAAATTATACATATGGGAACACAATGTCTAACATTACAACATATAGTCAATTGGAATTACAACATGGTGACACACACGATTCATCACAACACGGTGGCGACATCACAATACTGATCGAATTCACTTTATACTAATTTTGTCATGCGATACATCAATACACCTTCATATCACATAATGCCAAAATGATCCAACACTTTGCAATCCACAATAAAATTATTTTCACACACAATAAGGTGGTACATCAAACACGAATTTCTCATTGATTCCACAACAAGGAGAGTGAATAATCTCATCTGAAACACATCAATAGGATAACAAATACACACTAAGTGACATTCACAACATCTGCATTCATAATATCACAATTACAACATTGGTCACATAACAACATATATCACATTAATCTTCCAATCTCCATCACCACCATGCAGAATCATCACAACTCCAATCCATCCTAGAGGTTTGAGAGCATGAACCTACACTCTGATACCAAATGTAATGCCCACATTTTACACACACAAATACGATAGTAAAAATACCAAAATATTTTTGTTTTGAATTACATTACGATTACACAAGACACTACGAGGAGATCACTTTCGACAACACACAACACATGATACGTTTTCACAAATATTAACCCAATTAGATAACATGAAAACAAAGCGATACAAATTAAGGCCACTTTTTTTTCAAATGAAAAGGTAAGACATAACGTCTGACCATAGTAAAAACTTATAGATAGGGTCTTCCCACAACAAGATATTTTTAGGACTAATCATTTATTACAATCATGTTTTCAATCATTGACTTAAGTTTTATAAATACTTATAATATGTGAATCATGCATTCCTTTTCCTTTTGATATATTTCCTTTATATTGTTTAACATTTAAATTTTAGTGTATCTCATTTAATAAGGATCATCTACATTATTTCAATTACTTGTTTAATCTTTTTATTATTTAACATGATATTCTTGTACACACAAGGCTATTTACATACACACAAGGATACTAAGTATTATCCCTAGGATTCACTCCTAAGGGCATCCATCTTGATCTTATATCATACCTCTATTACACAATAGAATAAGTTTGAGTCCAAAGGAGGGAAGGTTCGCATCTTTTTCTCAAGGATTTAGGTTCAAGTTTCTTTCATTCATTTATAAATTGATAATTAAGTTAGTACACAATAAGTATTATAAGAAACATGTTCTTTATCCATAGAGAGAGGTTTAATCACATTACAAGGAAGATCATGTTTCACTTTCGTGTGGAGTAACATCCCACGGTTACACTTCCCAAGGCCGATAATCAATTATAAGTTTACTATAGTTATGCTCTAACAATTAGTTAAGGATTCAAAGGCTCTAAACATGGCAACATAATTCCTTATTTTCTTGTTTCTAGATTTGGTTTCTGTGTATCATTTTATGACCAACTTAAGTGGGTTTTCCCTAACTAGGTTCATATGATTTTTGTAATGAATTGTGTAACCTATTTTCTATTAGGGCATTTGAATCCTCATGAGACCACTAGTCCATGTCTTAAGGCATTTGTCTCTAAGAACATGATCACATAGTTTCACATCATACATCCATTACATAAAAGGATAAGTGAGAGAGTAAGATAGAGTAGTCCATCATTTAAAAGGGTTAAGGTTTGCATTAGATTTACACAATGTGGATCCTTTTCTCACCACAAGATGGTTTAAACATGTTATGAGAACAACCTAAAAAAATTCACTTTTCTCCTAGCATCATTATTATTGTTACATTCCCACAAACTGATCGTAAATTAAAAAGTTGTTAAGTTTTAAAATTAACTCTTAATATTGTATTGTAGGAACCCAAATGATAAATGAGAATGGGTATCGAGTCCATTTATGATCCCAACTCTTAAAAGTGACTTCTAAGGTTAGTTGGCAATCTTCACCAATCAACATGTATATCGGTCCAAGGGTTTTACACTATGTTTAATGTTGATTCCCTAAGGAGTACTACCTTAAGAGAACACATTCTCCTTACTACACACACGATTACCAACCTAGGAGGGAAATACATACTCAAGATAATGTTTGAATATGTTGTTCCTAGCTGTTGGGTTCATGAAAATGATCTAAACATGTAGGCTAGGATGTAAATCTCAACTTACGCTCTTATTTAATTAATTGGAAGGTGTAATGGAGTGTAAAGATTAAGTTCATTCTAAGGTCTTAGTTTTCTATGCTAAAAGGAAATACACATGAAGGGTAGTTATGCATGAATTTTATACTAGGGTTAACTATTTTGGTTAGATTTCTTTATTACATTTTCAAAGTAAAAAACACCACACCAATTATTTAATCATCAATTGCACACTAGAATTACACTATAAGATATTAAATTCAATTTCATTTAACACATTTATCCAACTTTTACAATATAAATTTTGGAATCAAATAACACCCATGTTTAGATGAACGTTTCCCTTAAACACTAGCATCTTAAAAATATTACAAAACTTCATTAATAAACCTTTCAATACTTCACAAATGTTAAACTATCCTCTACAATATCACTTAACACACACACACACACACACACACACACACACACACACACACACACACACACACACACACACACACACACACACACACACACACACACACACACACACACACGTGCACCTGCATTTGTATCCAACCCCCACTTTTTCCATATGTAAATCATAATGAAAGGACACCTATAGTTAAATCCACATTTCCCAAAGCACTCCTAAAACTAGCATCTCATTCAAATTACCAAATTATAATAATAACCTTTATTGTGACATAGAATATATATATATATACACACACACACACATTAACATAAATACTTGACAATAATACACAATGAATTACAATCACACCATTTTCCATCTTACTTGCATCCTGCAAAACCATGTGAGCATGAAATAAGTGATAAATCGTTGGCATGACATCCACCTAAATATAACATAATTAACATTTTTAGTTTTCCATTTACATCATAATAATAATTTGCATTTGAAAAGAGAGGGTTAGAAACATATATTCATTTCATTTCATTTCACTTCATTTCTTAACTAAGGAGAGAGAGGTAGGGAAGAGAGAGAAACACTATTTTTCCAAAAGTCTAATTTCACACAAAAAGTCACAAGATAGAGTTCCAAATAGTTATTTACAAGTGTTAATAAGTTTCCACGATGGTTTGCTAACATGAATGGTTTCCTACAACTTCCTTTTTACATCTTTTCCACTAGATGTAAAAACACCCAATTTAGGCTCGGAGGCTAAGAAACCACGTTCAAAAGCTACCTTTTGTTAGGTGATGCACAATGGGTAAATTCCTATGTGTCCTCCTATACACCAAATAATTCATAGGTATTGGAAGAATTTGAAGCGGTGAATTTTTTTTTTTTTAATTAGCGGCCAGGTTTATGGAGCCTCTAGTATCGTAGTCGATCTAGTAACAACAACAATAAATTTTAGCTCGAGGGCTAAGAAAACCTCAACCAAAATAACCTTGAAAAGGCGAAAGTGCAGCAAAAATTTTTCCTACATTCTCTTGATATATGGAAAATTTAGTGGAGTCGATGGAAATGGGAACTAACAAATGGGTTGTAAACAACAACGAGTTTTAACGGAGCCATCGGTCATAGTTGACCCAATTTGACCTAGTCAATAAGTGATCCGAGACCTACAAAATGCCCTTTCCTAAACTATCTAGAAGAGTGTTTTCCCCCAAAATGAAGGTTACAAGAAATTGTCTAGTAAAAATACTAGAGGTTTGAGAAGGCGGATATGCATTTCATTTCTTAGGGTTCAAACGGTGGGTGAAATGAAAGCCAACTTTTTAATTTTAGCGGCTCCTAAAAGTGCAAAAAAAGAGTAATGGGGCTCTAGAGGAGGCTGCGAAGAGAGCAAAACAGTCAACGGGTTTGAGCTAATGCTTTATGCGAATCTCTATAACAAGAGGAGCGCATATGATGTTTGACATATCTTTTACGGGGCTCAGAGTGTTGTTTTGCAAGTCTCTTGAAATTGTGTTTTCTAACTGCATTATATACAGAAATGGTTGTTTTCGTTAACTCATCTAGCTGTCACCAAAACCGAATGCGAAAAAAGAGCACCAAGTTTTGACACGCTGAGTTTATCAATGCATGAGGTTGTGAGTCGTGATTCGACACGGTTGAAGTCGATTGAAATTCGGTAGCAAAATCACAAGGTGTTGTTTTATTGATTGCACTAGATTTTGGTTAAAATATCCAATTGTTTGGGTATCTAATAGTTTAATATTTTCTTTTATAGAAAATGAATAACCAAATTATATGAAAATTATAAAAGATAAAGGTAAGGAGACTATGCTTGGCAATATTAACGTCCGTAGTGTAAGTGGTGCCCTAGGTGGGTTTATACTTGTGGTCCGTTGACTCAACCCTTAGTTGTAGCATCTTGCCAAAAATTTACATGTAACCCCACTATTATCAATGCACACAAGTAACAAGTCCACCACATGACAAAATTTATGCAATTTCTACTCTACGTTATGCTTATGGAGAGGCCAAGCATATTTAACATACCATGGTACCCACATGAGCAGGATAACATAAGCTTGAGTGGTCGGAGGAAAAAGCACTACTAAACCCTCACATAGAGTAATACCAACAATGCAATATAATTTCCATCCACTACCCGATCCTATTTCCGAACATTAAGTGCACTTTGAAAATAATATTTAGAAAGGATTGTGGAGATTAGATCTACACATGTAAATTGCATTTTGTTTGAATGTTTATAAGCCTTTTCAATAAACCCATTTTGTGCATATCCTGTAGCTAATGCTATAAGAAAACCACTTTTTCTTAACAATCCACGTGCTTGTCTATGCTTCCACATTTTGCATACATGTCTACCAGGGCCATTGTAACTACAACATCTAACAATATTCCTCTACCACCATAGTAAGAAGTTGGAAATTTCATTTGGATTGTTAAATCATGCCATGGCAATCGTGACAACTATTGGAGCTATCAAGAGCCTTCATGTATGTGTTGGTCATTTGCACCGCAACCAACATTATCTCCCGGGATTTTTGCAAGACAAATTTTTATGGGAGGTGCGGATCGGTTCCATCATTTACAATTTTTTTCTTATAGAGATTATGTACAATGCCATGTAAAGCAATCTGTGAATATAGCCTTTCATATGCTCCTAAAACAAAATGCAATTGATGATACGTTTAAATCTGTTTCAACAAAACCTTTTTGTGTGTAGTTTTCATTCATCGATGCCTGAGGGTAGACACATTTTGAAGAAATTTTCAAATAGTCCATGTGCCTTTTATAGGCATCCATATTTTCGCATAGATCTAAGAGGCTTAGCTCTCGAAATCACGGTCTGGATGATAAACCCTCGAGCTGAAATTGAAGTAAGATACCACACATAACAAAGCTCGATTTGGATAAAATACGAGAACTCACACTAGTCATTTATAAGCTAGCTAGGGGTATATAACTTGGTCAATAGAGCTTCGACCCACGGTAAAAAACTTGAAATACATTGTATGGAGAAGTTTAAGAAACAAAACAAACCATATTGGGAATCAAATGAGTAAAGGAAGTAAAAATATTGTTAAACTGCTCCATAGCTCACATTTTGACATAAATTTCCGGGAGTGTGTAGGAAAATGTAAGCCGATCCGGTTGGAGACCTATTTTAAACATTGGTGGAACAATGTGGATGTCCTATGAAGGATCTCATGATTTCTATATAGTGCCGTGACCATATCCCATGAGAAGTTGCATCTTTCTTTCATTTGGTTAAAACTATGCAATTAACCATCATTTTAAAGATTCTGATGTTAGCTTGGGTTTTAGGTGGTTATTGCCTCTGGATCTAAAATAAAGTGTGAGTAATATTTACGCCCGAAAGGTGTTCTTCAACTGGGTTGAGGCCAAGAGGGCTCTGACACATGACAGGGAGATCGGTGGTAGGCATTGTGCGAAGGATGAGGATGTTGATTACGGATCATGCATCGATTGATCTTTGAGGATGATTTGACAATGCATAATATCCGGTTTTCATTTCACATCTGCAAACAAACAAATGCAATCAAAAATGGCTTTGTTGTCATTGAGCTCTCACGAATGATGCAAAAATTCCACTAAAATCTGAATCCGGTGAATGTAGTACATGCAACTATCCATGACGGTCAGGCCTCCTCTGTCGATCACTACCTCTGGCCAGGTCTCTAAATCTCTCTACCGCTCCACTTATTGTTACTCCCTCCTCCCCTTCCATCAACATTTTCACCTTGCTCACTATTTATTTCCCTACTATAACCTTGTTTTTCATTGTCTTGGTTATTGGCTGACCCAAAGTTCCATACGACCACTCGTAGGTTGTTGGCAGCTTTTTTGTGAGGAAGAGTAGAGGCCCGATGGAATCCTTGCAATTGACTTGGTGCGAGATGGGTGAATGTGTTCGTAAGTGCGAAATTGCCAAGATATATGAGTTGGAGAAACCCTTTGTAGCGCTCACTTCCCTTTGACACCTTTTTGATACTAATCATGATACTGCCAATTATATTATGGACTTGATTATGGACCTTATTATAGTATGATGATAGATGTTAGATCATGGATTATTGTTGACTTGATTCAGTTATGATGCATGATGATTATTAGAGGCATTTTGGATATTGATGATGATATATTGTTTGACATGGTTATATTATGGATGTTGTTCGGACATGTGATATTTGGATATTGTGAGTAGACCTAGAAATGGAAATTATTGGATGATGATATAGTTGTTGATAAAATTGTAAATGATATTGTTAGATTGCTTTGATGTTGTTGTGATTCATATATCTAAATGATTTTGGGGTTATATTTATATTATTTTGGATGTTTTGATATGGCCACGAGGCTGAAGGAGGTATTTGTGTTTTGTAGGTTAAAATATCACAACAAACATCGGGGATTGGAGACCAACCACATTGGAATTCTAGATGAATTCAACAAGGTCACCATGGCAACTTGTTTTGTTTGTGTGTGGTTGTTTTGTTAGGGGTACCCATGGGGGAAACCACCTTTAAATGTGACCAAGGGGTTATGTGTATTTATTTATTTGATCCTTTTGTTTAATGTTGCATGTGTTTATTTTGTGATGCATTTGCCCCTTTATTTATTAAATGTTGTATTAATATTGTGGGTAAACATGTTGTTAATATTAATTAATTAAAAGATATCATGAGAAAGTAATTAATAGAGTTGTTGGCCTTGATTTAAAGTGTTGTAAGAGATGTGTAAGTTAACTTTTGAGTGTGAAACACTCCACCTTCTTGGAAATTCGAATTTGTCCTTGAAGGCTGATTTTGGAGGCTTGTGGGACAAGTTAAACTTGTCCCATACCTCTTAAATTTATTTACCAACCATACCTATGGTTGGAGAGTTGAAATTTGACTTTTATAATGCTTTTTGAGAAGGCAATTGTAGGTTTTAATTACACTTTTCTTACATGATTTAATTTCAATCCTTTGGGGTGTGGGTTGGATTTGAGTGTGTAAGTAAAGCGTGTCATTATTATGACCACCTATTTATTGTGCATTAGAGAATGAATTTGAATTTTGGGGTTGGGGTTGAGGATGTGTGATGTTGTATCCTACATGGATCCACCTCATCCTCTTCTCTTCCCTCTTCTATAAAATTCAATTCCTTGCATTGTTTTAGGTTGCTTCACTTTGGAGACTTTATTCTTGGGCAAATTCTTTTCTTGTTTGTTTTTGGAGTTCTTGCTTTGAAGAAGATTTTGGAAGATTGTTGCATGCTTGTGCTTGGCTGATTCGGATTGCTTGCATTGGGATAAAGCTTGTTGTTTTGGAACTTGGAATAACTACATCATGGAGAGGTAGAAGCTTGGCTCTTGAAATGCTCTTATTTTATGATGTATATGTTAATGTATGAGTGTTTTGGCATGTATGTGGGCCATTAGGTAGATGGCCTAGGAAATAGTGTAGGAGAAGAATATGAGGTTTATTTTGTGGGAGGCACAAGTGTGTTTTAGGGAGGTATAAGGGTGGAGGGAGTTGGGATTTGGGTTCCACCTTACAAAGAAATAGCTTGCATTTCTTTACTCGTTATGGGGTACCATAAGAGGTTGGGGAGGCATAAGGAAATGTGAGGAATAAGGGGTACTTTGGGAGGTATAAGGAATGTCAGGGATTTGATATACTATATTTTGGCGGTTTGTAATTTAGGTGGTGATACCCATTTCCCCTTTTGGGAGGCATAAGAAGCATCCCCCATAGTTTCTTGCTCCTTTGGCTTGCTTGAGGAAGCCTTAGTATTGTTTTTCATGCTTTAATGTAGTTGTAAACTACATTTTGTTTTGGATTGTGTTTTATTGTGAAAGTGTTGCTTGTGTGTTTGTGGAAGCCTATTGTTGCCATGAGTTGGATCACATCTTTTATTGCATTATGGTTGGGGCTTGAGGGCCAATGAATAAGGATGGCTTCTCCTCTTCATTGGATGTCTTGGTTGGGTGGAGAGCGTTGCCTTTCCCCTACTCTTGTTGTGATCAAATTGGAAGAATGAGAAATTTGCATGTTGCTATTCTAGAGCTGAGATAAAGACAATTGGCAGTCCCTTGTGAAATGAAATCTTATTGTAACCTTTCCCACTTGAAGTGGATGAACTTGTATATGTTTGTAATAGAAAGATGTTGTAGTGGTTATGGAAGTGTAAATTGGAATGTGAAAGAATGATACATATTTTGTATGTTGTATTTTGAAATCAAATGGAAAGGAAGTTGTAAGAGTTTCATTTGAATTAATGGAAGTGGTTTTGTCTTGTCCATATGATATTATTCCATTGGAAATATGTGTTTAGCATGCACTATGAAATCCTTGTTTGGAAAGTGGAAAAGTGAAACATGTGAGAAGAAAATGTATTATTCTTCCCTGTATATAATATATGATTTTGGAAAGAATAAAAGAAGGAAGTTGTAAAGTTGTATTTTGGAATAAATAAAGGATTGCATAACCTTCCTCAAATTGTATCATTGTATTGAATTTAATCATCTAGATGTGAGTTGTAATCTCTGTTTGAAAGGAAGAAATGCGTGTAAGAAAAATATAGAAATTTGTCTTTTTGAATATGTGAAAATTGGAAATCAGAGATGTATTTTAGTTTTTGAATAGTTGAATTGAATTAGCTAAATGTATTAGATTAGAATTGGAACATATATAATACTTGAAAGAAGAAAATGGCAAATAAACCCTTTCAAATTTGATCTCTGTTTTGTATTTTCAAACTGGTAATTATTTAATCCAAAATGCACAGACTAAACCTACTGCAACAATGAAATAACAAAATAAATGATTAAATTGAATTAGTTTTCCCTAAAAACGAATCCAATTAGACAAAAATACTTAAAGGAAATCTTTCAAACTTGGCAAAACCGAGTTCAAAGATTTCATAATCGTTTTGCTATCAAAATTGTAAAATTTCGATTTGGAATTCAATCAAATAGATATACCTCACAATCTTATCTTAAATCCACCTGAGAACAATTCTCCATTTCTATTTGACATGTTAAGAGAGGAATAAGATCAAATTGAACAAATCTCACAAGTTAAAATTTACCAGTTTGCACTGTAAAAACCTGTAGATAGTTTTCTTAAAATTTACCCTTAAAATTTATCAAAATAAAAAATTATTGATCCTGAGTAAATAGGATGTCGAGAGCTTTCCAGAAAGTCCTTGTTTTCCCAAAACTGAGCTCTCTATCAAAAGTTATGGCCTTTTGAAGTTTTTCTTCACTTGGCGTCAAAAAAAAATTGGGAAAAATTTACTTAAGCGAACTGCTTGGGCCCGAATTCTTCCTTTAGAGCTTCAAATTTTTCCCAAATTTTCCCCGCCACCCTCCTGCCCGCAGCCAATTAGAGGCTACCACGTGGCACCACAAGGTGTCAGTGGAGGGGTGGATCCGTTTTAAACTTAGCATTTCCAGAAAAATTTGGAAATTTTTTCCAAATTTTCCTTGCCGCCTTGCCACCTCGCAACCAATAAGGAGATGCCATGTGGCGTCACGAGGAATCGGTGGAGGAGCGGGTCCCTTTTTCCTTTTTATGTTTCGGAAAATTTTGGGAAAATTTTCCAAATTTTCCTACCGCCTGCTGTAATGCCAACTGGAGGCCTCAGTGGCATCGTGAGGTGCCGATGGAGCCGCGGTGAATGTTACCCTTTTTTCCCTTCGGGGTGTTAAACAAATTTCTCCCGTTGCCCCACTTTCCTAAGCTGCGTTGGCTTTGGAGATGCCACGTGTCCCTCGTGGACTCGTGGGAGCGTGGAGTGTAAAGGTGGATTTCCGCCTTGGGAAATTTTTCTCCCTGTAGCCCACAGACCCACCCATGGGGAAATTTTCCTCCCCATGGCCCGCCAACCCGCCCTTGGGGAAAAATTTCTCCCCACGGGCCCGCAAGCCCACTCTTGGGGAAAATTTTCACCCCAAGGCCCGCCGGCCCATAACTTGAAAAATATGAAGAGTTAGGAGGAATTCTTTATATCAATGGAAAGGTGAGGAAATTTCTATCTAATGGGAATGATTTAGGGAAATTTTGAATGTGTTAATTTTGAGAAAAACCAAGTTGAATATTTAATCTAGTTAGAGAGTGGGTATGGTGAGGAATTACCCTCTGACCCTATTTGAACCTTCTAACCCTAAATTTTTGACCTTATGACCTCTAACAATTGTGTTTGAAAGATAAGTATACTCTTATGGATCGAATCGATCGAAACTTGTTAGTGACAACTATTGTCTTGTAACTTGATTGTAAACTCTTTTAAAAAAACAAAAAAATTATTCCATAATTTTTTCCTAACTAATCCTAGGTTGTTATTGGGTCTCGGGTGGGTTGTTTTGATGGACGTTACACCCTTTATTGTTTACGTGGTGGTGGCGGATGCTCTTTTGGAGGATGAGACATTGCTTTGGAGGGTTGGAGCCAAGGTTTGGTTCCTTATGAGAAGAAAAGGCTTGGCGTCATCAGCACCTATGCTAGGTATCCTTACCTTATACAGTTTTCCATTGATTATGAAGTGTGCATGTAGGCTGACGTCTTTGTTGGAAATAGATTTTCTACTTTATCAAGTCTGATAACGTTGCAGAGGACCGTTAGAAGAAACTGGGGATTGTCCCAGTCTTAATGGCCGTGAAGGTCTTACAAAGGATACTTACGCATATAATATGGAGGGCTCTGAAGGACGGCCTCAGAAATGGGCGACCAACATGTCGGTTTGAACATGAACACCAACATCTAACCCACGTCTCTTGGATATAACAACAATTTGTGCAAGATGCTTTGCTGGTTAACATGATTTCGACAATGATGGCGAATTTATCAGCATGCCTCCACTCTCTGTTTATCCCCTGCATTATTATGAATTTTTGACACTGTGCTTTGATCATGACCTATTAGAATCGTGTGCATTTATTTTATGGTGCACACCTGGCAAGTGGCAACAATGCGTGCTAGATACAAGACTGCAGTGAAGGGCCATGGGACAAATATTTACAAATATGGTATTTGATAATGCTTTTTATTTACAAATATTTTCTTCTTGGCTCTTGTCTGTGTTTGGAGACAATATGATCTACACCTAGTCACAAAGTGGGAGAATTCCAAACACGTTTTTGGCTTCAAAGAGACTATGGCCTGTGATAGGTATTTTACATTGTTGCTAGTCGCAAATGTTTTCTTTTCTGCTATGGGATGTGATTGCAATTCATACTATTTGTTACTTACAAAGTGAGTGAACTATAAATAATATTCTGGCTTCAAATAATAGATCTTATACAATTGAAATTCTTATGTAGCACCATTTAAGAGGCAGGCCTCAGAAAATAAAATTCTTCATGGAACTTTTACAGGTACTTGGAGATCCACTTGATAATTTTGTTTCCTTTTTAAAGTGTGGCGTGAAAGGTTGAAATTTGAAAGAAAAAATAGGAAAGATTCGAGATTACTAAATAGATAACCTTCAAAAGGAAGAAATTATTCACACACTGATAGAGTTGTTACACAACAAACAAAACACGCACAACAAGAAAATCATATATAACTTTATTAAAAACATTCAAATGATTACAAAAAAATGTTACAAATGTTTTCACAAAAACTACTATTGTGTTCTTTCAATCTTTGTTGCTCTTTCTTTCTTCACAAATGTTGCATGTAAATAATGTGAACGACACTAAAATGATAAAGTGGAGTTTAGATAACATATTATCTTCATAGGAACTATTTGAGCCATGGAATAGGTGTGGCACACCGGTTGGTTTTCAAACATGGAACCTATTGGATCTTCCCTTTTTTTGCTCCTTTAAGCGTAAATTGCACTCATTCAAGTAATATGAGCCACAAGGAGACAATTAAGTGGAGTGCATGTAACATATATTATTTGGCTAAGAACTATCTAGAGTCATGGCATAGGTGTTGGGCATGCAGGTATTTAATTCCCACCTATCGGAATGTCAAACATTGTTGTATATATCTTTCCCCAGTTGATATAGACAAGTAGAAGAATATAGAAATCAAAGAAGCTCAAATCCCGACATTTATTGCATCACCCGAACCTAAAGGGTGCATGAAAAGGGATGTCAACAAGTAAATGGATGTGCTGTAAGGCACGAGTAAAGCGCATGAAAATGGATGTCGACATGAAAATGGATGCGCGAGGCACGAGTAAAGGGCGCATGAAAATGGATGTTGACATGAAAATGGATGCGCCAAGGTGCAGGTAAAGGGTGCATGAAAATGGATGTCGACACGTAAATGGATGCGCCAAGGCACGAGTAAAGGCGTATGAAAATGGATGTCGACATGAAAATGGATGCGCGAGGCACGTAAAGGCGCATGAAAATGGATGTCGACATGAAAATAGTCACACCTTGGCACATGTAAAGGGCATAGGTAAGAAAGTGTCGACAAAAATATGGATGTCTTTTATGGCGTAGGTAGGTAAAGGGATATTGACACACACATGGATGCGCCAAGGCACACCTCGGAGGCGAACATTTTGAGCGGCGGACAGAAGTAGACCACGACCCGAGATATTCGAGACGCCATAAATTTTCACAGGAGTTCGATTCACGCAAGGTTGGAATTTTGGAAATCTTACAAGGTCCTCTGTCCAACTACGACTTGATATCTTTAATTGGGTGGGAAAAATTCTTAAAAACACAAAATACAGGTTCTCGCCACTTTTTGGGTTTGCTTTAGGGTTCTCACCTACCACCATAATGAGATGAGTTAAATGCAACCTGGAGGTGGTTGGGGTATATTTGGATTTTCTCTCTCTTCCCTCTCTCATTCTTCCTATAAATTGTAAGGAGGGGCTTCTTTCAAAGGTTGGACATTATTGTTTTGCCCCTCCCTTCTTCTCTTTGGCGGAGTGAAATTGTGTAGTTCAAGCCTCTCATCTAAAATCGTAATGCAACTTTGCCTCTTGGCATTTTGTGGTGTATTGTATCAATATTTGGAGCAAATAATACATGTCGTGGACGATTCTCAACCCTCTCTATGTTCATTTGCATCCTCCTAATCTTTCACCGCAAATCAGTTATCTGGCATGATCTTGCATTACATTTTAGTGGTTTGTGCTTATTAGCAAGACAGATGTTCTTCATTCCTCGCACATCACCTTTGTTAGTTTAGGTTTATTTTTATTAATTTTTCTTACCATGTCTCCTTGGCAAGTTAGATTAGATTTTGAGTAAACCCTCTGCATTTTTTCATGTGCATCCAACAGAGGAATAGGAACCAGCCTTCTCTGGAGATTCCTTTCTCATTTTTACAAGTCCCACACTTGGAGAAAGGATTCAATGTTTCTAAATCACACTGGATGCTTAGAATGATCAAACTAGAAATCTGATCAACATCCAGAAGTCTTTGCTGATTTGCACTAACACTCACTTCGACATGGTATACACAACTATTTTACTTGTTGCAACTCTAGGACAATGATTCTAAATAAAACAAGAAATATGTATATATTACTCCTTAAATTGCATCATTTCAGCATGTTTATCAATACTTGTGAAGTTTTTGATTCAAATTTTGGTATGTCTTGTCCAATGTTGACTTATGCTTCCATGGGAAAACCCCTCCTTGTAACTTATGGAGGTGCTCAATTATCGATGATTGTTCGAACCTCCCATGCTTTCCTGCAATAACTCAAGTTTAAAACTGAAAAGGGTTTCTACAACGTGGCATAAGAAGTGAGCATTGGTGCATGGTTGGATTTCAATCCTCAAACCTATGGGATTTCCCTAATTTTCGATATTGACTTCTTTAAGTACAAACTACACTCATACGAATAATGTGAGAAACACCGAGACAATAAAGTGGAGCACATATATTAGATAATATTTGAATAGGAAATATCTAAGCCATGGAATAGGTGTGGGACGTGAAAGAATTTAATTCTCGGCTACTCGAAACTATGCTTTGACATGACATACCTATATGCTTTACTTTATGTAACTCCAAGTCAATGATTTTAAACATAACAATAAATATTTGTATATTATTCCTTAAATTGCATCATTTTAGTCTGTTTCATAAATACTTGTCAAGTATTGATCAAATATTTGTATTTCTTATCTAGCGTTGAATTATTCTTACATGGAAAAACTCCTACTAAATCAGTGAACAATTTACACTCAAGAATGTTTTTCCTTCTATTGCATGAAGGGTTTCTGTTTCTAACAAAATCCACAGTTGAGGTGAAGGATTGGACATATGATGAAGCACGAATGAAATAAAGTCATTCATATGGGTCTTTTGTGCTTTTTAAGTTGTCCACGCTGAGAATTTTGTTAGGCTTATAGGCGGTAAAATCAGTTGACATGACCTTCAATTATTTTTAATGGTTTGGGTGTTGGTTGAAATATCAAGTGATTATAGTGGACAAGCTCATCTTTCATAACTGAATTCATATCTATTACACTTAATATATCACGCAATCACATGCATTATTTAATATAGGGTTAAAAGGTAAGATGGTTTATTTTCAGTATGTACATGCCAAGTATTATTTAAAGCAAAAATGGTAGCAGAGAAAGAGCACATTTACTCTGCCCCTTATGGATAATCAACCATAGTTTTGCATTAAAAAATCTGGCTAACCATAATAATTTGTGGCTTCGAGCATCTCATTGACTAGTGATTTTCGCAGATGAAGGTAACAGAGAGCTAGGATTGGCGTGTTTGTAATGGTAAAATCTACTACATTTTCTTTTTTTTGCACTTAAAGACATCCCTTTTTATTACTCTTTAATATCTGTATTTTATTATAGATAAGTGCGATATGTTTGTAACTACCATATTTGTAAAGTGTTTAGACTCTAGGAGAAAAAGTAGCATCAGATAAAAGAAAGTAAATTAAGGAGAAAAGATAGTGTCTTATGACATAGAACCCTTTTAATAGGTCGATTCCCGATTCTTTCCCCCTTACGCATGCGTCGTAATGGTTCCTCGGTGGCTTGTGAAGAGTTCAATTTTGGAACCGCGTACGCCATTTCTTTGTCTTCCTTCCTCTCTTAGGCGTGTGCATTGTGCTATGGGTTATGCTTTCTGTTGGGAATGTTCGCAACCCCTTTCGTAGCATCCTATGGATTGGTTTAGGTCCTCCATTTGTATTATGAGATAACATTCCTCTATTTTACATGGGATTATTACAATAGATAATTGTTGTTAATATTCCTACATTTTCAGTGCTAGCTGCCATACTAAAATAGTCATGGATGACAGTGTAGAGGTTCTTGGGATTGCACTTCCACATATCTTCTACGTACGCCTTATCCTGTACTTTATTTACACTTCTCATAGCACCGAGGTCGATGCTGTGTTAATACTTTGTCCCTCCCACTATAAAAATAATACATCGACATGGGATTTTCCATCGTGAACTCGGTCGCAACTAGCTCATGCCTTTTCTTTTCTAATTCGTTAAGAAATTTAATTGTTTCTTCTATTTGAAAAACATGCCACATTTGGACTTTTTGAATTGATGAGAAGGTTAAAATATAAATTTACAAGCTTCCCTATAAGCAAGATTCCCTTTATCATTTTATGGTTCCATCCATCTTCCCCTCACCTTCATGTTATCCTCTATCAAATTCCTCTAACAAATTTATTGAATACATATTCGTCCATTCCCACCTCCTCACTCTTCACTCCTCTACCTGCTCCTCTTGCGGCGTTCATATCGCCACCTTTCGCGTGCGATTTCTAGTATGTAGGGAAATGACAATTTGACAGGGCTTCATCCACCTCGCCACATGCCTCCGTCCACCCTCCCGCCCACACATCCATTTATTTTATTTTATTTTTCACTTTCTTAATTTATTTTATAAGATGAGTTACAATATATAATCAATATAACACATAAATCAATATTCCCCCTATATTGGGATAAATACTAAAGCATTATAGTATTCTAATCAACGAAGATAATGAGGAAAACTGCGATATAGTTACAGAGACATCTAGGCATAGATAAGTTCCGATATAAACAAGGGCTGCAAACTTTTACTAAAAGTTGTTCAAAGAATGATCTGTTTCAAGATACATTATGAAATCGCTTTTTAAATTTGTTCAAAAATTTAGTGATAATTTTAAATGAGTAAATATTCACCAAATCTGGTCCAAGAATGATCTCGTATAAATTACTTGGTGTGAAACTTTTTTTACATAATACATAAAATTTCATTGATAAATTTGACTCATATGCAAATTTTCGAAAATTCGAATAACAAAACTATCGATTCACAATACCCGATACAAACCCTCGATTTTTTGAACTCGTTTTACCTTCTTTAAGAGTAGATTCTGCATACCACAGTATTTACAAAACCATAGATGCAATCCTACAAACTATGCAACTTGAAAAAATATAAAAACAAAAAATCGGTGATAATGAGTAAGATACATAACACAAAAATTTAATAAATGAAAAAAATTGACGAGCTTTAAAGACCTTTACCATTAATTTATTGTCCACCATCATTGCTATCTAGATATTTCCTCTTCATTATTTCAATATTGTTGATTTAAAATGTGTAAAAACCATAAATACATATAAAATAATAAATAAAGTCAAAATATAAAATAAAAATAACTACCAAATCGTACCATATTTCATTTATTTCAAAGAACATTGGTCCACTCAAAATTCAAAATGTTTCCATCCCTTTCTCACAAAAATCCAATTGCAAGAATATCACTTTATCAAGATTCAAGATCAAAGGGTTCAAAAACCTTTACCAATAAAACATGTAATGCCCCGTTCATCGTTTCCTTAGTTCTTGCATGATGACCACATGTCTAAGCATGGGAGGGTTGTGTGTGTGCACTGTTGACCGTTGTTGACTTCGTCCTTGTCGCATTGAAGATTTTACACCCTCCCTCTCCTTCTTGCCTTCTCGGGTCGTTGTCGACACCCCAAACTGTGGACCTTGTAGCGTCGTGTACGATTATCCTGTTAAAGGAAAATCTTGTTCTTGCTTTATCGATCTTGCTAGTTGATCGCTATTAATATGATTAATGATTTTTATTTTAAAAATTCATAAAAATCATAAAAATAATGATAAAAATAACATTGTAAATTGTCGATTGACGATTATTTGTTTTAGTGTCAATTTATTTCATCAATATTGTTATTAGTTACCTGCAAGCTATTTTACTTTATTATTGATCGCTCTAATGCTCGAGCTCTCGATTAAGTGATTTTTGTTTTGGTCCTATCATTTAGGTCCTAAAGGATTATTTGAATCCCTTTTTGGTGTCAGGGCGTTTTAAAACATTATAAAAATAAATAATAAATGAATGGGTATCAATTATATTTTTATAGGTGTATATTAATAATAAAAAAATATTTTGAATTAATTAAGCCTTTTCAGGCCACGTTTCTCATCCACCGACTTGTAAATTTGTTTTGGTCAAATTTTCTCTCCTGCTTGGCGTGGTGGTAGGGGAGCTAACCACCGTCTTAATGAAACCTACCCTACTCCCATTTATTTCTTTATTTCTTTCTCATGCCATGCCTTGGCTCTCAGTTTGATGGAAGGAAACTGGAAGTTGTTTGCTCTGCATTTATTTTCTTTTGGTGGCTAAAAATGCCTCTGCACGGCTGCGGGAATGTACTTGGCGTGGGATTGTGGGGTTATTTTTCCTTTATTTTATTGGTTATTGGTGTAGACCGAAGCGCATTTCCTAATGCTCACGACCACTTCCTTCCTGGATTGATGTCCCTTGCTGTTTTGCCCGGTTTTTCAGAGCCCTGCAAATACCATGCGTTGGTTTCTTGTGGTGGCTCAAAACCCTTATGGAGGCTAGATGTAGTGTTTTGGTTGGCTGGGACGTTATCTCTACCTATTTTCTAGTTTTCTTGCTGATGGAGGATGTCTATACCATTGTCAAAACTCCCTGCTAGCATTGGATGTGTGACTAGTAAAGGTGAACTGATCAGGTTTGACAACTGTTGGTCATTTGTGTAGATTGAAATGCATTTGCAAATGCATCCACTTTCTTTTGGATCGTTGTTCCTTCTTATTCCTCCCTAGCTTGTGTTATGCAGCCTACAATTAAGTTCTTCTGATGTTGGCCGCTTGCAAGGTAGTTTTGTTCATCTTGTTTGACTGCTCCGGGGGATAGTTGCTTCCGTGTAATGATGATTATTTGCAAACCTGCCCGGTTTTTTCCTAGTGACCTGCTCAAGCCTTTTGGGCGCTAGCTACGTGGATTCTTGCTAAGTGTGCAGCAGGTTGGACAATTTTTTTTCCTCCCTAGCTCATGGTTACAACCTATAAACGTCCCTCTCCCGGTGTTGGTTATGTGCTTGTTGAAATGGATACCTTGATAGACCTTGTTCTGAGATTTCTGTTGTGCGTTGTGTTTTCCTCCCTCCACGCTTGCATCCACAACTCCTGTGATGCCTGCATTTTCAGCTGATAGAATGGTGGGTGTCTCTTTTGCTTGATGGATGTATTTTCCTATTCTAAACCTGCCATTTTCTAAGGTTGCGTGAACGCTTGGTAAAGGCAACCCGCACTTTGCTTTAGATACTGTTATTTGCTTATGGTGAAGCGAACTGTATTTTAGGATGGAATACAAATTTTATTAAATACCTTTGTGGAAGTAGTGTGGACCCTCCTATTTGCTGTATATTCGGTTTTGGGGGTTCCTACCCGTGTGAACGCGGATTGAGTGGAATGTTGTCACCTTGCATGCTACTGATGAAGATTTAACTAGAGGGTTGTTGTTGCTGGAATTTGAGGTGTTGGGTGCCTCATCGATGGAGAATCAGGAAAGATATTTCTACACTTTGCTACTGTTACTATATTTAAATTATTGTGAAATCAAACTGCCATTTCCTTGAATTGATTTGTCAGTTGGACGCCATGTTGGGAGATCTCTCCTTTCTACTTGTTTTCTTCTTGTTTTAGCTTTTATCGTTGTTAGTATGTTGGTGGAAAGCATGCGTGTGTCCTCTCCTCTGGGTGTTATGTTTCTCTTGCTCGAGTGATAGACCTTCGTCTTTTGTATATATATATCTTCTTCTCTACGATTGAGTTTCAAGATTATTATGTTGATCCAACTAGTATTTTCGTTGTCGTTAAAGTAAGTTTGCGATAACTATGAAGCTCTTTCCTATCACTTGAGTTTGTTTTCTTTGTCTTTTGTCGAATGTTGTTAAATATCTCTCTCAAACCCCTTTGATAAACTTCTTGACATCAGGAAAGAAAGGTTGTAGAATTGGAGTGATCAACGCTTGGGCTATCCGGGTTGGAGATTTGGTATTAAAACTTTTAGAATGAGAAAGTTTGTGTGCAACGTGTTTCAGACCTCACATGTTTAGACTCCTGTGTTATCTTCCATCTTGTTCCTAGGTTTTTAAAGCCATCCTCAGAAAGTACCTTGACCGTCCCCAGCAACTTGAATCATAACTAGTTTTTCGAGATTAGCTAAGTTCGAGGTTTTAATTGTGCAAATCCAATACCCCGCTATTACTAGAAATTTTTAGGGTCTAATTCCTGTTGTATATATCTTTCCCCCCAGGTAGATATAGACAAGCAGAAGAATATGGAAACCAAAGAAGCTCAAAGCCCGATGTTTATTGTGACAGGGCGCATGAAAATGGATGTCGACATGAAAGTATATGCGCCAAGGCAGTTAAGGGTGCATGAAAATGGATGTCGACATGAAAATATATGCGCCAAGGCGCAGTTAAGGGAACATGAAAATGGATGTCGACATGAAAATATATGCGCCAAGGCGCAGGTTAAGGGCACATGAAAATGGATGTCGACATGAAAATATATGCGCCAAGGCACAGGTTAAGGGTGCATGAAAATGAGTGTCGACATGGAAAAATGTGCGCCTTGGTGCACATAAGGGTATGTCGACATAAGGATGGATGCGCCAAGGCGCACCTTTAGGAGGCGCAACATTTTGAGCGCTGACAGGAAGCAGACCCTGGCGTAGATATTCAAATGGCCATAACTTTTCACAGGGAGCTCGGATTCATGCAAGGTTGGAATTTTCGAAAAAGCTTACGAGGTCCTCTATCCAACTACGACTGGATATCTTTAATTGGGTGAGAAAAAATTCTTAAAAATACAAAATATAGTTCGCCACTTTTTGGGGTTCTCACCTACCATCATAATGAGATGAGTTAAATGCAACCTGGAGGTGGTTGGGGTATATTTGGATTTTCTCTCTCTTCCCTCTCTCATTCTTCCTATAAATTGTAAGGAGGGGCTTCTTTCTAAAGGTTGGACATTATTGTTTTGCCCCTCCCTTCTTCTCTTTAGCAGTGAAATTGTGTAGTTCAAGCCTCTCATCTAAAAACTCAGTAATGCAACTTTGCCTCTTGGCATTTTGTGGTGTATCAGTATCAATATTTGGAGCAAATAATACATGTCTGTGACGATTCTCAACCCTCTCTCGTGTGTTCATTTGCATCCTCCTGATCTTTCACTGTGAATCTGGTTATCTGTGCATGATCTTGCATTGCGTTTTTTATGGTTTGTGTTTATTGGCAAGATAGGTGTTCTTCATTCCTCGGTGCATCACCTTTGTAGTTTAGGTTTTATTTTATGCATCTTCTTACCCTATCTCCTTGGCAAGTTAGATTAGGTTTTTGAGTAAACCCTCTGCATTTTTACGTGTGCATCTGAACAGAGGAATAGGAATCGGCCTTCATCCGAGAGCTTTTCCGATTTCGCAAGGTCCCACACTTGGGAAAAGCTCCATGTTATGCAATCGCACTGAGAGTCTCAACCCATCAGGGTCAGACACCTGTGGGTGTTTGTGATTTGCCATCAACAATTCCTCTCTAAAGATTGTTGGTGGCATAATCTAGTTTTCTAACTTGTGTTTTCCTCCCTTTTATAATGATTGTGTTGTTAATTAAGATTGGACAGTTTCTATGCACATATGTACCTTAATGTTTTGTGATGAAAATTGTCTTGAACATTATTGACCTTGGGAAAAATTTCTTGCAATCGATAGTATTATGGATTTATAGCGGAAGGAGTTGTTTTGATAATGACACTTAGTAGTTTATGTTGTACCTATGTTTGAACGGTTGATTATGTTACCAAGGGTTGCCTTAAAATATTGTTGTTTTGGGAAATAGGTAATTTATTTTAAATTAACCAAACTTTAGAATTGTTGTGGAGGTTTGTAAATCCTTAGTGTTATAAAATTTGGATGACATTTTGTATACTCTTGTTTGATGGAACTCCCTTCTTCTCTTGCGTGTTGCTACTAGCCTTTAAGGCATTGGCCCTTCTTGAATGATTGGGGAATCTCTTGGAGTTAATGGTCAAAACTAGTATACTTTGCCTTCACTTCGAAACTTATGTTGTGTGTATACTCTATGTGATTTCAGGTTTGAAACACTATTATACTTGGCATTTTATGTTAATTTTTAAAACCCGAGGTTCCCTTTGTTAATTTTTAATTTTATGTTAACTCTATTATTCTTGTCTTTTTAGAAATCTAATATTTTAGCCTATGCGTTTGGTACCTTTGATAAATTTAGATGGTTGGTTTGTATATCAAATTTCAATCTTGTAATTATTTATTTATTTATTTACTTGATGGGAATCCTGTTTCTGCTAGATTGTTTATTTCTTCTTATAGGGCCAAGGGCCATTCTCGTATGATTGTTATACTTTCGTTGCTTTTACTCCTAACTGAAGTACAAGATCTTCTTCTTTGATTGGCATGGTAGAGACTTTATTATAACTTGAGGTGTTGTTAGTGTTTAGAGGTTTGACCCAATTCTTGTAATAAAATGCTTCCTTTCGTGATATTGTTAGATAATAGTTATGGTGGTTTTGTGTAGCCTTATCTTGCTCAGTTCTCACAAACTAACTCTTGTGGAAAATTTGTTGCAGATGGCTTATGCGAGTAGATGAGGGATAGAATTGTAGATTTTTGCATCAACCTCAGTTGAGAAGTTATTTTGCTCGAATCCTTTTTATGTTGTTCAACTATTGATAAGGTCCAGTGGAAATTTTAGAAGAGGGTCAGTGTCTTAGTATAATGTATTGTGGATTATATCTTCTTAACTTTGGAAACCTTGGATTGTTTGGCTATCATGGAAAATATAAGAAAATTGGATTACCACTTTGTTGAGTGACCTTAATGGATTATCGAATTCTAAGAATAGTTTAGCATTTCTTGGTCAATGTTATTACTCTCTTGTTCCCTATTCATGGTTCCTTAGAGTTGGTATGTCCCTTTGGTTTATGTATCGTGTTGGAAAGAATTGATGTAACTTTGTTTTGTTTTCATAAATGAGTATTGTTAAACTTTACCCTTGAGAATAAATGTTGAGTTAAATCTTTCTAAGACTTAGTAATAATGTGTTATAAGTAAAATAAAATGGGTTGGTTAATCCTTATAGAAGTTAAACTAAAATTTATATGCAAATAAATTAATGTAAAGGTGACCTACTGGAGAACATGTAATTCCATAAGTGATCTAAGATGAAACTATCCTTTGTAAAGTAAAAATTATATAACTTGCTATCCCTAGCAAAACTAGTGAACACTATCCTTTTTATGGTGAATTCTTAAATGATCTTAAGGAAATCAATGGTTAGGGTTAGAATCTAATAAGAGTTAACAAGTAGGGGAAAGTAGTTTTGAAACCACGCAATCTATTCTCTCAGCTGTTTGAAAGGTAAAAATAACTCATCCAATGAAGCCTAAGTGAAACCTGTAATAATTCTGGATAAATTCTCAAGCTTCATCTAAATCCTTGTAATAACTAATGAGGTCTTAAAGATGTATTCAACTCGACCTTTTCCTCGAACTTTTCCAAGGTGCTTTGTAATTTCCTCTTAAGTATGCTAAACGCGAACCCATATTGTAATAAGGGTATGAGCGAGTTTTAGTAGCGTAAGTGTGGATAGATGGCCTTGTGGAATTAAATTACCTTCTTTATTAAATAAATGAATTAAACAAATAATTGTCATAATAGAGAAGACTTTAAGCTAATTACTCTTCAGTGTATAAGAAAGAAACTTAGTTTGGAAGATGAATTGTATGCGAATCATATCCGAGTCTCCTTGAAAATGTAAGTCAAGAATTGCAGGATGTTTTATCAAAATAAATAACCTTCAAGAATTTCTCACTGTGGTATGCCCTAACTGTAAGTGTGTTCTGTGGTTGGACTTCTATGTCGTCTTGTAGAAAAGTTAATTTTCCTTGATGGGTGTGAACGTTTCCATGTTGTCTTTGTGGTCATCCTTGTATCAAGTTGTTCACAGAGTTAGTTGTAACCTTGGTGACAACATGTTGTGTCGTGTTTTGTGTCAAGCAAGTAAAAAAAAAGTTATCCTGTACTTTACTGTGTTGTTTAGTGTGTGTGATTTTTGGGTCGTTACAAAACAAATAAGGAATGCTTTGTAAAATTTAGAATTTTCAATAATTCAATCGAGAAAACTCTTAACATTAAATGTATCCAAGCATGATTCACAAAAAAACATAAATAGACAAATGGTTGAACCAATTTTTAATCGGTTTTATCGGTTTTAACTTATCTTCGACTTATTTTTTATTATAATTATTTTTAGGCCAATTATATTTTATTTTTAGCAATATCTTATTATTTGGAGAATTTATATCCTACACCACTTGTCATCCAATCTATGATAAAGATGTGCATGATGTGTAGAAAATGATTTAGTGAAGTTATATTGGCCTAAAACATTTTATGTGGAGATTATGTTTTTATGGATATGTGATTAGTATGAGGCTTACTTAAAACCCCTTTAGTTATATTAGGTTATGTTATTAATTTAAATAATGGCTAGGAAAAATAAGAAAAATTGGTATTTATTCTAGGGATGAAGCCGTAGGAAAATTAAGTAGTTGCCTAGGGTGCCAAAATTTAGGGGACATTAAATTTATAGCATTTTCACTAGTTCAATTCTTACTTCCTACAAATTATTAATATTGTTGTAATATATTAATGTTTAAGAACAATAATTAGCATAAATAATATATTATTGAAAGTACATATAAGGACAACAATATAACAATGTCTCTAAAAATGCCGGATCAAGCCATATGAAACTAAATGCCTATTATAAGGTTGACCACTTAGTGCCCACCAATAATCATTAATGTTGTATAATATTAATGGTTGACAATGTCTGTTAATAATAATATAATATATATTTTTTGGTATAAGATTAACAATATGGTAGTGTATTTGGTTTGATAAACATATTTTAGATGAAAAAAATTGTAACATAGATTGATCTTGTTGAGGTTTTATGTAAAATAATTAGAGAATCTATGTATTTGGTATGATTATTTAAGGTGTTTACATTTTTATAAATATAACTTTTATGGGTCAATTTTAGATTACTTATTTTAAGTATGATTTATAAGTTGCAACAAATTTTTCAGTTAGAAAATGCTGGAATAAAAAATCAAAATCATTCAAACCTTAATATATATTTTGAGAAACAATCCTTTTGAACCATATTATTTAAGTTGATGTATTTTTAAATAAAAATGTATATTTTTGATGCTTAATGCTAATGCTTTGATAATGAATTATTAAAAATACAACATATAATAATTATACATATTAAATAGGCATAGCCGAATTAAAGGTTAGGAGCGCCCTAGGAAATAAATGAAGTGGACGCCCCTCTTAAAATTTTGGTTAATAATTTTCCCCCATCAAATAAATAAATAAAAGCTACATACATTATTGTACTTTATAATTTTCATAAGAATCATAATTAATCACTAATTTAGAGAAATTGGTATAGAAAAGGAATTAAAACATCCTATAAAATTATCAAATAAGAACAATTAATAATCCATGGATGGAGAGAATTAATTTGAGGTAGCATCCCTAGTGTTGTGAAGAGTGGTATTTGGACCAAGCTTACTAATTCCTCCATATAAAAGAGACATTTCCGCCCAAAACATTAGTAATAGAGAATTAAATAATTTTTCCTTCAATTATAAATAATGCACGAACATTTTCTGAGAAAAAAATACACACTTGAATTATCTAGAGCTACATTAGAGAATGGGTAACAAAACCAACAAAATTGTATAAGCTTAAGAAGATGTATTGTTATTTTTAATTGCAAAAATATTATAGTAACTTTTATGTGTATGCACATAATATATATTACATAATATCAATGCAAGGATCAATTAATATAGATTTCGGGTACAAACATTAATGTTGAGTTCCAATAATACTTAAAAATATTGAAAATATTTAAATTTAGGTGCCCTTGATTGGTTACGCCTGTAGCAGTTGCTCAATTTTCCTAGGGCTTAATTCCCCCTCTAAATAGGAGTATTTGGCTTTACACATTACCTAGGATGCTCTAACTCTTAATCATACCTTGAAATACTCCTCAATATAAATGTTATGTATTGTATTGTACTAAAAACTTAGAGATAATGGGAGAGAACCATTCCTATATCATATGATCCATGCAACTATTACCTCGCTTTCAATACAAATGTTTATTACGTAAAAATAAAAATTATAATTCATATTCTTAAACATAAGATCATAAAATATTACTAACTAAATAAATAATTATAGATTATATTTGGAAATTGTGATGCACATGAGTTACGAAGCAAACATATCAAATCTAAGATTGTAAAGGCAAAGATCATAAACAAGTTTAATTATAATGGAAGTAGTTTGTTACGAGAGTTCTTTGTCAGTAAGTTGTGAAGGGTTGACAATTGAATTTGACACATTTCCAAAATAAAAAATGTTTAGAATTTATGCTTAATGTTAATGCTTTGATAAATAATCATTCTTAACCTTGATTATGTATTCTAAAAATATAAAACATATAATGATTATACAAATTAAATGAATTTATTTGTCTTTACGTATTTCCTAGGACACTTAGAACTCTTAATTGAAAGCCTTGATTTACTACCATTAATATAAATGTTATGTGTTGTATTGTACTTCAAAATTAGGGATAGTGGGAGAGAACCATTCCAGCTATATTGTATTATCCATGTAACTATTACCCTCCTTAATGCAAATGTTTGTTAGGTAAAAATAAAAACAATAATTCATAATCTTAAACATTAATTGATAAAATAATACCAACTAAAGACGTAAATGTATATTTGGAAATTGTGATGCACATGAGTTATGAAAGCAAATAGATGAATATGATATTGTATAGGAAAAAACTATAATCAAGTTTACTTACAAGGAGGTCGCTTGTTTAAGAAATCTCATATAAGTCAACTGTATGAAGTCAACAGTTTAAGTTTATGTATTTCCAAAATAAAGAAGGTCTATTTTTGATTCTTAACGTTAATTTCGATAAAGAATCATTATTAATCTTGATTATGTATTGTTAAAAATACAACATATAATGATTATACAAATTGAATGGCCGGAGTAATTGACTTTTACGTATTGTCTAGAATGCTCAAAACTCTTAATCAGACCTTGATTTAATCCCTTTAATATAAATGTTGTGTTGTATTGTACTCAAAAATTACATATAATGGGGGATAACCATTCATATATTGTATTATCCATGTAACTATTACACTTGTTTGATGAAAATGTTTTCTAGGTAAAACTATAAACAATAATTCATAGCATTGAACATAAACTAGTAAAATAATATTAACTAAAGACAAATAAAATAAAAACCCCATCTTTAGTATCGAGGATTTTTTAAAAATATTTTTCCTATTAAGAATTAGTCCTAACATGGGTGCATTTAGGTTAGCATATTATGTAGTTATGAGTGTGTTATTATAAGTGCATAACAAGACTACATGTCAATGACAACCTTACTGCCATGAACTTAGTAATTGTGATGAATAGTTTAACACAATTATAAAAGTGCATCCGTTTATCTTGGTTTACTATAGTTTATGATGATTAGTAGCTATGAGCACAACTAAAATATATAGTAAGGATAAATTTTAAAACATGTTCTTTATTAGAAGACCTCTTTTAGTGTTATTTCAATCAAGAGTAGACGAAAGCTGAAAAAATGATGCTAAAAATGTTCAAGTAGTAGTCTCCTCTGAATTTTTGTTAATTGAAAAACACTACCCAATAAATGAGTAAGAACAAAATGACAATTGAAATATTAGAGATTTATAGAATCATGTAAACATCATAAACCATGAAGAACACAATGACAATAGAGGCATAAATTTTGGCACAAGATGGGAAGATAGAACAAAGGTTATGAATGGAATAATCAATCCCATTTCCCTCGAGCTTGCAGACATCTAAGCTTCTTGTGAAAGCATTGGTATAATATGTGTGTGGATGGAATAATCAATTTCATTACATATAGACTTTTTGAACTATCATCTAATCCTCTTGTAGAATGCATGGTATGCTGGTCATGGCATTTTTGTAGTGACCGAGAATTATCATCTATGTGAGGAGGTTTATGGAAGAGGGATCAATGGATTTTACGAGACATGTTATTTATAAATGAAAGAGGCACTTTGGTTTCAAATTGAATGGCTTGAGAACAAAGTAATTGGTGCAATGGATACAAAGCCCCAAATTGTACTGATTGCTATAGATGTAATCCTTCGTGCGATCATAGGTGGTTCTTATTAAAATTGTTTATAAAATAATTTTGCATACACTTTCTTGTGCCTTCTCTATTAGCCTCAAGTTTTCTTTGCGTGGGTTTAGTAAAAGTTCCTTTTCCATATGCTTTGGAGTTCGATGGATGGACATGACTTAATTGATGTATGCATGATAAATTTCAAAGCGAGAATTGCAGCACGATAAGGTATTTAAAATGGCCTAAAAATTTTAATTCCCTAATTTGGGCTTCTAATTATGTTTCTTATTAGTTATTTCTAGATCAAGAGGGTCTAATACTAAAATCAGTTTTTGTTTTGATAATATGGATTTTGTTTCTTATTGGATTTGGAACATCAAAATCAGCTTTTTAGCTTTAGGGTTTTAAGCTACTCTATTTTAGTAGCGGTCAAGAGGTGGGACTAAAGAGGGCATGGCCAACGCAGATGAAAGCCCAAAATTTTAAAGTGCACAATGTATGGAGGGATCACTGATAAGGATTGTACACCAAAAATTTATCATACACCGTGCCTCCTTTGTCTTTTCTCGTCTCTATTTGAAAATAGAGAATCATATCCCTTAAACCAAAAGTAAACATAAAAAGTATATTGTTATGTATATCGAGACATTAAAGCGAGAAAGATGGAAAGAATGAGCGGGAGGATTTTTTTCAAAATTTTGGGTGGGTTCCTTCGCCTCGGGCTCTCCTCCTAAGGAAGTTAGGGTTGGATCGCTACAATCTTGAATTGGGTGTTTGGGTGGAAGGAGGGATTCTGCTTCTCCCATTTCTCCCCGAATCGACTGGAGACAAAATGAACTCGACATGCTTTGTGCCGAGGAACTGGTGAAAAGGGCTAGCAACATGTATGTGCTTTCACTATTTGGGTGTTTTGTTGGAATTAGGCCAAATATTGACCTTGTTAGGGCCTGGGCTAGGAGAAAATGAGATCCAAAAGGAAATATCTTTGTGGTAGCCATATCAAATGCATTTTTATTGTTCCAGCTTCAACCATGAGGAGGAATACCTCAATGCCATTAATGGTGGACCCTAGCTTTATCTGAAGACACTGTTACATCTAGCCAAATGGTGACCTGGTTTAGACATGAAGAAATTTGAACCCAATGCTTCCCGAGTATGGGTGAAGATCCTAGATTTGGCCTTTGAGTTATGGGAAGTTGAGGTGTTGCAAGGGATAGCTAGAGCCATTGGGGATCTATTGGGTATAGATTCAACAACTCTTGCCAGAACTAGATTGATTTTGGTGAGAATGTGCGTTAATGTTTCACCGGGGAAAAAATTGCTTGCCTTCATCCATTTGAGTTTTGCCCACAAGGTTGTTAAACAAGAGTTAGTGTACATAAATTTCCTCGTTTTTGTATGAAATGTAGGTCGGCACGGCATGGATCTATTTCTTACAAAGGGATGGCCATGGAATGGCAGATGAAGCCTCTACCCGTGTTAAAGATAGCGTGGAAATTCCTTATCCAGATTCCTAGAAACCTTCTGTCCTATTTCTACTCATCGGTGTTATCCAGACATCGGTGATTTATTGATTGGTAGTACGGCTGCTGTATAAAGTGGTGTTAGGTCGGTGTTTGAAGATGGGGTCGTTACCTTGCCTATTGTGACTAGGTCCAAAAATGAATCCTTTGATAAGACAAATGATACGACATGGCTTGAGTCTTCTCCCTCTGTTTCGGGGGCTAGAAGTGAGGATGATGATGAGTCCACCAATGGGACAAAAGAAGAGGAGGATTTGGGGTATGATACAAAGGATTTCATGCGGTTAATCCGGTTTGTATCCCCAATTTTAGTGGAGAAATCACTAGAAAGGGAGGATTCGTTTGAAGAAGTGAGATGGAAATAATATGTAATGAAAAATAGGGATTCAAAATTTCGGGAAATACCACGATACCAAGTTTGAAATTAGTCATGAAGTGGTGGAAACCCCTTAGGTAATTTGGAGGTGGTTCTATTGATCAACAAGGAGGACACAGAGATATCTAAACCCCAAATCGATTCGGACTCCCTAAAGGTTTTTGCTTTTTGGGAGGGTGAGCTATACAAAGACTATATCAAGGAGACATTTAGGGGTGGCGGTTATTCTGATGATGGGCGGCACACAGTGCAATCTAGAAGGTTTAAGAAGTGGGAGCCGACTAGTTGTGGACTTTCGGGATGGGTCACTGTTTTTTTTGTGCATCTCTTTTGGACCTTGGCTTTCTTGAGTTAAGTCTTCTTAACTCTCTTTGGGGTCTTATTTTTCTTTTGGTCCCTCTTCCTCACCCCAATAAAAGATGAAATGTCTTAAAATACTTGTGTGTGCTAAGTGAGCCCTCTTATTTTGTGACTATTACAAAAATACCGAGAAAAAATGTCATTGGGGTAATAAATACTCATGGAGGTCATCTTGCGATGACCTAACCACACAATCCCACAAAAAATAATAGTCTAGTGTCTTTCTTTGTTGTGGAATGACGTTGCATCTTCCTTTGTAAGGCCTCTGGGAGCCATAATCCCTGTTTTTACCCAATCTAATAAAAAAATTCCTTAAGAGTTATAAGATTCTAGTTGAAGAGATATTATAATAAACATATAGCTTTAAAAGTATCATAACCATTGTTTGTTTCTTAACGAAAAATAAAAGTCGACCGGGAAAAATAGACCCATGCCATACCGGTCAACTGGTCAAGCGCCGTCAAAACCCAAATAAGAACAAGAGTGCCTCATCCTAAAAGGCCATTCAAACTTGTCATTTTATTTGGGTTAATGTCAAAAAAGTGATGGTAAAAAATAATTGGAAATGGGGTTGGGGGATGGAATGGCCTTGTCGAACCTAACCCCGGACCTTGCCTCAAGTACGTCCTCCCCATATGCAACTCCCTGCCACGACCTATGTGGGCCTCCTGCTCTTGTCGTCCCCCTACTACGGCCATCGTGGTATCCTTACCACATTTCAAACCTCCTTTTGGCCATGACGTGGCCATTTCCCCTCCAAATGTACCCTCATGTTTTCAAATCTGTTGCCCATGCCTGTTACAAGAAAGTAAAAACAAATAGTGAGACTAACTTGTAAAACTTTCCATGGAAACCTTGTTGAGAGTAACTGAAATAAACAAAAAAACTATAGGGGAGAAATAGAAATCAAACACACATATAGCCCTGGTCTCAGTAAGTTCTCCCCTGAAACTACACAACAAAATGGAAAAATAATAGCATAAATTTGATTTGTGATTTTTGACAACGCACCTTCTCAATCTTGGTTACAAGTGGCAGAATATCATGTTGTTTTTGGATGAATGTTTTGGTTTGGTCTCTAACCTGTATTACTAAAAGGTTTTAGTAGGAGAATTATGCTTCTAAATTAAAACAAGACTGAAACAAAGAAGCAACAGACCTGAAAATATTTTGCGGTTGTGTCAGTTTCAGAATCAAGCTCTAAGATCGAACGCTCTCCGGTAATCTTCCATGCTCAGCCCTCTACTTCCTCCAAGACCACAAAACTACCCTCCTATTAGTCACTGCATTTTTACCAATTTTGGTCACCCTGACCTGTGATCGGTAACAATATATTAGTCTAGCCTCTATGAAGCAGTTAAAAATATTTTCCCTATTCTATGTGCTTTGTTCGATATGTATGCCATTCTTTCGACTAGATCCTGCAATGTTTCACCAAAGCTTCGATGGAAAAGAGTTTCTGGTAAATGATAATAATTTTGTGTTGTAGAATATAAAAAAATGGTAGAACAATATATTTTGATAATTTTATTTTTATTTGATGCAAAGTAGAAAATATATTGTAGTTCAACATATGTTCCAGAAGACTAGAAGGAAAGGCTATACTCTTTGAGAAAAAGGAGAAATACAGGAAGTGGACTGTGTCAAGGGCTTGTAAGGATAACTTCAGGGCCACTTGTGGGAGTTGAGGAGGAGAATAGTAGCGAGCCAATTCTTCCAGAGAAAGAACAAGATACATAAGTATATGAACATAAAAAGACTAAAGCCAACAATGTAATTTCATGGCCGATGCTTTCGGGTGGCCTGACAAGATTATATCAGCTATCTCAGAACCTATAATTTTTCATGACAGACTTCATGAAGGAGAATCACGTATTTCAGATAGACCTGTAAAATTTGGAGTTACAGACACATAAAAGGCAGACTCACAATCAGGAGGATGTGCTTTCAAGGGACATGATTTGTTCAGTGAAAGAAAAATCAGGTAGACATTGAGGGCACTGGAAAAGACATTGTGGGAAGACCTGAACGATGGTAAAAGACAAAGGCAAGAGAGAATTTTTCATGTAGATCACAATTTATATTCAAAGATTTCTTGTTTAAAGAAACACAATCATGATTTCATTGTTACAATCATGGAGAGTAGGAGGACGAATTGTGAGTTGTTTATTGCAGATAGGCCTCTTTAAAAATGTTAGGGCATGGGATTGACCAGGAGGGTTTCATGGAATGTGGATACCAAAATAACAATAAATCACTTAAAGTGGCAGACGTGGCCCTGGCCCTCAAATTTCTCAGACTGCCAATATAATATTAATTAATAAGATCTAAATATGTGCATGTTTTCCCTAGAATATAGATGCATCAATGCTAACCACTGAATAAATTAATGCTTATGGAGACAATCCATCAAATTTTTCCCCTTAAATTCAGGACTTGTTATTTAGGATGGAAGAAAAATTTGACATGTGGTCCATGACTTCCATGAAAATATAAATAATTATGACATTAATTTTTTGTACGGGAATAAGAAGAATAAGTTAAAAATATATCAACCAATCACATACGAGAAAATTGATTAAAACTATTGCAAAGACCATATGAAAAAAATGTTGATTGTTGGTTGAAAGAAATCTTAACTAATAGGAAAACAATTCCTATAGTTACCATGCCTTACCGCGAGGGACTAATAATGTAAGTGAGTTGTGAAAAAAAAACTCACCTAGGAATTCAAGTGATTGAATATAGGGTGTGAGATATTTTAGGGATGTTGGAGGTTAGGGAATAATCTATGTGGTTAGAACAACAATCCTACATTAGTGTTAGAGGTTAGAATAACTAGTTCTATATATTTTGTAATAGAATTATGTTAATTTGAATTGTTATTGAGTTTGTGCTCATTCCAGAATATAGGATAAAACCTGCATTTGGTATCAGATCTAGTCATCCATGCCTATCTAAGAATTATTGTGTCTTCCATTCATTGTTTGTCTCCACACAACAAAATAAAAATTCTATGTAGACCATGAACAAATTCCATTATATTGTTGTTCACCTTGCTTGAATTTTGTCAACAATTGGGAAGTGGAAACCACATGCAAAAATTATTGGCATTCACCATTCACCAGCATCTCCTCTCCTCTTCCATCAAGTTCATCTTATCAATAGTTTTCATCCACTTTGTTCATCATTTTCATACTTTACTAAAAAGGAGAGCTTAGTTTCTATTTTTGTTCTTTTCTGGGTTTTGCTTAAAACTTGAGCATTCAATTGGGGATTTGAAGTTCTTTTTAAATTTAATTAAAGATTGGATTTCAAAGGATATGTATCATAAAACTATTTTATCATAGAGGAGGACATTTACATTTCGATTGAGTATTAGCTTGGCGGTTTAAACAACATTTGTTTATTTGAGGTATCAACTTAATCTACATCTTATACATTGCATCAGATCTTCCGATTTTGCGTCTTTCCAACTGATCTGGCACGGATTCACAAAATCAGAAAGGTGGTTAATGTTTTCATTGCGACCATTGATCCTGCTTCCTAACTGAATCAGCGAGCTGTGGAATTGTCTTGTGATCCCCGGGCTTAACACTGCGAATAAATATGGACCGGATCTGCGGGATCCTCGTGCAAAATTTTTATCTTGTTTTATTCTATGGATTTGAATCACTGATGAAAAGTCTTGGGTCAACGCATTTCACTACATATCTAGTGAGTTCAAAATCCCTCTCGCAAATATTTCATCGTGTATCAATTATTCTCATAAGCTCTCTAAGCTCGTAACAATATCTCTCCCGAGGATCTACAAATGCATCCTTTATTCAATGACAATCTGGTATAATATTGAAAATTGTGAGCTCTTATAGCGTAATCTGCCCCTATTCAATTGAACACTCCTCAAATCCTTGGTTAGATTCATGGATGCATCTCGATAATAGAGAAGTTGTCTCCAGCCCTACGAGATCGATCCCCTCTACATATTTAATTTAATTTAATTTAAAAATTAATGTCCGGAAGTAACCAAAAAGGTTAAAGGGACTACAAGAGGAGCAAAGAGAACAAGACAATGCATGAAGGGAAAAAACAAATACAAAACAAAATACGAGAAGCAACAGGAAAGACACGGGAAGCAACAAGTCTATGTGCCAAGCTTAGGAGGTTCTACGCCTGGTAGATCGTGACTGTTGTGTGAAGTCATGTGCTCGTTTATGCCTCCGGTGTTGTGTAGAAGGCTGAAGGAATGCACCAATATTTTGGAACCCAAGGCTGCCATGATGATGTTTGAGGAGGCCATATCTATGTTGGGTCATCTCCCTGATAAATAAAGCAACACACCTCTGGTCTTCATAATGAATAAGGGCACGTAATGAGCCTTGAGTTTCTCGAAAGAGACAATAGTACCTGCCACGGATCTCATAGTACACAGGACAACGAAATATAAAGTGCTCCTCTGATTCAGGTTCATTGTTGCAAAGTGTGCAAGTGCGTTGGTCCCTAGGAATGTAGTGCTCTGTCTCCATGCGAAGCTGATGAGAGAAAACTCGTAGTTGACCCAAGGGGAATCTCAAACCAAGTGGGAACTTGATGTATTTGGGGGGAATGACACGTCCATCTTCAATTTGGAGATAATGCTCCAAATAGTGGTGCATTTTTGTTGGCAATGGTTCTAATGGTTCAATCCACGTTGATCTAATGTAAGCTTTGTAGATCTCCTCTCTAATTCCTCTATGAATTTCCCTTCTAGGCATGTGGGGAGAATTAATAGAGAATGTGAGAGGAGGAAGGCGATTAATATCCAATCCAATGCTTTGGAGGAAGGTTGTACAATGTGCATACCAAGTGGTTTGGATCCCCAATTCACATAGCCTCATGGATGATTGGAGAGCCTTGAAGGGATATCTATTCTACCCAATTGGTGTATCTGCCATACATCTTAGTCTATGGAGTAGCATCACAAGATGAAATATAGTTGAGATTTGGAGAGGGTGTGTGCCAAACTCAGCCAAGATGATTGCATGTGGAACTGAGCGTTTTCTGGAGGGTCCTGGATAGCATGGAGACGAGTACTCTATCAACACGAGCCCAACTACTGTGCCGAAGATCAGGGCCCCAAATCTCACAACCATACAACACTGTTGGTGTCACTAGAGTTTGGAAAATACGCAATTTTGCGTTGGCATCTTGAAATTGAAGCTGGAAACATTGTCTCTCAAGTGTATTGAGGGCTGCATAACCTTTACATAATCTCTCTTCTGCTGCATGAAGCATGTTCAAAGGAGGGCCCGTGAAAGTCACTCCAAGATAGGTGTAAGAGGAGACTACTTCCACCAAGTTCCTTTGTACATGAGGTTAGTTGCATGGGCAATCCTCTTGGTTGTATTAAATACCATGACCTTAGTTTTCTTTAAGTTCACTTGTAAGCCATGAGTATCACAAAAAGAACTTAAGATGTCAAGGTGTCATTGAAGGCCTGCAACAGTATGTGACATGAGAATGATATCATCCACAAATAATAAAATAGAAATGATGATATCATATAGAGAACAACCATCGTCTCTAAGACCGAATTTGCAATGATATGCTCTAGTTCATCAATGTAGAGACCAAATAGAGTAGGAGAAAGTGGGCAGCCTTGTTTAACACCAATGGTGCTATTGATATCACTTGTATAACTAGTAGGAGTTCGGACTTGGCCAACCACCTTTTCATAGAGTGTCATCACAAGAAGAACCAAATGCTCTGGAATTTGGAGGTCACGAAGCCATTGGATTAGAAGGTGTCTAGGTACGGTATCAAATGCCTTTTGAAAGTCAACAAAACAACAATAAACCTTACGCTTGTTGGCCCTTGCTTCTTCAATTATGGCTCTAAGAGTTAAGACATGGTCTATTGTTCGGTGATCCCATCTGAACCCTGCTTGTCCTTTCGCACGGAGTTTCTTGGATTCAACAAATCTAGAAATCAAATCATCTAGCACTGTAGCAAATAATTTGCTCAAAGTATGCCCAATCATGATGGTTCTATAATTATTTGGCTCTTGTTGATTCCCTGATTTAAATATGGGGCAGATGATGTGAGATGTCCATGCTGGTGGGAATCCATAAGAAGCCACTAGATTAAAGAGATCAGCAATGTGCATTGCTAAGAGTTTTGGACTGTGGTGAAGAAATTCAGCTCTCAAGTTCTCTATATCTAGCTGATTTCCCTGCCTGAAGTTTGAAGATAGCCCGTAACACCATACGGTCTGTGAAGAGAATTTTACCCTGCCACCTGTTCTCTACTGAAATTGGAACTTGATTGGGGATGTTGTAGAGAGAGGATGCATAGTTGAACCATGTATCTTTGTCCTGTATAACACATGAGGATTTCCTTGGGAGGAAGGTTTGCCAAAAAGACTTCGCTTTAAACCTCAACATGTTGAGTGTGTCCCTTTCTTTCTTGTGAATATATAACCTCTTCTTTTTCCATAGGAGCCGGTGGTACATTTTTTGGACTGACTTCTTCCTATAAGGGTGTTCGCGAATGATGCGAGTCACAAGCTTGTGGAGGGATCTGCAACTACTATCAAACCAGGCATTCCGAGTGCAATGGCCAAGTGGGACACTAGTGGGATGATTACGAGTGGAATGGGGAAAGGATTGGAGAATTGTATTCCAAATTGTTCTGGAAAGATATTCAGCTCTTGCCATTGGGAAATGGATAGAATTAATATCTTGGAGGTTGGTTGTCAAGTTTTCAGTATAAATATCATCAAACTCATGGTCGAAGGAGATATGGGTGGAAGACTGGAAAGTGTAAGAGGTGATATGTGCAGCCCCAAGAGTGGGGAGTAGGACCTTAAAAGAGATAGGTGCATGGTCAGCGAGGGGTGGGAGAGGTTCCACACAAAGATTGGAGATGGATGACTGAAAAGTAATGTTGCTCATGACATAATCCACCACACTGGCTCCACCAGCATGAGGATAGCAGTGAAATCCCCTATGGACGTGACTCCTAGATCACTCAAATCCCTCGATGTTTTCAACATGACCTCGGTGGAAATGCTTTAATATTCCTTCGAGTCTCGATGTTAGATCTCTCAAAAATAGAAATAAGAATTGACATTGATCAAGTAGTCATCATATCTCTCCCTCATGGGCTTCAATATTGGAATTGATGGTAGTGAGCTCCACATTACTCTTGGAAGCAATAGGCCTCTCATACCTCTCTTTCAAGGCATGTCCAAAAATACAAATCAAATTAATTTTGGATAAATGCAAATGCAAACCCTAAAACAACCAGCTCACGGATTTGAAGGAAAAGGTATATTTTTAATGCAAAACAATTTTTTTTAGAATGTATTTTGAAGGGAGAAAAATATTTCTTAAGGGTGGTTATAAAAAAATATTTATTTTTCGAAAAGTGGGGTAGACAGAGATTTTGATAATTTTATAGGGAAATAATTTTGGATGCATTATCCGTTGAGACCGACATCAAAGGGCTTTACCAATTTAGTGGGGAAGGAAATACAAAATGGATGATTCTCAATCAATTCCAACAACCTAGAAAATGGAGGCAATGAATGTCCAAGGCCAACCATCATTAAACGTCTCTAGATTGTCTCTCACACCATGTTAGCACTAAGGGGAAAGGTTAGAAATTGGTCATAACATAGGTGCATTTAGGTTAACATATTATGTATTTGTGAGTGTGTTATTATAAGTGTTTATAATAATGTAAGTGAGTTGTGAAAACAATTCACGTAGGAATTCAAGTGATTGAATAAAGGGTGTGAGATATTCGGGAATGTTTGAGGCTAGGAGAGAATCTAGGTGGTTAGAAAAACCATCCTAGATTAGTGTTAGTGGTTAAACTAACTAGCTCTATATATTTTGTAATATTTATAATAGTATTACATTGATTTGAATTGTTATTGAGCTTGTGCTCATTTCGGGTAAAACCCAAATTTACAAATCAAATAGTAAAGAGATGAAATAAGCCCGATAAAGAAGAGGAGCACACTTCAACAATCATGGGCCTCATAATAGTGCGTGAAACATCAATAATACTCCAAATAGACCTAAGAATACCACTCACCCATACTCATGGCATAAAGGATTATACTATATGGAAGAAAGAGGGGGAAAAGAATCCATTTAATGGAAATGAAAGGGACAACCATGATATAAACACAAACATATAAACATGGTGCAAGTTAAACACAAAAATTCAAACATGGGACCATTTATAGGTGTCTAGAAAAATTAATGGGCTCCTTAGTTGGGAATTAAATTTCATTAATGTTAGCTATATATTCGTTTGTCCAAAGTCTAGAAATTTTATGGTGGTCTTGCATACTATGACCACAAAACCTTGTGTTTTTGGCATTCCAAGACGACATTGCAAGAAATCATAAGGAATGAAATTACTTTCATATATTTTGTATTCCTCTCGTATTCTTCTACCATTCCTACTTTTTTGTAAAATGTGTGCAAACTACAATGTATTGTTTAGTTAAAAGTTTTTTATATTTATGTAGTCCTATGTATTTTTTTCTACCATTTCTAGGGTTGCAAAAATGTTATTCCTTCTATATAATTTGTTTGTGCATAGTATACAATGTATTGTCTAGGTTTCAAAAAAAGTATACATTTTCCCAAAGTTGTCTCTAAGTCTCACCACTTGTTACATAATTGAGAAAAAATCAAACAGCAGTCACAAAACATTCAAACAAGGGCTCGATTTGATGTTTGTGAGAGTGTATCAAATGTAACTTGGCATAAGGACGCTTGAGATAGATTATGTCAATCCCTCTTATGACCCTACAATTCAAGAAAAACAATGACAATGCTTAGTATGCCTCACATTATAAAATAATAATTAATTACAAATTTAAGTAACAATGTAATTCTGATTTGATTAATTGAGAAACCTAGGTTCCCAAAATGAACAATACCATATTACCACGTGCTGCACTCTTTATCATTAAATTCCAGTCTTTCTATGGTGAGCAACTCATTACTAAGCCATTGGTACACAATTTTCTATTTTTTTGTTATTGTCTATCAATTTCTCTATACAAGACTATTTCCTTTATAAAACGCATTTTTTCTAAATATGGAAGCAACCCTAATTTGAAATTTAATAGGGAGTATGGAAGCAGTCGAGAAAACATGAAACATAGTAGTATATAATCTATGGAAAGGCATGATAGCCCCAACTTGAAATTTAACATGGGAATATGGAAGCAGGTTATCAATCACTATCTTCCAAACAATTGATGCTTGAAATGATAGTAGAGAAAGATATTCATAACATAGTAACCAAAATAAATAAGTTGAATCACATACCCTCTTCACCGACCCATGCATTGTTTTTCGAAGGCACAGTGAATTGACGGGTATGAATTTTTAAACCACAAATCTATTGTTTCCTTTTAAAGGACCTCTTTTCCAGTAGCTACTTGCAGGAAAGCTTCTATATTAAATTCCCAAAATGCCATTTTGGTTGGGCAAATAAGTCGGCAGGATAACATTTTTGGTAACTGCTTTTTCTTTTTATATTTGTTAATTAATTTTGATAGGGAGTTTGTTTAACTGTTTCATTTTTACTTCTATTTATTTTTAAAATTATACAATTTAAAGAGCGGTAGGAGGTGTCAACCATTGAGAATTGAAGAAGAACACAAACAAGATCCTAAAAACAGGCATCTATCATGGAAAGAAAACATGACTGCAGTTACAAACAAATTAAACACAAGGTTGAACTGAGGATGACAGCAGTTGATCGCATCCGCAGCCTTCAATATATACATCTTATTGACACGTTAGTGTTTAAGAAGGGCAGCGAATAGTTTCCATCTGATTGCAGTCTAATTTTCTTATCTTTGTGATCGGCCATGGCAAAAGAGATGCTTAAATTTGGGGATGTTTCCAGTTCAGATATACAACTAAGATTGATCGCTTCAAATGGAGAAGAATATGCAGCGAATCCGATTCATCTTTATTCCGAAGTTGTTAAAAATCCAAATTTTTAGAGTATATGATCTCCGAGTGCTGGTTTTCTGAAGACCGGCCCCTCAAAATAGAGGTGATAACAACTGTATCAGGCTTCGAAAACTATGAGAAATGTTTTGGGCTCATGTACTCTTGTGTAAATGGAGGGCGTGTTTGTTTTTCTAGCGTGGATGAATGCCTGGCCATTCTGCAAGTGGCTGCTCATTTGCTTGTCGATGATTGCATAAAACGTTCCATGGAATATCTGGCAGCTGTTCGTTGGACTACTCGGGAAGAATCCCAAATTCGAGCTGTGCTATCTTCTCTGGAGTTACAAACATTTCCCGATTTAACTGTTCGTCTTGATAAGCTCAATTGCGACAACTATTTAGAAATGTTAGAAAAGAGTACAAAAGAAATGCTCTCTTTTATTTTCCAAGGAAACTGGTTTTGGGCGAGAAAACAAGACGAGCGAGAAACCATTTGCAAATATTTGAAAGACAAGTGTGATGGAAATTCGTCGCCGGAAATAGCAGATCTGTGCAAGCGTGTGTTTTATGAGGAGTATGTAGCCAACATTGAATGTTTCAAATCTCCTGGTTCAGGTCTTTACCTTTAACATTTGTAATAAGGTTCAGTTGCTTATTCTTAGAAATTCTACTCAATCTCAATTTTCGGGTTTTAGTATTATGTTAGGGTTATTCTACTCGATCTCAATTGACTTATTTTAGGGTTTTAATATTATTTCAATCTCTATTTTCTTGGCCAGGTGAATCCGTTCGCGAAAATGCTGTTTCTGCTTTGCGATGGTTGCTGGAGATGTTTAAGGGATGGGACACAAACACGTATGAAGCAGCGCTTAAAAGAGTTTTTGAAGATGAAGAATTAGCGAAAAATATAGCTTCCAGGGCCACGGTTCAACAAAGGGAAGATGCATTCAAGATTTTTCTTGGTTATCTAAAAGCTGTAGGAAATGCTAAAGTAATAACTACAAGAGCTTTTCGATTATCCCTTCTTCAAACATGGATGCCAGTGGTGGTGGACATGATCACTGATTCAAATTAATGGAAAGTATTGAAGTAGAAGTGATTAAAGTCGTTGAAACAGTCCCCCTCTCAGATCAGATGAGTATCTACAATGTTTGGACACATGCTTATACAAACAATAAGAAAAAGGGCTTCAGTAAAATTTTTAACTGGTGGTTTGAAAAATTAGAAAAGGGTTATTACAAATCAAAGCTGGTGGAAGAGTCTCATGTAGTGTCTTCTAAGACAACTTAAGGCCCACTCAATTTTAAGATTTGTTATTTTAGTTACATTATCTTATATATACACTTTAATCTATAAAGGTTTGAAATATGAGATTTTTTTTAGAGTTTGTGTAGATCGTAAATTTAATTTAACCATGGTATTTGAATAGAGACCACCTTTCTCGTTGCACTTTTTAATGAATGTATTAAATTTACTATTTTAATTTTTCATAAAATAGATATGATAATTCCTTGTACATTATTATAATTTAAGGTATTTATTTACCTTTGATTTCTTACATTTGTATTATATTTATTTACTTTTGATAACTCTCATCTTTTACATATATTTATCTAATATAGGTATGTTAGTAAGGTGGAGAGTCATGTCATGTTTCAATTTAAATATTATGGTATCTTTTTCATACACAATATGTGGAAGAAGTTAAATTAGGACTTTTTCAATCTAATTTACTATATTCCATCATTTTTTGTATTTTTGGTGTGGAAAGTATCTTAAAAGAGATTAGATTCAACTAAGATTCAAGGCAGTAAGGGCATTGTTTTTTGTAGAAACATCAAAATAGATTTAAATCTAAATAAAAATCATATTAATCTTTTTGAAATTGTATTGGAATTTGATTTTCTTTACACTTTTTGATTTTAATTTATATTTAACAATTAGTTATTTTTTAATAGACCTCATATTTAGATTTACTTTTAATTCATTGTGCTTTGGATTTTATACATTATTAAAATATTGAAGTCTATATAATAAGGTGTTATATGCATTCTACCGTGAATGAATTACAAATACAATATTATATTTAGGTTTTAAATGATTTCTATTTTTCAAAATTTAATTTTTAATTAATTGTGTGTTTGTTTTTAAAGAATATAAATGCACAAATAACATCATTTTTACTATTGGAACCACTTTTATATTAAATAAAATAATACAAAGTGTTACATAATAAGTGTTAAATTATTTTAATATGTTTATGAGAGTAGATTTTAATTCAAGAGTATATGTATAAAAGAATATTGGAGGTGGTGGTTTTTTTAAAAACACAATAGGTGTAACTAAAAGTTGTGGTGTATAAGTTTCGAAAAGAAAGTAGCTCTAAACTTAGGATCAGCAAGGAAAAAAAGAAAATTGCAACCTATATGAATAAGGAATGTAAAATGTCTTCCTTTAAAGACTTAAATTTTGTAGATTTTACATTGAGAACTTAGATCCACAATAGAGAGGAAATCGGCCGGATAAACAAGGCAACTATCAACCATGTAGCACATTTTTTTGTTGTATACTTAGCACCCCGTCTGATCTCAGAGACTCTTCAACTTTGGAATTACCCACGAATCACAAATTAAACGATGTTGTTTTACTTTCTATTAGAAAATGCCGGAGATAGCTAGTGAATGAATTATGCTTATGCTTAGAATCTGCAATTGCAGGGAAAGGAAAGAATTTAAGGTTATAAACACCAACAAGTTTTATCCTAGAAACCTCCAGGAGGAGGAAAAAGCGAGTCGGGAAGGGAAATTGCTCTTTCTTCTCACTTTTATTGGCAAATTCAAAATAACAAGTATAAAATTTACAATAAGTATGAAAGAGAAGTAGATAATATCTCACACTTCCTCCCAAATACTTTTTTGCTCTGTCTCAACACTCTTTTCTTCTACAAAAACACAATTCCAACACTAAGAACTTATTTCTTACTTTCTTTCATGCTTCCCTCCCTATTCTCTTCTACAAACATGTATTTATAGCCTTTCTCATGTCCTCCCGTGCACTGTAGAATGAGAAAAGTCATGGAAGAGAAGATACACTGACAACCTTCCAAATTTTAGGTTGTTCATTTCATATTTTTGTTTTCTATCCAAAGAGCCAAGACCACCACCCAAAGTAGACCGGTGGTCCCAAGACTTCCGCCCTAGTTGGGCGAGTTGTATAACCACCACTCTACATAGGGTGCGGTCATGTTACTAAAAATATAGAACCTCCATGTGTTATTTTTTCTTCTTTGTGCTGACTGATTTGATGAAGTAGAGTCATTTTGGATCCCTATGGATCACACCTCCCCTTCTTAGGAGGATTTTGGTCCCACAAAATCTTAGTGGGGGAGTAGATGAGGAAATAATTCCCTCACTTGCTCCTTTGAGTACCACTGGCCTGCCTTGGTGTCTTTCCTTTCAGTCCAATCTGCCAAGACTCCTGCGACCTCTCCTAGTCTCTCTGACCTTCTACTGCAACACTACATCCTCCTCCAATTCACCTCGTGAGTCCAAGATGCAATCCTCAATGGAAGGTAGCAATTGTAGTCCTTCATCTTCATCTAGCATGGATGGCTCATATAGGTGCAAGTTCTCACAGTTTACTACAGAGTACATCCTCATAAATGATGGCAAGTCAAGTTGAAAAGCATTTTCTCCAACCTGCTCCAATATGGTGAAGGGCCCATATCATAGTGGCTTGAGCTTCTGTGCTTGACCTTGTAGTCTCTCCTTGCTCAAGTAAATCCAAACTCTATCTCCAACATGAAGCTTATGTTCTCTCCTATGTTGATCGTGCCTAGCTTTGTACTTGGCTTGAGATTTCTCTAGCTATTCTTTGAATTTGAGATGGATTTTCTAGATCCTCTCAATGAATTTTTTTCTCTAGTCACCTCTATGTCTCGTATCTCCTCCTCATCTTGCTTCCCAAATGCTATGTCCAACGGATTTGTAGGTAGATATCCCAAGCATGCTTCAAATGGTGACTTTATAGTGGATGTGTGTACCGCTGGTTATAGGAATGTTAAATGTAGGCTAAGGACTTGTTGGGTTTCAGATTAGCACTTGGGATGAAACCACAGTCAGGGGACAAGAAAGTCCCTCCTCTTTAATGGGAGAGGTTCCCTTATTGAAAGCAGGGGAAAACCTATGTACAAATGCATAGTCTTTCATTCAATGGTGGTTTCTTGATATCCTGAAATGTGTTTTAAGCCTGGAAAGTTATCAATACATGAGGATAGAATAATTTGAAGAGAGGAGGGAGGCAGAAGAAGAAAATAATTTTAGGGAAAAGAGATGGAAGAGAAAACCCTTATATGTATTGTGTAAATGAGATACAAAATAGAACCATCCATGTTTATAATAGACACAATTCACAAACTCAAAGTTCGGAGATTGTACAAACTAGAACACAAAGTTTCCAAGCACGCAAGGATTAGATGATTCATAGATTAGAACTAGAAAGAAAGAGAAAGTAGAAGAAAAGGGGAAAAACCTTTGTATTGATTTCTTCCAATTCGAAATTATAGTTCCAGAATAATCAAAATTCCAACCCGTATAATGGCTTTGAAAGCCCATGATATAGCTCGCAAGAGACGGTTACAACTTCCTCAAACAAGAAAGAAACAATTACAACTTATTCTAATCATTCACACCCCTTCAAATTCTTGATTCATAGAGAAACGTTAATGGCGGAAGAACAGGTTCAAAAATATACAGCCGTTACATTAGTTTTCTAGTTAAAACATGGGTCATTCAATTTTCTTTTACAACTTCAAATTTGGGCCGCCCACGTGGAAGGAATTGATTGAGCGGGCCTGCGAACACCTATTACATTATTTTCCTCAAGCGGTGCTAGGGTGACACATGGAGAGCTCTATCGGTCCCTTTATACTTAGCCTATTCAGGCTTGTTTCGTGCTTGAATTATGTTGACCCTAAGACATGTGGAGGGTCTGACACTCATTTGAGTTTTTATTTTGGAAGAGCCCTTAAATTGCAGACCGAGCCGACGCATGTCTCCTTCTGCCGGGGTTAGAATTTTCAATGGCCAACTCTGTCTCTCTATTGACCCTAGACATGTGGCGATCTGGCACTCATTTGGAAACCACCTTTTGGTTTTACTTCATGAAATCGTGCCGTTGAGGCATGTGGAGGCCTCTGTGACGACCGCCCATACTTAGTCAATTTTAATGATTGGCTCTATCCCTTTTTAGACCTAGGACATGTGGAGGACCGATGCAAGTTTGAGAACTACCCCCATCTTTGACTCTTGAAGCTGCACCGATGAGGCACGTGGCACTGTCCACTAAAACTTCAATACTTAGCCAATTTTAGCTTGTTCTATCTTCATTTTGTACCCGGGACACGTGGAAAGCCTGCGCTTACTTGAAGACTATCCCTTGGACCCTACCCCTAGAGTTGTGCTATTTGGACACATGGAGGCTTCTATTGAACCTTGAAATATGGCCAAACTACATCCAATCAAAGATATACACATATTACCCATGGACTTTGGGGAAAAAAATTAACGAGAAAATATGCCTGCCATTCCTAATTGTGGGAAGAAAATAAAAAGAAGGGAAAAGACTCCTTTGTTATGCTTGATTTTTTAAACTATTCTCCATGAACTGGAAAACTGCAAACAATTTTAGGCCCGACATGACTCAATACTCCAAGGAACAAACTCAAATTTTTGAAAACTTGACTCCAAAAGAGGGGAATTTTGGGGCCGACAACAGACTCATCCCATGTCCTTGGGTATTTGTTGTTAAACCCTTTGATTAACTATACCAAAGTCTTGTTCACCACCTTTATCTATCCATCTGTCTGTGGATGGAAAGTTGTGCTCCTTTGTAACTTGGTATCCATCTTGTCCCACAAAGTAGTCCAAAACTTCCCCAAGAACTTGGAATCCCTGTCAGAAACAATAGACTTTGGAAAACCAAAATGCACCCATACATTAGCAAAGAAAAGATCTACTGCCTCATGTGCTTTTACTATCTTTTTACATGCCATAAGAATACACATCTTATTGAATCTATCAACAAAAACATAGAGATATTCATGGCCATGTTTAGACATAGGTAATCCTCCTACAAAATCCATAGAAATGTCCTCCCATGGGCAGTAGGTACTGGAAAAGGCATATACAAACCCTCCTTCCTAGTCTTAGGCTTGTTGGTACAACAAAGTTTACATCCATGTATAAATTTTGATACTTCTTCTTGTATATTGGGCCAATACATGTACCTTTACAAGTGGGCTAGGGTCTTACCAACACCGAAATGTCCCACTACTTTCGAGGTATGTGCTTCCCTCATCAATAGAAGTCTTTCTTCTTTAGGCACACAAAGCTTCCCCATCGGTAGAGCAGTCCTTGAGATAACAATCTTCAATCCTAGTCCTTTCATTCCCTTAGACTCGCAACCGGTGAAATTTCACCCCAAAGTCTCTGTCCTGGGAGTATGCCTCTCCATAAGCTTCCTTTATGAAGGGCTCTGTCGAGAGATAGTGGCCAAACAAGACAATTTCTCTTGTGTGAGAGGCCCGTAAAACATGTCTCACGACCAAGTTTGTACTACCCTTCTTGTATTTGATCACCAGATGGAACTGCTGAAGGAACCCCATCCATTTGTAGTGCCTTGCCTACTGCAATTTAGACTGTGCTTACAAATACTAGAGAGGTTTGTGGTCAGTGTGCACAATAGTTTCTTTACCCAAAAAATAATTCTTCCATTTTTTAATTTCTTGAACTAGTGTATACATTTCCTTATCATATACTGAATATCCTTTAACTGCTGAAGTGAAAGTTTCAAAATGATAGCATATGGGTTTACCTCCTTGAAGCAACACTGCGCCCATAGCGTAATCACTGACATCTGTCTCTACTTTGAAAGGCTACTGAAAATTAGGAAGAGAAAGTAATGGAGCATGACTAATCTTGTATTTCAATAACTCAAAGGATTTTTCTTGTTCCTTACCCCAAGAAAATCCTTACTCATTGCGGCCACTGTGTGTAGAGGTGCTGCAATTACTGAGAGAATCCCAGAATGAACTTCCACATGTACTTTGTCATCGCTCCTAAATAACTCGTAGTCTTTTGTGGCTCCTTTTGGTGTTGGCCAATTAGTGATGGCTTACACCTTCTTTGGATCCACTCGAGCTCTCCTCCTCTAACCACATGCCCAAGATATGTTGGGAATTCGGGATTGTGGAATATTGCTATGACTCAATAACAAATCAAATCATACATACAGGATCTAAACAATTCCCCAAAATCTACAAGAGTGGAAGTATAAAATAGAATAATCCAAATCAAGAAAAAGTACACAAACATAACACAACATGTACACGTGGTTCACCTAATGTGGGCTATGTTCACAAAATATATAGGTCTCATATATATAATACAATAAGACTATAAAACAACTCTTCAATACAAGAGTACAATGCATCTCTCCAAGAGTATCTCCTCTCCTCCGAGATCTCTAAATGGATCTCCATGAGTGCACTACAATTGTGCCTCCAAACATCACTAGAATATCTCACATAACCGAAACTACCGCATCTATGAACTACTACCAATTTCTCTGTGGATATGCAAACAAGACCTCTTACATGGGTCTACCATTGTACAACCATGATTGTGCACCAAGAAGTAAGTTTGTCTCTCCATCACTGCATGCATAACCCGTGTAAACATGAAGACAACCTCCTCTACAATATCTAGATCTACATGGATCAACAATACAATATGATCTCATGGATCTACAATACAAGACTAGTTCTACATAGATCTATAATACAAGATCTCACCAACATGTGGATCTATAAGAAGAAAATCTATGTGTTTTGTATACTATATAAGCCATTACTATGAGACAATAACTATACAAAGGCAATACAAAGAAGATGTTACCCTCTTCTCACCATTCATATGTACCTGATATTTCCTTCTGTCTAGCTCCTTTCCATGGAGACTCTATCTTCATGTAACCTGTTCTTTCTTTCTCTTCTTCTTCTTCATCCTCTCAATCTAGGAGAATCAAGGATCTAATTCAATCCTTCTCTTAATTCTCTTACTTACCCTCATATAATGCATACATGCATATATATCTATTTTGGGTAACTTAACTTTGCTTTTACAATCAATAAATCATCTTTAAAATAATTGATTTATTCTAATTTTCATCAAAAACAAAAATTATGTCGCATAGGTAACCATCACCGGTTACTTACCTAACCGACACCAATCACTTCCTACGACTTGGAATGACCGATGCCATTACATCTCGAATAACACTGGTTACTTTCAGAACCAGTAACATGTAAAAGCAAGTTTCTTGTGAAGCAATTAAGCTCCATTCTCAACAATCTCCCACTTGGAGATAAATTGTTGAATCTTTGTACCTGTACCTGTACATCACTGTCCTCTACACACTTTGTGAAGACCATCTATTCTTTCCTTCAACAATTCTCTAAAAAAATAAAAACTAGGAAGATCAAACCAAGAAGATAAAAACATGACTTACCAAACCACCACGAAGCTACAACTGATCCATGATAATCGAGCTATCCATACATCAAGCTCCCACTGAATCATAACACCAAGCCTCTCATGCAACCAAGCCATCATGACTAACACACCTATAAGATCTCCCACTCAAACTAAAGTATTGAGCTTCAACTGCAACCATAGCCATACCTATAAAACCAACCATGTTCTCCATCCATCTATCCATGTCTCCATGCAACCACTAATGTAATTGTCCAAAGACAAGTCAAACTGGAATATGCGAAAGCAAAACAAGATCTTGGGTAAAACTAGCCCTCAGAATGAGTTCTACCCGCATAACTCAAAGAAATCCAAACACTGCAATATGTAAATCCAACCCTGTATAAACAACTAGCATGTCTAAGACATTCATTTGTAGATAACATACCTATCAAGGAGTAACATAGTAATCAAGAGGAAATACAAACATCCCCTACTCATGCTCAAGGCAATTGAACCGTGTTCATAGGCATCCATGTGAAAATCAAACATCTGCATCATCATAGACTCACAAAACTAAATCTATCCACATGTATAAACTCACCTATACATCCATCCATATCATCAGGCTCTCCAGAAGTGTCAAGTTGCTCACCAACTAACTCCAAAGCAATTTATGAATCATGTGCTCATCAATGTCAATAACAAACAACCATGCAACTAATACCAAGTGCAAATACTAGCAAACATGTCATCAACATACTGCACAAAACCAAACCAAGATGAAAGAAAAACAAGGGCACCATCTAAAAATGGTAAATAAACACTCATCACAAACCTCAGTAACCAAACTCGACCATGGTTTCGCCTACCAACACTAGTCACTTCCTAACTGACCATGGTTACCAGGATGACCGACCACTATTCATCCTAATCGACTCAGGTCTCCAGTAACTCAGCAGATTTTCTCTTTTAACCCTTAAAACTCTGAAAAATTTCTCTATCATCTTCACCAGCTGAATCTAACCATCAACCTAATCCCATAGGGATATCCATGCACCAAAAATAAATGACAAGTGACATCACAAAGTAATTAACTCAATATACCCGCAAATCTATGACTTCCTTCCAAAACCAACTAGTGCCTTTGCCACTCGAATAGTAGCACCCTCCTCTCACTCAGTATGTGCATCATGTATCCAATCCTGCTATTGGTGCTCGATTTGATTGTGCCCTAGTTTTCCCTCAAAATTCTTCGATCTACGAGCTCACGTTGTATTTTCTATTTCCCAAATGGATGCATGAAAGGTTTTGTTCATTTATATATTGTTGAAGATCCTTCTCCATGGTTGTGGATCACATTTAGGCCTTGTATCATTTCAAAATTATTTGTCCTTAAAGAAAAATTCAATTTTGGGCGCAAATGGTGATTTCCCAGCATTTTACGGAGATTTGATGGGCATGTTTTCCTTGTCAAATTATATCTCAGCATCTTCAGCTACGTGGTCTCTTTTGATTGGAGGAGGCATGTTGGGTCTATTTTATAACTTGTAACTTTTTGCTATGTTTGTAAAAAGATCAATTTGGCCCCACGGCCCCGATAGTATCTGATTGGCTATTCAACAAATATGAAGCAATAGGGAAAAAGTCTTACTTTGACCCCGAAGAAGGACACGTGGTAGTTTTTCATGTTACAAGCGGAAGGCGGGTCGATGGAACATTTTGAATTTTTTACCTCTTTGTATGAGGGAGAAAAGTTATGAAGTAACCTGTAACTCCGTTGGGGCCCACATCAAAAGTTAGAAGTGGGAAGGTGGGTCAGCGGGGCATTTGAAACTTTAAGGCCCACTTCAACTCAAAGCTTGTCCATGTGGAGGGCTGACACTCATTTGAAATTTACCTCTGGGTCCTACCTTAGCAATTGTGCCAAGGAGACACGTGGAGGCTTCTGCTGGCTCCTCTCTATACTTAAAATTTTCAAGCAACTTTCTAAGGCTTGGGACATGTGGAGGGCCCGTGCTTGTTTGGGACCTACCCTTGTACTTTACTTTTGAAGAAGTGCCGAAGGGACACGTGGAGGTTTCCACTGGGTCTTCCCATACTTATACTTTTCAACGGACAAAGAAACTTTCTCGGACCCTAGGCACGTGGTGCCTTCCTTACCATGTCCTTAAAATTTTTCAACAACTTTGCTTGACCGAGACACATGGTGAGCCCGCACTTATTTAGGGTCTTCAATTTTGGGCACCATATCAAAAGTGCGCTAAAGAGACACGTGGAGGCTTTCGCTGGCTCTTTTTATACTGAGACTTTTCAAAGGCCAAAAGGAAATTTTCTTGGGCCCAGGGCACGTGGAGAGCTTGCACTCATTTGAGGTCCTACCTCTAAAATTCATCTTTGAAGTTGTGCCAAACAAACACGTGGAAGGCCCACACTCATTTGGGAACTTGGCTTTGTACTTCACCTTTGCATTTGTGCCAAGGAAACACGTGGAGGTTTTTGCTAACTCCTCTTTGCACTTGGCCAACTTGGACTCACAACGCAGGTATGTGGAATAATCTATGCGTAGAAATTCATTTCTGAGAGGCACGAATGCAGGCATCCATATGAGGGCACTCATTTCTCAAGGTGTTTCCTCAAGGGCAAAAAGGATTGCTTGTCAGACCCAGCTATACAAAGCCACCTGAAAATGATTAAAACGGGGATTTCTTGCATGAAAAAATAAAAGAATGATTAGAAGGACTGTAAAAAGGATATGGCGTGGCATCCTGGTCATGGTCAAGGTCCGAGAAATGTGATTAGCTCATAATTTTTCCACCCGACAGCCTTTGGTGTGAATTTGTTAAACATCACTATCTGAGAAAAATTGGTAACAAGCAAAGGATTCCTCGAATATTATTCCTTTTGGGGAAATTTGGGATGAGTGAGCGAGTGAATTGTATAAATACAATGTGAATACTCTTGTAAAACATCGGGTATTAATTTTTATGATAAAATTTGAGAAATTCCATCTTCCTAAGAGGCCATCCGAGAAACCTCCAATCTCTTGCTTTTAGATTTGATCACATCAAGATGGTTGCGAGTGTACAACCATTGACAAGCTCTGAGATTGTTCAAGAAACTTTCCCTTGCTGATAAATCTAATAGATCTCAAATTAATTTGTGTTGATCTTGGGCAAAATTGTGTCTTCTTTTATTTCAGAATGTTTTCAAATGGTTTTGATGTTTCTGTTGCAATCTTGTGTTAAAATCCTCCGAATCACACAAGATCTTGTCCTTGTGATAGTTTAGTGGCATTAGCAATTTCATTATGAGAAGAGCCTTCATCTTGTAATGAGATAAATAATTTAAAATCACTTTACTATCATTTTGTTGATAAAGATTATGTTAGTGCAAAATCAAAGCACCCCCAAATGGCCTGGTTGTGAGTGGTTAAAGTGGGGCATTTGGTGTGATTGCATAACATTGGATCATCTCTCAAGATGTGGGACTTGCAAACCTGAGATGATCCTCTAGAGAAAGCTGGTTCTTGTTCCTAAACTACCTGCCACAAGCTACTCTAATGCAGGAAAAAACTAAACTATCCTAATCTAACCATTCCAAGGAACTAGAGAGAAAGAGAGAGTGAAAGAAAGCCTACACTAAAGTGGTGATACACTAGAGAAGGAAAGGGGTGAGATGCTCTGTTGAGGGAGGATGAAACAGGGGAAAAAGAAGATGGGGAGGTCAGAAAGAAGTGACACAAACCCAGATCTAACTCCACCATTAAAACTCCATGAAACACAACATCCTAGTACTGCAAACATGAAATACATGCACAGGGAACAAATTTGAAAGGGAGAGGCATGGGAAACAACAAAACAATGCAAAGGGTTGAAGAAACACCACAAAACACATTTTTATTGCTCTAAAAGGTGCACAGACCATTACATTTTTTTCTCAGAGGCACAAATCACTTGTCAGGCATGGGAAAAGGTTTTTTTACTCAAATGGAGTCGGGAAACAAATTTTGACAGAGTTTCCCTATGCCTAGAATGTCTCCCCATTTTTAAATGAGAAGTGTTACAATATATAGAAGTTTAGAACGATGAAAAATAGAGAGAAAGGAGGAAAACGGACCCTGTTTTGAGAATTCAACCACCCACCATTAATGCCCTATAAATCTGCCTATAATCTGTCAAATTTGCCTCTCCATGTCTACTTTTGCGTGTTGGAGAAGGAAGAATAGTGAATCAAATCAAATCTAGGTTGTTGAAACAATCAGATCCCGTATTGATGACTTGAAAGACATTTTCCCATTTTCACCCACCAAAACTTGCTAAAAATGATATTTTATGCTTCCATGGCATAGAGGAGGTCGAGATATTTCCAACGGTGTAATTTTTTTGGGTTTCGGGCACTGGGTTGAAAGATATGTCCATTTGAATGTTTCGAGTTCGATCCGTAAAAATGGCGAAAACCAGTTTTCACAGTAGAATGGTCCGTAGGCCCAAAACTCACTTTGTGCCTTTTGGAACAAAAATACAAAATGCAAAAAATTGCCCCGCAATCCCGCAATTCACTTTTGAAAAAAATCATCTTCGGGCCCACCATCCCACATTTTCCATTTGGGAAAAAAATCACTCCAAGGCCCGCCGGCCCACATGCAATTGAGGCTTGACACATGGCTCCCTTAGGTGTCGGCAGAGGTGTAGCTCATTTTTTCACCTTACACCTTCTCAGGGAATTTTTTTTAAATTGCCTCCGATGACCTACCTTACCGCTTTGACTTTTCAACATGGAAATGTGTCCCTTTGCAGGCCTTAGGAATTTTTCTTCATTTGGCTTTAAGATTTTCCCTATGGGCTTGTGGGCTTGAAATTCACTTTGCGCCCTATTTGCAAAAAGTGCAAAAGTTCCAAAACTCCCGCAGACCCCCTGCCTTGCTTTTGGCATTTGGGAAAATTTTCCTCTGTGGCCTTATAACTACAATTTTCCACTTGATTGAAAAAGTCTAAATATCTCCCGCCAAATCCACTTTTGGGAAAAAATACCTTCCAAGGCCTGCCAACTCATAACTTGCAAAATATGAGGAGTTAGAAGGACTTATTTATATTTTTGGAAAGGGGAAGAAATTTCCTATTTGATGGAAATGTTTTCAGGAACCTTAAGTGCTTATAATATTTGAAAAATTGATTGAAACACTAAAGGAGGAAAATGGGTGTAGTTAACCAAAAATAAGCATGAGATTATTTTGGATAACAATTTGGCGACTCATAGGGGACATTTGCCTACTAGATGAAAAGATCAATGACCTTGAAGCATCCATAGGCATGGAGTCTACTTGGTAAACAAAATCTGATCTGAAATTTGAAAATATGATCCTTGAGCCACTTGGAAACCACTTTGAATTTGGGCTGATCTCTCCAAATGTCATTTTCAATGCATTGTGCAAGAGCAAAAAAACACCACAACACACTATGTAAAAATTGAAATCATACACACCCCAAGTGGGATATGTAGAGTGTGCACAAGCACTTCTTATGCTGAAAGAAAACCTACCTACTCTATTTTAACGAGAGAGAAAGAGAGCTCAAACAAATCCTGCAACTGACAGGGAGAAGTAGCTTCCCTTTCTCAAAAGGGGCAGCCATGCAAATGATTTGACATTGAATATGGCTGCTTGCATGAGTGAAAAACTAACTATAAGTTGGTCCTCTACCCAAATCATCAAGGTGTCAACTAGAAACAAGAAAAATACCTCTTTTAGTTGCTCTATATTTGGATTGAAGAGGTATTGCAACTGATCCTTGGTACTTTGAAAATCATCCTCATGCTCAAAAGTAAGCATGATTGGTTTTGGCTTCTCCCTTGGCTCCAATGAAGCCAAGTACTTGATTGGGCAAGGTTTGATCCTTTGAATTTTCCCACTGTTATGATATTTAACTCCAAGAATGGAGTCTTCTGGTAGATCTTCTTGGATGGATGGTGTGGAAGAGATGATGACATCCTCTTGCTCTTTCTTTTCCTCCTCTTGTGAAGAACATGGAAGATTCCTATCTTCTAACCTTAGTTCTAGAGGGTTGTTGTGAAATGCATGATGTTGTCCTTGAATGCTCTCTTTCATGGCAGGTGCTCATGTACTTGAAGGTGGATGATGGAGGAGAAAATGATGTGATCTCCATGGGATCTTCTCCATCAAATCAATCCTCCAAGTCAGACAGATAATTTGCCTCCTTGTTGTCCTACTTGCATGTGCTTAACCTCCTCCATGGTGTCCTCTTGATTTGAAACTTTCTCACCATGGTTCCCCTCATCTTTAAACATGAAGTTTGAAATCTCAAAATATTCTTCAACATTAGGGCTTGAAGGGGATGAAGTGGGAGGAATAATTGAAGGTTCTTCTGTGGCCTGCTCTGTACTTGAAGCCTCTTAAATTGTATGGTTCTCCTCCATTATGGATTCATCAATCAAATCAGGCCCTTCAAATGAAAGCAAAAAGTATTCAACAATGCTTTCTTCATCAAGTGGCTTTAACTCTGATTTGATCTCTTCCATTTTCTCCTTTTCAATAGGACTTGGAGCTGATTGTTCCTCTTCCTTGATGGATGGTTGTGCAGCTTGGGTTGGATCAACATTCTCTTCAAATAAAGTGCCATCATGGGCACTGCATTTAGGGAAAAATGATTTCTGATCATCTCCTTCTTGTTCTTGTTCTTCTTCTGCTGCAAACTCAACCTTAGCCACCACTGGCTCTTCAACCTTGACCTCCTCTATTGGCTTAACCATCAAGGGGATCTTTGTAATCCCAAATTTGAGAGCCCAAATCTTCAAATTTTCTATCATTTCTTCTCTATTGGGTTCCTCTTCTTTCTGCCCTTGGCTGGTTGTTTGATTTCATCTCCCCAACATGGATTTGGGGATGCAAGAGGAGGGGTAGGTTGAGATTAAACTAGTTTTGTTGTTGTTTGTGGTGGAGAGGGAAGTGAAACTTCTTGTTTCTTTGGAGGGAATGACTTCTTGGAAGGGAAAAGGGAAGAAGAATTAAGATGAGATGGAAGACTAGGAGATGGAGAAGGAAAACAACATTTGGGGAAGCAAACAATGGGTTTGAATCTTGACCATGCTGAAATGGTAAAGTTTGTGAAAGAGAAAATGAAAGACAAGGAGCTGGTGACTGACTTACCCATTGACAAGGTTGTCTTGTATCCAACTCATAAGCCTCAATCTCCTTAGCCCATTGTGTAAGTTGGGCAGCATTTTAACCATGAAGTCAAGCTTCTCCTGAGGGCTAAAATGTCTTAGAATAGACAAGGGCATTGCCCTAAACCAATTTGAATGCCTTCATTTGTATTGTAGCCCTTGACTGAACCATGTCAACCTCCATTTTTTGAATCTTCTCCAGTAGATTAACTTCTTCAGGTGTGGAACTACCTCCAAAATCTGTATATCCATGCTCTGTAATAGTTGTATAGTTTGGAAAATGACCAAATTGATTTGAATCTAGGTCACCTGGATATCCATAGTGCTGATTTTCATTGTGAAACCTTTCTGGAGGTGTATTGAAGTAACTTGGAGATGGATTTGAATAGCACTGCTACTGTAAGTGTGAATTCCAAGATGGAAATGAAGTCATGATTGCACAACCTCATGGAATGGAAGAAAATGAAAGATGTGGAAGAAAATGAATGAAAATGGATGGAAAAAGGTCTACAACTTTAGAGATTGGGTTGTTGACTAGATGGAGTCACCAAATGTGCTTTGCATGTGCCTCCAAAGGTCAATCTCACAAAAACATCAAATTGATGAAATGAAGTGGTAAAGTTCTCAAACCTATCCCATTGTGCATTCCAAAATCAGTGCAAAATCACAACACCCCAAATGGCCTTGGTTGTGAGTGGTTAAAGTGGGACATTCGGTGTGATTGCATAACATTGGATTATCTCTCAAGTTGTGGGACTTGCAAACCTGAGATGATCCTCCGAGAAAGCTGGTTCTTGTTCCTACACTACTCGCCACAAGCTACTCTAATGCAGGCAAAAACTAAACTATCATAATCTAACCATTCCAAGGAACCAGAGAGAAAGAGAGAGTGATTGAAAGCCTAAAATAAAGTGGTGATACACCAGAGAAGGAAAGGGGTGAGATGCTCAGTGAGGGAGGATGAAACAAGGGAAAAAGAAGACGGGAGGTCAAACAAAAGTGACACAAACCTAGATCTAACTCCACCATTAAAACTCCATGAAACACAACATCCTGTAGTTGTAAATGTGAAATACATGCACAGGAACAAATTTGAAAGGGAGAGGCATGGGAAACAAAAAAATATGCAAAGGGTTGAAGAAACACCAAAAAAACACATTTTTATTGCTCTAAAAGGTGCACAAACCATTACATTTTTGCTCAGAGGCACAAATCCACTTGCCAGGCATAGGAGAAGGTTTTTTACTCAAATGGAGTCGAAATAAATTTTGATAGAGTTTCCCTACACCCAAAATGTCTCCCTTTTCAAATGAGAAGTGTTACAATATATATAAGTTTAGAACGATGAAAAATAGAGAGAAAGGAGGAAAATGGACCCTGTTTTGAGAATTCAACCACCCACCATTAATGCCCTGCAAATCCACCTATAATCTATCAAATCATTGCCTCTCCATGTCTACTTTGGCATGTTGGAGAAGGAAGAATAGCGAATCAAATCAAATCTAGGTTGTTGAAACAATCAGATCCCGTATTGATGGCTTGAAAGACGTTTTCCCATTTTTCACCCACCAACACCTGCTAAAAATGATATTTTATGCTTCCATGGCATAGAGGAGGTCGAGATATTTCCAACGGTGCCAAATTTGTTGGGTTTCGGGCATTGGGTCAAAATATATGTCCATTTGAATGTTTCGAGTTGGGTCCATACAAAAATGGTGAAAACTAGTTAGCAGAACGGGTCCGCAGGCCCGAAACTCACTTTGTGCCTTTTGGCACCAAAAATACAAAATGCAAAAATGCCCCACATACCTCACAATTCACTTTTGGCAAAAGATCATCTCCGTGTCAACCAGCCCGCATTTTCCATTTGGGAAAAAAATCACTCCAAGGCCCACTGACCCACATGTAATTGAGGCTTGACACGTGGCTCCCTAGGTGTCAGCGGAGGTGCGGCTCATTTTTTTCACTTTACACCTTCTTGGGGCAAAAATTTCAAATTGCCTCCGACGACCCGCCTTCCCGCTTTGAATTTTCAACGTGGACATGTGTCCCTTTGTGGGCCTTAGGTATTTTTCTTCATTTGGCTTTAAGATCCCCGGGCTTGCAGGCCCGAAATTCACTTTGTGCCCTATTTTCAAAAAGTGCAAAAGTTCCAAAATCCCATTGCAGACCTGTCACCCACTTTTTAGCATTTGGGTAAATTTTCCTCTACGGCCCCAGAATCGCAATTTTCGACTTGGCAAAAAGTGTAAATATCTCTTGCCGATCCAATTTTGGGCAAAAATACCTTCCAAGGCCCACGGGCTTGTAACTTGCAAAATATGAGGAGTTAGGACTTCTTTATATTTTTGAAAGGGGATGAAATTTCCTATCTGATGGAAATGTTTTTAGGGAACCTTAAGTGCTTAGAATATCTAAAAATTGGATCAAACACTAAAGGATGGAAAATGGGTGTAGTTAACCAAAAATAAGCATGAGCTTATTTTGATAACAAATTATCCGTAAGCCTTTGAGTGTATCTTAGGCATGAGGAACCAGGGTCTTTAATATTTAATTGAGTCTTTAGTTCAAGCCTTCATGTTGAATTCTCAAAGATTGTGTGAAACCGTGCAAATTTGGGCCTCCATCGACGCACACCTTCTAGTCAAGGAATATTTTAGCTATTCTAAAGCATTCTCACATTACGCTTTTCCAATTGTTGTGAAGGTTCTCAAAGATAAGGAAAAAGCAAGTTTATCTGCTTAATCTCCCACCAAAAATGATTCAAAACAATGAATCCTACCTAAAACTACCCCCGATTTCCCCTGTATGTCCACAAAGGAATAAATTATACTACCAAAATATGCGTAAGCAATTAGGATTCCATAATTTCTTTAGTAACCTTAACCTTGTTTAGAAAATATCACCATTTTTAGAAGTGACAACTCGTGAGAGTTAAATTGTGGTGCATTGATCATATTTTCTCAAGGTTTCCTTTCAAATTTGTGCAAAGAAGGATATATTCATTCTCCTTCACCAACAAAGGTTACAAAATGGGTCCTCTCACCCTGGTTAAAAGGCACAACCTAAAGTAGTGAGGATAGATCAAATCCTTTTGAAGGTGCTATCCATTTCTCCAACATCTGAGTGATAAAGAGCTAGCTGAATCACCTCCCTACTACAAAACGACATACATGATGATTTATCTATCTCTAGGATTCTTGTTAAATTTGTGATGATTCTCATCTTCTAAGGGAGAATCAATTTGGATACCAACACTAGAGTGGCGCCGTTCACTGGGAACTATTTGAACACCGAGACCTATGTGTGCAGTAAACAACACCAGAGGGCACTTTGTTTCCGGGGACCTTCAAAGGCATTCTTATATTTGGCCCTAGTAATGTTTCTTACATGATCTAAGTGAAAATATGTTATTTAAACATCATCTTGTGTTGAGATTTGTAAGAATTGTGTAAGTTACAAGTTATGTGTGTAATATTTCTAGTTTCTAGTGGTTATTGCACTAAATTTATATCATCAGTGATAAATACTGGTAAAGGAAGGTCATATCTGCTAAGCTTTGTAGGAATTAGGTGTTGATAGATATTTGACAAGTCATTTATAGTGCATTTTCACAACTAAGGTGAAAATCCTTAGTGGCAACTCCGTGTTGAATTAATTTTTGATAAATGCCAGTGTCTTAACCTTTGTCAATTGAAATTTATCACTAATATTTGCAAAGATGGAAGGAAGAAGATCTTTCTTCATTAAAGACCTTGCTAGAAAGTTGTTTCCATAACTAGGAAAGATGAATTCAGAAGGAAAAAGAGTCTGGAAAATAGTTGGAGATCAAGAATCAAGAAAAGAGTTATCCATTGTGGAAAGTGATCAACCTATAGTTGAGGATTACCATTCTTCTTCAAGTGATTTTGAATCAGGTAATTTTCATATAGATCTAAATTCTCCAATTGGAGAGGGGCCTTCATTTGTGTTTGATAAGTGTGCTTCTCAGTCTGTCCCTATATTTTCCAAAGTTGATAAGGTTTTCCATGAAACAAAGCCTTTAGAGGACATTCATTTTGAAAATTGTACTCCTGCTCCAAAGATCTCTTGTCCCTCATAATTCTATTTTTCATGTGAGATCATCCTCAAGGCAATATGGCCCAACCTCCACCTAGGCCTCCATTTTTTTCAAAACTTTTGGACCTATAGATTTTAGAGGTATGGCTGGATATCCAAATATAGTGCCACAAGATGTTAGAAATAGACTACCTAAATTTCAAGGGAATAATGCTATCACTGGTGATCAACATTTAAATTTTTTTGTCAATATGATGGAAGAATTTGAGATTGAATTTTAGGATGTGTATATAAAATTGTTTATTCATAATCTTGAGGAGGATGCACATGACTGGTATAAGTCTTTTCCAGATAAATCAATAGATTCATGGATAGAAATGAAAAATGATTTTAGATTGCAATATGGGGATAAGACAGATCCCAGGTTCCTTTTGTCTGAATTTGAAAATATAAAGAAGAATCCTAATGAATCTATTCATGACTTCAATACTAGGTTCAATAAGACCTTGAATAGGCTAATTATAATCTTGAGGCCAAGTGATGTTTTTGTTTAATAAAATACTCGATGCCTTTGACTAAAAGGCCGCCTATTATTTGAGGGACAAAACCTAGGAAATTTGAGGCAAGCTTTCACAATGGCTTTCATGATTGAAAACAATATCAAAAATAGCTGGTAAGTCTCATGAGAGGGGAAGGTATCAAGATGATCAATATAGAGAAGCCTCAATCAAGTAAGTCTGTGGATCTAGAAGAGGTTGTAAAAACATTGGCCGGAGCTGTTAAGGAAATGTCCTATAAACTGGCCAGAGCAGAGAAGGGGATTGGACAAGGTTCCTAAGGTCAACACAACCCATAAGGTCAAGAAAGATTTACAAATCATCCTAGAGGAGATCATAGATCGGATGACATGGGTAAAGGGCCTGTGGGATCAGGAAATAGATAATCCCAACCCTTAAAATATATTGGGTACTCCGATCCTTTAGTCACCGTGAGTCATTTGCTATGGAATAAGCTAATGAAAGTGAGTGGTGTGACAGATGTTTCTCGCCACATGCCCATGTGATGAAGAAAAATAAGTTAAGGAAGCTGATGATGAAACTAATGATGATGTGTGCATGATGGGTTGCTCTACAAGCTCACGGAAAGGAGAAACTTCGACTGAATTAATCAGTGCTAGAACTGCTGCAGATTTCTGGGATTGCATTCATCAGGTATTACCTCTTCCTCCCACTCATACTTTTGAAATTGATATGGTACAATATTTTGAGTTACCTAATAATGATTTTGAATAATTAAGGGCATTAAAGATTAAAAATTATGATGGAGGAATCCCTTCTGAGGAGGATAGGCAGTTGTTAATGAATGATGTGGTTGACAAGGAAAATAATATAACACTAGGAGTAAAGTTGTCAAAGGCAAGGCCTGTGCCAAACCAAAAACTCCAATTCTCACCAATATCCAAAAACAAACTTCTAAGAAAGATACATCTCGGTAAAGGCATTGTTTCCCCAACTAGAATTGGTATCCTTGCCCATGCTCGCACCGTGAAAAATCCTTTTGCTATCGATGAGTTTTCATCTTCCTCCAAATGCCGCCTTGCCCAAATACGTTCGATGACATTGCCCAAGTATTGAGTTAGATCAAGGTTTCTGCTCCAATTTTGAGCTGCTTCGATTCCCGAGCGGAAGAAAAGGGTCTTTGAGTATTTGGGATTGAAATAAGAAAAGATTACCCAACATAGAAATGTAAACAATGTTGAGACTCCTCTTACCATTGCAGAGTTGTAAAAACCCCAAATAATGGAAGAACTAGGTGAGCCACATGAAGAATATTTGGGAACATCCTTGGTTGAGTCCCAGATGAACATAGATCCATTTTTCACTACTCTGATTATTTGGGATAGGCTGTTACACAACTGTATGTTTGATTCTGGAGCATCATGCAATGTTATGCCTCTTGAGGTCATGAATGAATTAGATATCAAAGTGACAACAACTTATGGGAAGTACACTGCCATGGATTCCAGAGAGGTGCCAGTGGTTGGATGTGTCAAGGGTTTGATAGTGTAACTTGCATCATACCCAGGCAAGAACTTAAAACTAGATGTTATTGTTGATTGCCCTACCAAATGGGGAATGTTATTATCAAGAAAATGGGCTACTAGTGTGGGTGGGAGTGTGCAAATGGATATGTCTTTTGCCACTATACCTATTGAGGGAAGCCTTGTAAAGTTGTATGGTGAAAATAAGATGCTACATCTCATTGAGGATCCCAATAATGCTTCCTATGAAGTGTTATACACTGACATTGATGCTGATAACTTTGTTGGATTTGCTGATGGTAAAGAGAAAAAAATTGATCAATGCAAGTCTCTTAAACAAGTAGGTTCTCCTTGGACTTTGTTGTTTGATGGGGCTTTCTCTAAATTTGGAAATGGTGCTGGTATTGTTTTGATATCTCTAGGATAGGAAGAGTTTGTTTTTTCTTTTAAACTCAACTTTGAGTGCACTAACAATATTGCAGAATATGAAGCACTGTTATTGGGTTTAAGAATTGCTTGGAAATATGGTGTTAGAGACATCATTGTTAAAGGAGATTCAGAGCTAATTGTCAAGTAGGTTAGAAAACTGTATGAAACAAAAATCGAGAATGAAGCAATATAAACATGCAGTCTAGGATTCAATTGAAATGTTTGACTCCTTAAACTTAATACATCATGATAGAAAGTACAATACTCTAGCAGAAAAATTGGATGTATTGGGTCTAGATTTGAAAATCAGTACAGATCCCCTATTGTGAGTATAATATTGAGATATTAACTAGGCCATTTATTCCTGACAATGTTAAACACTGGAAAGTGTTCAAAGATGACGCCCAAGTGCAAAGGTTTTTATAGAACCAAGGAGAATTTTTTGATCAACGTATAGATTGGGAGCCAATGGTTTGTGCAGATGATGGAAAGGAGACTTTATTTGGAAAAGACATCATTCAGTTGAAGACTAATACTATTCCCAGAGGTTTGGTAGCACTTGAATCAAACTTTGATAATGCTGATTACATTGTCACAATGCATTACATGTCACCTCCGTGATGTCGAAGAGCACGACTTGGCCACAAAGGATAAACCACATAATATCCAAAGGTAAAGCAATATGAGCAAGGAAGAAAAGTAGTCGCATGTCCAATTATTGAAGAAATACCAGGATTGCTTAGCATGGTCTTATTCTTAACTGAAAGCATACAAAGAGGATCTTTTCCAGCACAAAATTCCCTTGGAGGCTTCTGCTAAGCCGTTTAGGCAGAAACAGAGGCCGATCAATCCACTCCTTTCCCCTAAGATGTAAGAAGAATTGAAAAGTTGAGGATGGAGTAATCATATAGCCCACAAGGTACTCATCATGGGTTGCAAAATTGGTACCGTCAAAAGAATAATGGAGATACAAGGTTGTGTGTGGAATTTAGAAACTTGAATAGAGCATCAATGAAGGATAACAACCCTCTCGCCAAATATGGACAATATGTTACAATTGGTTACTAGTTCGAATTGTTATCCACCTTGATGGTTTTTCTGGATATAACCGTAGTTGTGAGGGAATCAGAGTGAATCAAGACTAAATTTACCACTCCTTGGGGAACATATGTATATGTCGAATGCCTTTTGGTCTAATGAATGTTGGAGCCACTTTCCAAAGAGAAATGGATGTATCTTTCTCTAGCTATATTAATGATTTCATTGCTGTATATCAAGATGATGTGATTATTTTCTCCAAAAAGGAGTGACCACCTGCAACACTTAGAAAAAATGCTTTGTTAAGATGCAGGGAGTATGGTATTTCACTAAATCCCAAGAAGTGCCATTTTGGAGTTCAGAAAGCAAATCTGTTTGGACACATTGTGTCAAAGGAAGGGGTCATGATTGATCCTAAAAGGGTAGAAGCCATCAACAAAGTCCCTGCTTCTAAGAACCAAGAAGGAATTCAATCCTTTTTGGGAAAATTAATTTTATTAGGAGATTTATCTCCAAATTTTGAACTAACTATCCCAATCAATAAGATGCTAAAGAAAGATCAAAGTATTCGATGGGAAGAAGAAGCTATTAATGATTTTGCTAGGATCAAATAACCATTAAAGAATGCCCCTGTTTTAGTAGCTCCAAATTATAAGAAGGCTTTTAAAATGTTTTCTTTTGCTTTAGAAGGTAGTATTGCATCTGTGTTGTTGCAGGTATGGATGATGAGGAGAGCTGAAAGACCAATTGCCTTTTCAAAGAGGCATTACAAGGAGATGAGTTAAAGTATACTATCATGGGGAAGAAGGCATTTGATTTGGTAAAAGCAACAAATGTCTTTAATCCATATATTTCGAGTTCCAAAGTCATTGCTTATGTTCCCCACACCATGGTGAAAGATATCCCATTAGAAATCGAGGTTTCAAGCAAGAGAAGTCGATGGGTAAACAAATTGCAAGAGTATGATATGAACATCAAAACAAAAAAATTGGTTAGAGGTTTGGGCCTAGAAAATCTTATGGAAGAGAGCAATCTGACAGACACAATTGAGGTGAATGAAGTTGAAGAAGAAAGGCTAAATGTCCTTGAAAAACCGATAAATTCTCAATGGTACAAGGACAACATTATTTATCTCAAACATCTACAAAGGCCCTAAACATTTGAGCAAGAATAAAAAAGAGCACTTAAGTTAGCTTCCCAAAAATATGTCATTACTGATTTTATGTTAGCTTGAAAGAACCCTGAGGGAGTTCTCTTAAGATGCATTACTAAAGATGAAGCCCCTAAAATAATTTTTGATCTCCATGGAGGAGTTTGTGGGGTGCATTGGAAGAGTCATAACTCATAAGATCTTAAGGGCTGGTTACTGGTGGCCAACTCTTTTCAAAGATACAACTTTTTGGTTAGGAAATGTGAAAGTTTCCAATGCTTTTCTGGAAGATCAAAAGCTTGTGCTCCTTCCATTACAACCTATATCAATTGAAGCCCCTTTTAAGTAGTGGGGGATTGACTTCATTGGGGAAATTTCTAATCCTTCAAGTGTAGGCCATAAATGGATATTAGTGGCCATGATTAATTCACCAACCGGGGTGGAGGAAATCCCCACTAAGAAGGCAACCCACCAAGTTTTCATGGATTTCATTATGAATTATATCATCTATGATTTGGAGTACCTACTAAAATAATTACTGATAATGCCATGAGATTTCGAGCTAAACCATTGGTGGGTTTGTGTCAAGAATATGGGATTAATATAACATATGCATCAAATTATAATCCCGAAGGCAATGGATAAACAAAATAAAGTAATAAGAATCTATTGAAGATAATCAGAAGAAATTTGGAGTTGAACAAAAGGAAGTGGGATGAGCAGTTGAAGTTTGCTATTTGGGCTGATCGAATCATTGTTAAACAAGATACTAGAAAAAGCCCATTTGAGTTGGTGTATAGAACTCAAGATCTGCTATCCCCTGCATATGCAATTGTCTTCATTTCAATTTCTTCAAAAATGGAAGATCAAGAGGTTAGTCCCTATGATGCTCACATCAATCAGATTGTTGAGTTAGATGAAGAAAGAAGGGAATCCCATCAGAGGCATGTAAAATTCAGAGAGAAATTGAAGAATTTGTTTGATAAGAAGGTGACTCCAAGAGATTTCAGTGTGGGAGATATTGTGTTATTGTGGTTATCGTGCACAAGGATAAGGAAAACATGGAAAGTATGCATTGTGGATGGGCCCTTATTCAATTGACATTCAAATTGGTGAACATACCTTCTTCTTAAAAGACCTAGATGGGGAATTGCTTGAATTTCCTGTTAATGGCAGGCATTTGAAACATTTCCTTGATTGATTTCTTAGAATCGAGGTATGCACCATTGTATAGTGTAAAGTCTTGGGTTTTTTGTTTTGTTTTTGCGTTTTGTCAGTTTTGGTTTGCCCTGGTCCTTGGTGGCATTTTTTGTTGGTTTCTCAGTTTGTTCTTGGAGGGTTGGCTTGTGACTCCATTTCCCAATGGTTTATTTTTGGCACTTGGTATGCTATTTGTTCTTGTGGAACTCACTAGGAGTGCCCATCCCCGAGTTGGAGCTGATGTTGGTGCTCGATTTGATTGTGCCCTAGTTTTCCCTCAAAATTCTTCAATCTGTGGGCTCTGTCGTATTTTCTATTTCCCGAATGGATGTGTGAAAGGTTTTCTTCATTTATATGTTGTTGAAGATCCTTCTCCATGGTCATGGATCACATTTGGGCCTTGTATCATTTCAAAATTCTTTGTCCTTAAAGAAAAATTCAATTCAGGTGCAAATGGTGATTTCCCGCATTTTATGATTTGACGGGCATGTTTTCCTTGTCAAATTATATCTCAGAATCTTCAGCTACGTGGTCTCTTTTGATTAGATGAGGCACGTTAGGTCTATTTTATAACTTGTAACTTTTTGCTATGTTTGCAAAAATATCAATTTGGCCCCACAGCCCCGATAGTCTCTGATTGGCTATTGAAGAAATATGAAGTGACAGGGAAAAGTCTTACTTTGACCTCAAAGAAGGACACGTGGCATTTTTTCATGTTACAAGCGGAAGGCAGGTCGATGGAGCATTTTGAAGTTTTTGCCTCTTTATACGAGGGAGCAAAGTTATGAAGTAACTGCAACTCCACTGGGGCCCACATCAAAAGTTAGAAGCGGGAAGGCGGGTCAGTGGGGAATTTTGAAACTTTAAGGCCCACTTCAACTCAAAGCTTGTCCATGTGGAGGGCTCGACACTCATTTGAAATTTGCCTCTGGGTCCTACCTTAGCAGTTGCGTCAAGGAGACATGTGGAGGCTTCTACTGGCTCCTCTCTATACTTAAAATTTTCAAGAAACTTTCTAAGGCTTGGGACATGTGGAGGGCCCATGCCTATTTGGGACCTTCCCTATACTTTACTTTTGAAGAAGCACCGAAGGGACATGTGGAGGTTTCCGCTGGGTCTTCCCATACTTAGACTTTTCAACGGCCGAAGAAACTTTCTCGGACCCTAGGCATGTGGCGCCTTCCACTGGTCCTTAAAATTTTCAACAAATTTTCTAGATTGAGACATGTGGTGAGCCCGCACTTGTTTAGGGTCTCTGATTTTGGGCACCATATCAAAAGTGTGCCAAAGAGACACGTGGAGGCTTCCACTGGCTCCTTTTATACTTGAGACTTTTTCAAAGGAAAAAGGAAATTTTCTTGGGCCCAGGGCACGTGGAGAGCTTGCACTTGTTTGAGGTCCCACTCTAAACTTCATCTTTGAAGTTATGCCAAACAAACATGTGGAAGGCCCACACTCATTTGGGAACTTGCCTCTGTACTTCACCTTTGCAGTTGTACCAAGGAAACACGTGGAGGTTTCCATTGACTCCTCTTTGCACTTGGCCAACTCAGACTCACAACGTAGGTATGTGGAATAATCCATGCGAGGACATTCATTTCGAGAGAAGCGAATGTAGGCATCCATGCAAGGGAATTCATTTCTCAAGGTGTTTCCTTGAGGGAAAAAAGGATTGCTTGTCAAAACCAGCTATACAGAGCCACTTGAAAATTATTAAAACGGGGATTTATCACATGACAGATCAAAATAATGATTAGAAGGACTTTCAAAAGGCTATGGCGTGGCATCCTGGTTATGGTTGAAGATCTGAGAAATGTGATTAGTTCATGATTTGTCCACTTGGCAGCTTTTGGGTGTGAATTTGTTAAACATCACTTTTGAGACAAATTAGTAACAAGCAAAGGATTCCTCAAATATTCTTCTTTTTGGGGGGAAAATTTGGGATGAGTGAGTGAGTGAATTGTATAAATGCAATGCGAATACTCTTGCAAAAGGTCATGGGTATTAATTTTTATGAGAAAATTTAAGAAAGCCCATCTTCTTGAGAGACCATCCGAGAAACCTATTAATCTCTCGTGTTTTAAATTTTATTGCGTCAAGATGGTTGCGATTGTATAGCCATTGACAAGATCTGAGACTGCTTCAAGAAACTTTCCCCTGCTGATAAATCTAATAGATCTCGAATTAATCTGTTGATATTGGGAAAATTTTGTCTAATTTTATTTCATAATTTTTCAAATGCTTTTATATTCTTTCAAATGGTTTTTATATTCTGTTGTGAAGGTTCTCAAAGATATGGAAAAATCAAGTTTATCTGCTTAATCTCCCACCAAAAAATATTCAAAAACAATGAATCCTACACCAAACTACCCTCTTTTCCCCGTATGTCCACAAATGAATAAATTCTACTACCAAAATATGTAGAAGCAATCAGATTCCATAATGTTTTTAGTAACCTTAACCTTGTTTAGAAAATATCACCATTCTTTAGAAGTGACAACTCATGAGAGTTAAATTGTGGTGCTTTGATCATATTTTCTCAAGGTTTCCTTTTAAATTTGTGCAAAGAGGATATCTTCATTCTCCTTCACCAATAGAGGTTACAAAATGGGTCCTCTCAACCTGGTTGAAAGGCACAACCTAAAGTAGTGAGGATAGATCAAATCATTTTGAAGGTGATATCCATTTCTCTAACATCCAAGTGACAAAGAGCCAGTTGAATCACCTCCTTAGCTACAAACCAACATACATGATGATTTATCTGTCTCTAGGATTCTTGTTAAATCTGTGATGCTACTCGGATTTCAAGGGAGAATCAATTTAGATACCAACACTTGCAATGCCAAAAACAATGGCTTGCTCCTACTGAACACAAAATTTCCTACACTGCCTCTAACACCAAGCTCAAAAGCTAATGTGTCAGTGAGAAATAAAACCAGATGAAAGAAAAAATAAATTGATTCCCTTCTTATCAAAGAATATTTCTACATCACGTGTTTGGACTTCTTGTGAAGTAGGTGAATCAACTTATTTTCATCCCGTGTACTCAACATCTTTCGTTACCTACAACTATGTCTAACCATGACTTTTCATTGAGGATCTCATCCTTAGACTAGATATCCTTGTCCTCAAGATTCCACACAACCGGGAAATAAAATTCAAACAACACCAAAAACATGGTGTAAATCATGTACACATATCCAAACATAATAAAATAAAACATGAACCATATAGAGATACCTGACCCAAAGTCTCACTAGACTAACCAAGCCAAATCCATCCTCTTTCTAATCCAAACATTGAAGTGATCAACATTGTTTCTGCCTATACACACTGTGCAAGAAACATGATCCTCCAAAATAGGACACTGAACCATCTATGCTGCCTTCTACCTCAGTAAGAAACCATGTGCAAACTTGTTGTCATGAGACTTACTATGGTTCGGTGGATCGGTACCAGCTACCCTCTGTGACCAATCTCGGTTCCCGACCAAAATTGATGCTACGGAACTAACACAACGCCAAAAATTGGCATAGGTCACCAAACTAGGTGCCCACTCTGACCAAATCTGATAGTTGTGTTGAGCTAGTCATTTCAAGAAGCACCCAAATCTTTCCAAAAACTTAGAGACAATAATACATGGAATAAAAATTACACCAAGATGAAATACATCACCTTACCAACACCAAGATACTTAACCACATCTTCAATCAAGAACATGTTTCTCCGATGGAAACCCTGTCTTTATTCTCCGTGCTACTATATCTAGCTTCTCTAATGAAGCCCATGCATCTAACTACATAAAGGAATAATAATTTATCCTCTATCTCATTCTCAGATCTAGATCTGTAATCCCAAATATGCATGTGCAACCAAAATAATATAAGAACCGTAATTCCAAGATAAAACCATACCTCAATAACTAGATCTGCAATCTAACCAACTTGATTTTTCCTCCAAGAACTAGGGACACTCAACAACCAAGATACATTCCATGTATCTTTTTAATTCTTCAAATATGTGATTTTCTATTTAAAACTAGGTTGCACAATAACTCACCATAGTCTCCTATAACCCACCATGGTTACCCCGCCGACATTGGTTACCACTTGATTGATGCGATTACTATAATTTATAGCAAACCTTACTTTTCCAGCTCCCACTTGAGATTAAATCTCTTCCTACGATTTTCTCATCAGAAAAAACCCGCTCTCATACATGCGGGCTTAAACCACTAACAAAACCATGAAGCAAACCCGCTCCGAAATAACTAAGCTAACTAAGATTTGATACTAGTTGTTGGGAATTCGGATCTATAGAATATTGCTATAATTTAATAAAAACAAAATTATGCATATGGGATATAAACAATTCCCAAAATCTACAGCAATGGAAGTATAAACTAGAATAATCCAAATCAAAACAAAGTACACACACATAACACAACATGTACCGTGGTTCACCCAATGTGGGCTACGTCCACCAAAGATAGAGATCTCATATATATAATACAACAAGAGTACAAGCTAACTCTTGAATGCAAGAGTACAATGCATCTCTCCAAGAGTATCTCCTCTCCTCAAATCTCTAAACAAATCACCATGAGTGCACTACAACCATGCCTCCAAACACCACTAGTAGATCTCACATAACTAGGAACTACTGCATCTCTGAATTGCTACCAAGTTCTCTATGGATCTCGTAAACAAGACCTCTTGCATGGGTCTACCAATGTGTAACCATGATTATGCACTAAGAAGTAAGTCTATCTTTCCATCAATGCATGCATAACTTATATAGTCATTTATAGACTTAGGGAACTTAGCCATGCAATTATAATCAATAGATATACTTTAATGCTAAAAATATATCTAATTCATGAGAGTTAATTAAAACATCCTTGCACAGGTAACCAATGCCGGTTAGCCCTAATTGATGTTAGTTACTACCTTGCCTAATTGATGTCGGTCCTTCCGCATCCGATGCCAATCCTAGGTGACCGATGCTGGTTCCCCTTAACCGATGACGGTTACTGTATTTTCCAGCAAGTTTCCATTGCATGCTAAATTGAAGTAATTGAGCTCCACAACTCAATAATCTCCCACTTGGAGATTAATTACTACACCATACATGTACAACATCATTCTTGGATCCTTCCTTAGCTTTGTTTCTTCCTCTTCAAGTCTCAAACTCGAAGACCAACAGAAGTGGAGTGTAGCTCCAACTTATTCTTTGCTAATGGCTTCGTTAGCATATCCGCAGGGTTCTTGCTTGTATGAATATTTTCCATATTCAACTGTCCATCCTCTAATACCTACCGTATGAAGTGATACCTTAACTAAATGTGTTTCATTCTCGAATGAAACACTAAGTTCTTTGCCAAATGAATTGCACTCTGATTGTCACTAAATAGTTTACAATCACCTTGCTTCTTTCCCAACTCTTCTATGAACCTAATCATCCATATCATCTCCTTGCTAGCCTCTGTAGTTGTAACATACTTTTCCTCTATAGTAGACAAAGCCAAAACCATCTAGAAATCTTGAAATCTAGCTAACTACCATTCCACCTATTGTGAAAATATATCCAGTAGTGCTCCTTCTACCATCTAGCTCTCCACCATATCCGAATCAACATTGCCACATAATGAAATATCCAAACCTCCATAGCGTAAATTCATGTTAGATTTCCTTTCAAATACCCGAGTATCCATTAGATTTATTTCTAATTCTCTTTACCCTGGATTGACCATATATCTACTCACAACTCCCACTACTTGTACAATTTTTGGTCTGCACAAACCATAACATACATGAGACTCCCAATCGCTGAAGCATATGTCACTTGTGTCATATATTTGACCTCCTCATGTGATGATAGACACTGCTATTTTCTTAATTTTAAGTGTCTAGCCATGGTGTGCTAACATGTTTTGTATTCTACATGTTGAACCTTTCTAACACCTTGTAGATATAAATTCTCCCGAGACAAATACAATTTCTTATTTTCCTGTTTTTGTATTTTTATGCCAAGGATTCTTTTTTAGATCCTAAATCCTTCATAGAAAATGTGTGAGCTAACTTTCTCTTAAGCTCATTAATGTCCTACATACTAGATCTTGCAATAAGCATATCATCCACATACAATAACAAAATAATATAGCTACCATTTTCAAGCCTTTTGAAATAAACACAATGGTTAGATTTACATCTCGAGTAACCATGCTCTTGAATAAACTTATCAAACCTCATGTACCATTGCTTTGGAGATTTCTTGATCCCATATAGACTCTTTTCAACTCGCACACTAATTTCTCCTTACCCTTGACTTCATACCCAAGCGGCACGCTACATATAAATCTCTTCATCCAAATCACCATGAAGGAAAGTCGTCTTCGCATCTAGTTTCTCTAAATGCAAGTCTTCTACATGTAACTAAGCTCAATACAATACAAATAGAAATCATCTTAACAACAAGAGAAAATATTTCACCAAAGTCAATACACGCTTTACTATGCAAAACCCTTTACTACAAGCCTTGCCTTGTACCTTATATGTCCACCATCTTCTTCCTTAATCCCAAACCCACTTGTTCTGTAATGTTCTCTTACCTACTAGCAACTTAACTAAATCCCATGTCTAGTTCTATTCCAAGGAGTCCATCTCCTGATCCATGTCATGCTCCCACTAGATGTGAGTCTTATCCTGCATCATTGCTTCTTAAAATATCTTTGGTTAACCATTATCATCAATCAATAATAAATAAAATAGAGAAGGTGTAAATCTTTACGGAGGTTTACTTACCCTTTGTGTCCTTTTCATAGGAGTTTCGGTACTGGAGGTCAATCTAGACCTCCTAGACATTCATCTCCAAATTTGATGTGACTGATGCCGCTTACCTCTAATCGACATCTCCAGTTATGCTAACAAATGCTAGGTTGGATCTTCCGTAACCGATATTGGTTCATCTCGATCGTGCAGGTTAGGGGTCAACCGACATCGGTTACTATGTAACCCTATCGGTAATTCTTTTAAATCTGAGAGTTCATTTTCATTCACAAAATTCTTGACCAGTTCATCCTTGGGTACCAAAATTTGATCCATGTACATTCTCTTTTCATTCCATTCAACATCACGACTCCTAATAATTTTAGAATTCTCTAAATCCCAAAAATAGAAAATGAAATCACCAGATCCATAACCAATGAAAGTGCATCTCTTGGATTTTGTATCTAAATTTTTCTATTTTCCTTATCAACATGCACAAAATGATTCTGAACCAAAAAATTTAAGAAAAGAAAGATCTACCTCTTTTCCGGTCCAAGCTTCCTCTGGTATTCCTCCATTTAGTGAACTTAAAGGCCCACAGTTAATCAAATAAACTGTTGTATCAACTACTTTTCCTAAAATGCAAGGGCAATTCGAATGTATTCTCATACTTCTAGCATGTTCCATGATTGTCTTATTCATTCTTTTTGCAACACCATTCTCCTATGGTGTTCTTGGAACCGTTCTTTCTCTACATATTCCATTCACTGAACAATAATCATTGAAATCCTTGTTGCAATATTCACCACCATTGTCAGATCTAAGGCACTTTAACTTAGAATTTGATTAATTCTCAACAAGGGATTTCCATATTTTAAAAGTCTCAAAACATCAGATTTATGTTTAATACAATAAACCCATACCTTTCTTGTAGCATCATCAATGAAAGTAACATAATACTGGGATCCTCCATGAGAAGCTACCTAAGCTGGTCCCCACACATCTGAGTGTACAAGCTCCAATTTTGCTCCTTCTTAGTTGCCCCAACTTTGAGAAATCTCACTCTCTTTTGATTTCCAAAGATACAATGCTTACAAAATCAAGATCTAAATATTTCAAATTTGATAACTTACCCATGGCCTTTAAGATCTACATTCCTTTTTGACTCATATGGCCCAACCGGTTATGCCACATGCATGCATCTGAATCTGAAGTAGATAATGTAGAAAATGAATCAGTAATATAGGTAGATAAATATAATGTTCTTACCTTCTTACCTCTTTCCACAACAAAAGCACCCTTGGTGACTTTCCAAGAGTTTCCTATAAAAGTAACCATGTAACCAGGATTTCAACTAGTTGCCTTGCGAAACAAGATTTCTCCCGAGGCTTGGCACATGCCTCACATCTTTTAATACCCATGTATTTCCATTCTCGTAATGTTAGATGAACTTTCCCGTATTAGTAATACCACAAGGTTCATCATCACCCAAATAAACATTCCCAAAATTTCCTTGGACATAATTTCTAAAATAACTCTTATTAGGGGTTTCATGGAAAGAAGCTCCTGAATCTAAAACCCATGATTCAATTCTATTATCTAAAGAAAGAATAAGAGAATATTGCATTACCTCTAATGTAGCAAGATTTTCTTCTTTACCTTTGTTTGGTTGTTGGTTCTCTTTATCCTTTAACCAACAATATTTCTTTGCATGTCCTCTCTTTCCACATTTCCAACAAGTAATTCCTTTACTTACTGGATTTGGATCTACTATCCCTTGACTCGATTTCCCATTACTCTTACTCTTGGATCTCTCCTTCTGCCTACCCTTGCTTTCTACATTCAAAGCATTTCTAAATGATGATTCCTTTGTACTCTTCTTGCGAATTTATTCATTCAAGATTATACTAACCACATCATCAAACTTCAAAATATTATTAGCAGATGTTGTATTAGTAACAACCATTACCAAGTTATCCCAAGTATCAAGAAAAGAACATAAGAGTAAAATTTCTCTTACTTCATCATCAAATGGTATTGCAACTGATTTTAACTGATTTACAATACATAAAAATCATTCAATTGACTAGATGCAGATCCACCTTCATGCATCTTAGAACTAAATAGTTTCTTCATCAAATAAACTTTATTTGAAGCACTAGGTTTTTCATATAAATTACCAAGAGTTTTCATTAAATCTACTATAGAAGCCGCTCAGTAATATTAGAAGCCAAGGATGCTTGTCAGTTTCAATCTTATTGATCCCAAAGCCTTTCTTTCAAGAATCTTCCATTCTTCATCAGTCATCTTCGTAGGTATAGACTTCTCATCCAATGGTAAATACAAATCTCTTTGATACAGATAATCCTTAATCTACATCTTCCATAATTGATAATTTCAGGTGTCAAATTTCTCTACCTTGTATTTGTTTTCTTCTACCATTGTTGTAGCTCCCACTTAATAAAAAAACCTCTGTGAGTAAATCTTCTCACACACAAAACCCTTAAACAAAGATTTGATACCATTTGTTGGGGTTAGCACACTGAGTTGTATAGACAATATATCATATCTAAGCATTCATGCAAATAAAAGCGAGATATTCTACCGAACAAAATATACAAATAAAGAGACATAAATCAACACCCGATTTAACTTGGTTCACCCAAAGTGTGGGCTACGTCCACCAAGAAACAATCCAATCTATTATCCAAAGATTTTACAAGATATACAATGAAGATTTACAATCTTCCACACTCTCATATGTACAATAATTTATTTCGTTAAGTTTTTACTTCATCACCAAGAATTATCTCTCTCACCAAAATTTTCAAGTTATTTCTATTTCTTGTTAATCATCCACACTTTTAAACCCTAGCTTTTATGCTTATATACTCATTTATAGACTTAGGGCACTTAGCCATGCAATTACAATCAATAGATATACTTTAATGCTAAAAATAGATATAATTCCCGAGAGTTAATTAAAAATCCTCGCATAGGTAACGATGCTAGTCCCGGGTGATTGATGTCAGTTCCCCCTTAACCAATGATGGTTACTGTATTTTCTAGCAAGTTTCCATTACATGTTAAATTGAAGTAATTGAGCTCTACAAATCAATGAAACTTCTACCCCATCTTGTTTATCCTTTAACAAAATTAAAAAAACTGATTATGATTTACCTGAATAAGTCATTTTGCTTGGTTAACACTCACCATAGTAACCCGTGTCTTACGTTGGTGTGCCCAGATGTTGTAGTTGATCCCATCCTTGACCCATCTGTACTAATTTTCCCTTCTCATAAATATAACATCCCTAATATACAAGTAAGGACTCCTGAATACAACATCAAAAGCATCAAGTGGAATAACATCAACTTCCAAAACATCAATATATTGGGAATTTATCCCAAACTTGACCTTACATCTTCTTGTTACCTAAATTTTAACACCCTTCTTCACCCAACCCAAAGGATAAGGGTGTGGATGCTCATAAGTCTCAAGACCAAGCTTCTTTACAACTACTTCAGAAATCAAGTTAGACGAGAAACAATATCAACCAAAGAATTTACCTTAGTTGTCTTGATCTGGATTTTGATCTGAATATTTTACTCATCTCCTCTTCCTAGTTGTCCATGTTGGTGGTCGTTCATCCAAGAATTTCATCTACATCGATTCATCTTCGATTTCCACCTACCCTTCTATTTTTACAAATTGTCATGGATTTCTTTGAGTCCTTGGTTAAGTTCTTCGGATGTAACCGGATGCAACTTCCAACATGTAACATCATTTTGACCATTGATATCACGGTTCTTGTAAAAATTCTTGGGATATTTACAAGTATTTAAAGTAGTGGTAGCTTGTTTAGCTTTCCCTTTCTACTTACCCTTGTTGCTTGTTTGCCCATACTCTTTTTGCTGATTTATCAACTAATTTTCCCTTAGCTCTGCTTATCCTTTCTTATTTTCATCATCTATGTAGTATGCCTACACACACACCTTGTTGAGATCTTTGGGCTTTGTGGAGATTATTTTTCTTCAAAGGTGAGTGTGAAGTCCTCCCAAGTACTTAGTCAGAATATCCTCATCCTCCAAGTCCATATTTAGCAACATGTCCCGCCTCGACACTCAGTAGTAGTATAGTCCTGCACACTTTGACCACTGCCTTGTCTAAAATACTACCATTTAATCATTTGGTTAGTCTTGTGGCCAATAGGATAGAAGTTAGCTCTAAGTAATTCTTTAAATTCTTGCTAATATTTCACAATAGGATGCTTCTTCTTTTCACAAGTGGCTAGATGGGTTTCCCACCAAACCAGAGCATGTCCCTCCATTTTGAGATGTGCAAAGGTGATCCTCTATGCCTTAGTGACATTATGGATGCTAAAGTAGACTTCTAACTATTTTAACCATTTATCAAGCAACTCTGCATCTAATTTTCCTTGAGCTTTTAATCTTAACTTTTTCCCAATGTTAAAGGGAGTATGATGAGATTTTACCTTTTCTCTTGCATTTGAAGTCTCTTCTTCATGCTCTTCCCCATAACTTTCCTCATGGTGGCTCCTTCCTATGCCAAAATTTTCAGCTAAGCCCTAAACCACTGAGTCCATGGAGTCTTGCTTGATAGAAGTTGTCTTCTGCAAATTGAAAATCTCTTCTTGCCTTCTAAACATCCTATCCATCATGGTCTCTAACATCTCGATTCTACAGACCAAGTTCTCTTCCTCCATTTGTCCCCAAATTCTCTGTTTCCACTTCTTTGTAGAAATTTCTGGATCGCAAGGTAAAGCCTCTTCACCTTTAGATCTCATCATTGTCATAAAAATCCAAGAACGAATACCACAATCCTAGATACTTGTTAGCTTTGATACCAAAATGATTTGTAAACTCTTCAACTTTGGAATTATCCATAGAATCACAAATTAAACGATGTTGTTCTACTTTCTATTAGAAAATGACAAAGATAGCTAGTGAATGAATTATGCTTATGCTTAGAATCCACAATTGCAGGAAAGGAAAGAATTTAAGCTCATAAACACCAACAAGTTTTATCCTAGAAACCTCTAGAGGACGAAAAAGAATTCGGGAAGGGAAATTGCTCTTTCTTCCCACTTTTATTGGCCAATTCAAAATAACAAGTACAAATTTTACAATAAGTATGAAAGAGAAGTAGATAATATCTCATGCTTCCTCCCAAATACTTGTTTGCTCTATCTCAATACTCCTTTCTTCTACAAAAACACAATTCCAGCACTAAGAATTTCTTGCTCACTTGATTTCATGATTCCCTCCCCTATTATATTCTACAAATATGTATTTATAGCCTTTATCATGTCCTTCCATGCACTGGAGAATGGGAAAGGTCATGGAGGAGAAGAGACATGGACAACCTTCCAAATTGGGTTGTTTGTTTCATATTTTTGTTTTTTGTCCAAAGAGCCGGGACCACCGCCCCAAGCTGGCAGTTGGTGGTCCCGGGACCTCTGCCCTAGTTGGGTGGTGGTTCTATAACCACCGCTCCACATAGGGTGGTGGTCTTGTTACTAAAAAGATAGAACCTCTATGTGTTATTTTCCTTCTTCTTCTTTGATGATTTGATGAAGTAGAGTCATTTTGGATCCCTATGGATCACCGTCCAAAACAAACTCGTCCATAATTTGGAATGGCCAATGCCTTCTCGCTTAATTTTAAGAAAATGATTTGTTTACCAATTTTACATGTGAGATAAAAATAATATATTGGATGCATCTTAGGCCTCACATAAATTTACTGAATCTATCATAGATACTTCTTGACAACGAAAACAATTGGTGATACAAGTTTTGAGAATTCTCACCTTACGTTATATTTTTAATAAAGCCACTCACATGTGGAATGAGGTGCACATAATATTAGTGGATTCAAAAGGAATTTAAGAGATAAAATTAAGGAGATGTTCATCTTGGTTAAAATCCTATAATCACTAAAAATCCATCCACCACATGTATCAAAACCACATACATACACAACCCTCAACAAAATTAATAATGCATAAACACATGACAAGAGAAATAAAAATAAAGATGCACACAAATACACACACATATATGTATATGTATATGTATATGTATGTATGTATGTATGTATTTATGTATGTATGCATGTATGTATGTGTATCTATCTATATATATATACACACACACACACATACATACATGCATACATACATACATACATACATACATACATACATACATACACAAAGATACATCCATATGTATGTATGTATATACATACACATCATATGTTTGTGTGTATACATATGTATGTATGCATATATGTGTCAATAAATCAATTAAAAACATCATATTGTACCCCAAAAATAATAAGGATGTAATCAATATTGATGTTATATCGTTTGAAGTGCCTACTTCCCTTCGACACTTATTATATTTTGATTTTGATTCTTGTTGGTTATATACATGGATATTATTGTATCATTTTGGTTTAGCATGATGATTAGACGATAGAGATACTTTGATTTCTAATAGATTTTGATTCATAGTATGATCGTGTGGATTTATTAGAGAGACATTTTATATTGATGATGATGTTGTTGACATATTTATATCTATTCTGACATTTGACATTTTCATCATATTGAGTAGGATTTAGCATTAAACTAATCTTGTGATCTTATTGGTATTGATGAAATATAGAATTGAGATGTTGTTGGAATTTTAAAATAGTAACATTATTTGCCTAGATGATGATTTAATTTATGTATGGATGATTGTTGATTTATATGCATATATTTTACCTTGGATGTTTTGATGCGGCCACGAGGCCGAAGGAGGTATTATGTGTTTTGTAGGTATTTATATCACAACAATCAAAGGGGATTGGAGACCAACCACATCAAAATGCTAGATGGATTCAACAATGGTCACCATGGCAACATGTGTTATGTTGTGTGTGTTTTATTTGTTGTTAGGGGGTCCCCATGGGGGTATTACCTCCAATTGTGACCAAGGGTTTATGTTTAGTCCTTTCTTTTCTTTTATTTAATTTTTTGGTATATGTGATTTAAATGGTGATGTAATTCCCTTTAATCATTTATTTAATTAGTGTCTAGATTAGTGAAATGGATAACATTATAACTAATTATGGATGGGACAAAAAATAAGTCATTTATTAGATTAGATGGTTCTTTGGTTTATGTGTTGTAAGTGGAGTGTATGTGATCTTGAGTGTTGTACACTCTACCTCTTCTTGGAATTTCGGATTTGGCCTTAAGGGCCAATTTTGGAGGCTTGTGGGACAAGTTAAACTTGTCCCACACCTCTTAATTTATTATACCAACCCTACCTATGGGTTGGGGGTCAAAATAGACCCCATTATGTGTTTTGGGAAGGCAAAAGGTGAGTTTTAATTTCACTTTCTTACATATGTTTATTTCTTTGTCCTAAAGGGTATGGGTTGGAGTGGTGTGTGTAAGAGGTTTGTCATACCTCTCAACCACCATTTAATTTTCCTTGGAGTATGGGTTTGACTTGGGTGATGTGGAGTGGAGAAGAAATTATGTGGCATCCTACATGGAGCCACATCATCTTCCTCCTCTTTTCTATATATTGAAATTTTTGGGAAGTAAATGGGGTTACTTGCTTGGTTTTGGCTTTTGGATTTTTGGAATGCTTGCTTGTTGGAGTAGAAGGGAGCTTGGAGTTGCTTGAGTTTGAAGGATTTTGGTCTTTCTTGAAAGGTGGAGCTTTACCATGGAAAGGTAGGATCTTGCACTCTTATTTTCTTCTTTCTTTCTTGTATGTTATGTGTTGTATGGAATTGTGTTCTTGTTTGAAGTGTTGGGTAGTAAATTGACCTTAGGTTGTGGTGAGATTTGGAAATGGGGATGAAATATGTTGGGAGGCATAAGAGCTTCTTTGTGTGTTTAGGAGGGAGTGGGTTTTGGATGCCCCACCTTTTCTATATTTTTATTTTGTATTTTGTGGGAGCCATAAGAGAGAGGAGGCATAAGAGAGAGGGAGGACATAAGAGAAATAGATATGTTGTTGTGGGGAGGCATAAGAGATTTTGGGATTGATTGTGTTGTGGAGGATTTTATAGGTGGGCATCCAAACCCTTGGGAGGAACAAGGCACCCCCATGTTCCTATCTCTACTTGGCTTATTTTGGAGCCATTGTTGGGAAGTTGTTGTGTTTAAAATGAGTATTTTGTGTGGTTATATTTTTTGTGTTGTTGCTTGCAAGTAAATGTGGAAGCATTGTAGAGTTGCCATGTGTTGGATCCATCCCTTATTTCCTTGTGGTTGGGGCTTGGGGCCAATGAGAAGAATTGCTTCTTCTTCTCATTGGAGTTTTGGTTGGGTGGAGAGTGTTGCCTCTCCCCATTTTTGGTTGTTGTGATCAAGTGAAGAGAAGATGGAGCTTGGTTGGAGATTTGATTCTTGGAGCAATAATAGAAGACAAAATGTATTTCATTATAGTTTCCTTCTTGTAAAAATTCCCACTTCAAGTGGAAGATTATTGTATTGTTCTTTTGGAAGAAAAGTTGTATTGATTATTAGTTATTAAGATTGTATTGTATGTTGTGAAGGAAAGAAAGACATTTTAGTAAAGCTAGTCTTGTTATAATGGAAAAGTGATTAGAAAGGAAAGAAACAACTTGTTCATATTTTAGTCAACTTATTATCTCATATAAGTGTGTAGATCTTATTGGAAAGTTAGTAGTTATTATTTTAAAACTTATTGGAAATATTGTAAAATTTGGTTGTGAGAATGGTGGTAAATTTTTAGTTTGTAAAAGCAAATAAAGAGTTACTCTCATTGTATTACATGAAATTTATAGAGTAGTGAAATAAGTTATATTTTTCATTTCCTTGCATTGTTGAAAGAAAGTCAAGCTTTGTATACTTAGATGGAAAGAAATTAAATATTCCTTGTCATTTTATTGGTTAATAAAAATAGATAATTTCCTAATACTAAGGAGAAAAGAAATTACTTATTTGCAACTTAGGCCCTAGTTCCATTGGAATGTGTAAATTCATTATTAAGTTATTGTAAAATTACTTATAACCCAAAGTATATCAATATAATAACAAGTGAAATTTGGTTTGATTTTCCTTTATACCTCTTATCAAATATTATCAAAATTTAAAAGAAAACTTAAGTGTAAGATTAAGTTAGTTAAAAATATAACTACCTTTACCCCTTAACAATAGAGCTAATATTCAAATATATCATTATTATTATAAGTAATAATAATATTGATATTATTATATATATTATATATATATATATTTAATATAATATATATAGATATAGATATATGAAATTATATAAAATAAATTTTATCCAACAAACAAAAAAAATTAAACAAAAAGATGAGTTTTGGAGTAAATGCGCTTGCATGGTATTTTGATAGGGAATAGGGTTGGGGGAGGTCGTGACCCCACCCCATCCCATTATCAAATGGGATGGGGGGTGGGGTTAGTGACAACCCTCCACCCAACCCCAACCATTGTCTTCTAACATTAAAACCCCATATTATAATCTCATGACTTGAAATTTATGCGTTGATATTTGCAAAATAAGCAACATGCGAGAACCTTCTTTAAAACCACATTATATATATATATATATATATATATATATATATAGGTATTAATTACTATATTATATTTATATTTTGGGTTTATTCAATAAAGAAATTTTCAATATATATACATACATAATTACATACATGTGTGTGTGTGTGTGTGTACATTTGTGTAGTACACACACACACACACACACACACACACGTGTGTGTGTGTGTGTGTGTGTGTGTGTGTGTGTGTGTGTGTGTGTGTGTGTGTGTGTGTGTGTGTGTGTGTGTGTGTACATTTTTGTATAAATGTACACACACACACATATATGTATAAATTATTTTACACAAATGAAGAAATATATCAAATTTAACTATATCACCAAAATGGGGCAAAACCCATGTGCCCATTTGGGAAAAAGCTAAATAATGAAATAAATAAAATAAATAACTACATTGAAACCCTAGGTAGGGGAATAAATAAAACAAGAAAATAGAAGAAGCATGTGTATCCATCCAAAAGCTTGAGATGGCCTCTAATGGCTTCCTCCTTCTCCACCAATCTGTAAAACAAAAGAGAAATAATAAGTCAAAAGAAAAGAGAAAGAGCATTTCATAAGAAAACTTAGGGTTAGTGGAATCCTTTGATCTTGTGGCCCCAAATGAATCCATCCAATGGATGGGATTCATCCCTACAAAAAGTAGGTGGGGAGTGGTTGAGTAAAAATTCAAATTTTAAAATTTAAATGCATGGGTTGACTTTAAAAGGGTCACTTTATTTGTGTAAGGGGTGGGTTTATTCTTCTAACCCTTGTGCTAAATTAGGGACCTTGTTAATTGTTTTTAAACCTAGTCACCTTGTGGGATTAATATGACTTTAGTAAATATTTAAATAGACTGATTTTATCCATGGGATTAATTTGTTCTAGTTGACTATAGTGGAAATCAAATATTTTATCAAAATGTAAGTTAGGGAAACTAAACCAAGCCTTAGACTAACTTGGTTTATTCATAGGTATTGAGGGCATTATTATTTTATTATAATGGGTATTAAATAAGGAAATTTATATTATTAATTTAAAGTAACTTAGAAACATGAATGTGACAACTGGTAATTTGAAACTTTTTGTGGGCACATTTTTCAAAAAAAAATTCATAATTTTTCTAGCTTGCCCTAGGTTGTTCTTGGGTTTCGTGTGGGAAAATTTAGCGGGAGTTACATCATCTTAATTTTTCAACTTATAAATTAATTAAGAGGAATGTTGTCTTGGATTTTAGGTCATGCAAGAACACAATATGTTTTGAGACTAATCTTGGGGATCACATAGTTTGTTTGAATCACATTTCTCTTTTAGGTGGTTCCACTATGTATGAAATATTCATGAACCATCAACATGTATCAGGTGAGATGACATTTTTATTTAATATTTTGCTCATGTGTTGTGCACTCTCGTTTCCTTCCACACGAACAAAATTGTAGGCTGCAACCCACAATTCACAAAGACCCATTACGAGGTGAAGCGAGTGGGTGGAATTCAAGATGGGAAGTGGAAAATCCAATCAAATATTTAGTTTGTGTGTTCATTTTGTCCATGCCCTTGACATGTGGCAACTATGTGGCATGTTAGTTATCTCTCACTTTCACCACCTATAATATTAGTATATGCTTTAGGTGCCACATGTAGGAGATGATAACCAACATTCAAATCACACATAATTCTTGTTTGAAACCGTCAAAATTTATTATATCATTTCAATAAAATAACTCAGAATAACATAATCACCATTTTCCATCATGACATCAAGAATTACAATATTTGTCAATTTTAATTCTTACAAAACTCTACTCCACTATCATTACAATCAATAAACACCTTAATCTCTATCAAAATCACCAATCTTCCAACCAAGGGTTCAAATTTCCCATTCTAATGAGACACGTTAAAATGTGCTCACAAAAGCCTATGTATATGACACGAAATAAATTGGCAAATATTGAAAAATAAATTGTAAGTGGTTATAGTAGTGCTGAATGTTGATGTTCAATGTTGCATGTCACAATAATATTTGTATGGGAACTATTGGTATCCAAATTGATTCTCCCTTGAAACGGAGCAACATCAAAGATTTAGCAATGCCCGAGAGATAGATAGATCTTATTATGAATCATTTTGTAGATGGGGATGGGATTTGTCGACTCTTTGTCACTCGGGCATCAAAGAAATGGGTAACACTTCATTAAGGATTTGATCTATCTTCACTTTGCTTAAGGCCGTGCCTTTTGACCAGGTGAGAGGACTCATTTTGTAACATCATGTCGGTGAAAGAAAATGAAGATATCCTTCTTTTCATAAATCGAAAGGGACCACTGAGAAAATATGATCAATGCACCACAATTTAACTCTCACGAGTTGTCACTTCTAAAGATGGTGATATTTCCTGAAACAGGGGCTAAGGTTACTAAAGACATTATGGAATCCACGATTACTTTTACATATTTTAGCGGTAGAATTTATATATTTGTGGACACACAGGGAAAATAGGGGTAGTTCAAGATGGATTCATTGTTTTTGAGTAATTTTGGTGGGAGATTAAGCAAGATAAAATTGATTATACCATATCTTTGAGAGACTTTACAACAATTGGAAAGCTAAATGATAGAAAGCTTGAGAATAGCTAAAATAATTTTTCAACCAAGTGTGCATCAATGGAGGTCCCAGTTTTACACGGTTTCACACAATATATAAGAATTTAACACAAAGGCTCGAGCTAAAGACTCAATAAAACATCAAAGACCCTGGTTCCTCATGCCTAAGATACACTCGAAGGCTTACAAATAATCTTTATCAAAAATGACAGTGAAGTGATTTTAAATTGTTTATCTCATCATGGATGAAGGCTCTTCTTGAAATGAAATTACAAAATGCCACTAAACTGTCACGGGGATGAGATCTGTGTGATCGGAGGGAATTTAACACAAGATTGCAATAGGAATAAGAAAAACTACTTGCAGACATCCTAAAATAAAGGAGACATAAATTACTCGATTATTGAAATTGATTAACTCAAAATTTCTTTGAACAGTCTTAGAGCTTGTCAATGACTATAAATTCACAACCAACTTGATGTGATTGAAATCTAAAACACAGGAAATTAACAAGTTTCTTAGATTGGTCTCTCAGGAAGATGGGCTCTCTCAAATTTTCTCTTAAGAATTCAATCCCGACCTTTTCCAAGAGTATTCTCATTTCATTTATACATTTCACTTGCTCACTCATCCCAAATTTCCCCCAAAAAGAATAATATTTCGAGGACCTTTGCTTGTTACCAATTACTAGATTGTGATGTTTAACAAATTTGCAACAAAAAAGTTACCAGTGGAAAAATCATGAACTTATCACGGTTCTCGGACCCTCGATTAATGACTAGGATGCCATTCCATAACTTTGTTGATAGTTATTTTAATCATTATGATTATGTCATGCGAGAAATCCCCATTTTAATCATTTTCCGAGGCTCTGTACAGTTGGATCTGATAGGTAATCCTTTTCACCCTCGAGGAAACACCTTTTTCATCCTTTGCGCCTGCAACCTCCATCATTTCATCCATTTCCCTCTCTTTCCTTTAACTCTTTTTGCATCATCAAATTCTCTCGTAATTCACGTTTTTGCAAGCACCCAAGCATTTCCAATTTCAAAATATCAACCTTAACAATCTTTGGACTCACAAATTAAGCTATTAATCCATTCAATTTGACTTTGTAGAAAAAAAACAAGGAATTTCATTAAAAACGATGAAAAGAAATGTGTATTTTCATCTCCGAGTCTTGGAGCCAAAATGGCGAAAAATAGATGCAATACACAACTACTGTTGATTCTGCCCCTTCTCAACTTTTAATTAGATCCGTCTAAGTGTTTCCTTGGTGTAACTACAAAGGTGAGGTATAAAGGAAAGCTTCCAAACAAGCGTGAGACCTTCCACGTACCTTGGGCCCAAGAAAAACACTTTTTGGCCTTTGAAATATCTAAGTATAAAAAGAAGCAAGCAGAAGCCTCCATGTGTCTCAATGGTGCACTTTGAGATGGTCCCCAAAAGTAGAGACCCAAAGCAAGCGTGGGTTCACCACGTGTCTTAGTCTGGCAGAGTTGTTTGAAAATTTTGAAGGACCAGCAGAAGGTGCCATGTGTCTAGGGTCAGAGACAATTTTATTTGGCCATTGAAAAGTCTAAGTAAGGGTAGAGTGAGTAGAAGCCTCCAAGTGTTCTCTTAGCGCTTCTTCAAAATAAAACTTAGGGGGTTCTCAGGTCCCAAACAATCGTGGTACCTCCACATGTCCCAAGACTTTAGAAAGTTACTTTAAAAGTTTAAGTATAGAGGAGGTGAAGGAATCCTCCACGTGTCTCCACAGGTACAACTCCAAGGTAAAACAAAAGTTGAATTTTCGATGAGCACCAGTGACCATCCACATGGACAAGTTTGAGTTGAAGAAGAGCTTAGAGTTTCAAAGTGCCCCTTTGAGCCACATCCAACTAGAAAGGGCCACATTTCCATAGATGTTGAGATGTAAATTTGATGGGGAAAAACACACCCGTCAAACCGTAAAATGCAGGAAAATCACCATTTGTGCCTAGAAATGAATCTTTCTTTAAGGACAGAGATTTTGGAAATGATATAAGGCCCAAATGTGATCCAATGAGCCACATCCAATCAGATAAGACCATGTTTCCATAGATATTTGGGACAAAAATTGACAGGGAAAACAAAATGTGACTATGGAAAATGGAAGGAAGGGAAAAAAACAAGTTTTCACCCAAGTTACAAATTATTTCACATGGACAGAGGAATAAAAAATAAACTTTGGATTTAAAATGATCCTCGACCAAAGGAAAGGGATTGATCATGGAAACAAATGGAGGAAAAGTTTTCATGCATCAATACGGGGAGATAGAAAAGATGAAAGAGCCCATAAATTGAAGAATTTCAAGGATAAATGGGCGAGATCAAATTGAGCACCAACATCAGCTCCGATTCGGGGATGGGAACTCCTGTGAGTGCCATAAGAACAAATAGTAGACAAAGTGCTAAAAAGCAAACCATTGGGCAATGGAGTCAAAGAATAAGCTTGCAGAAAGAATAATAATAACCAACTCCCCAAGGACAAACCGAGAAACCAACAAAATGGATGCCAAGGACCAAGGACAAACAAAAATAGAAAAACACGAAAGTAGAAAGAAACAAAATGACTATACACTGTACAATGGTGTATACCTTGATTATGAGAAATCAATCAAGGAAATGTTTCAAATGCCTAGCCATTAACAAGCAATTCAAGCAATTCCCCATCTAAGTCTTTTAAGAAGAAAGTATGTTCACCAATTCAAATGTCAATTGAATAAGGGCCCATCCACAATGCATCAAACTTTCCATGTTTTCCCTTATCCTCATGCCTGTTGTCCCATAATAACACAAGATCTCCCACACTAAAAGCTCTTGGAGTCACCTTTTTATCAAACAACTTCTTCAAATTTTCTCTAAATTTCACATGCCTCGATGGGATGCCCTTCTTTCTTCATCTAACTCAATAATCTGATTGATTATGAGTGTCATATGGACTAACTTCTTGATCTTCAATTTGTTGAAGAAATTAAATGAAGACAATTGCAATGAAGGGGCAGCAAGCTTGAGTTCCATACACCAACTCAAATGGGCTTTTACCAGTAGCTCTTTAACGTGATTTGATCAGCCCAAACAACAAACTTCAGTTGGTCACCCCACTTCTTTTTTTAAAATCCAAGGTTCTTCTAATGATCTTCAAAAGTTTTTATTTTGGACTCTACTTTCCATTTCCTTGGGGATTATAATTAGAAGCATATGTCAAATTGATTCCATACCCTTTGCACATTTCCACCAAAGTTTGGCTCTAAAACTCATGGCATTATCAGCAACAATCTTAGTTGGCACTCCAAATCTGCATATGATTTGATTCAACATGAAGTCCATGATGACTTTGTGTGTTGATTTCTTGGTGGGGATTGCTTCCACCCACTTAGTGAAATAATCAGTGGCTACAAGAATCCATTTATGACCAGCACTTGGAAGGATCTAAATCTTGCCAATGAAATCCATTCCCCATTTTTTAAATGGGGCTTCAATTGACACAAGCTGCAAAGGAAGGGAACTTGAAGCTTTCAGTATTCCAGAAAAACATTGGAAACTTTCACATTTCCTAACCAATAGAGTTGTATCCTTGAAAAGAGTTGGCCACCAATAACTAGACCCTCAAGATTTTATGTGTTGTAACTCTTCCAACAAAATGTCCCCCACAAACTCCTCCATGGAGATCAGAAATTATTTTGGGGCCTCATCTTTAGTGATGCATCTCAAGAGCACTCCCTTGGGGTTCTTCCAAGATAACCCAAAATTAGTAATGACATATTTTTGGGAGGCTAACTTAAGATATCTTTTCTGATTTTTAGTCAAATGTTCAAGGCAACATAGATGTCTGAGATAAAAGATTATATCTTTGTACCATTTAGAGCTTACCAAATTTTCAAGGACATCCACCCTTTCTCCTTCTACTTCATTCACCTCAATAGTTCACAAGTTTCTCTCAGCCATAAGCTTAGCTAGGCCCAAACCTCTTATCAATTTCATGGTTTGGATATCCATGTCATATTCCTGCAACTTGTTTACCCATCTGCATATTTTTCTTGAGACCTCCATCTCTGATAAGATATCTTTCACCATGGTGTGGGGAACATAAGCAACAACTTTAGAGCTCAAGATGTAAGGTCTAAAACCTTTGTTTCTTTCACCAAGGAAAATTCTTACTTCTCCATGATGGTGTACTTCAACTCAGATCTCCTTGCAATGCCTTACTGAAAAAGTAAATTGGTCTCTCAGCCCCTTCATCATCCTTTTGTAATAAAACAGATGTAATGGTGTTTTCTAAAGAAAAATAAAACATTTGAAAAGGCTTCTTGTAATTTGGAGCTGCCAAAACAGGGGCATGCTTTAATGCTTCTTTGATCCCATTGAAAGCTTGAATGGAAGCTTCTTCCCATTTGATAACTTGGTCCTTCTTCAGCATGCTAGTAATGGGGATGGTCATCTCAGCAAAAGTTAGACACAAATCTTCTGATAAAGTTTATTTTTCAAAGAAGGATTGAAATCCCTTCTTAGTTCTCAGAATTGGAACCTTGTTGATGGCTTCCACTCTCTCGGGATCAATCATGACCCCTTCCTTTGATATAATGTGACCAAGTAACTTTTCCTTTTGCACTCTAAAATGGCACTTCTTGGATTTATTGATGATATGCCACACTCTCTACACACTTAACAAAATTCTCTCCAAGTGTTGCAGTGATCATTTATTTTTCTAGAAAACACAGTTACATCATCTTGATAAACAACAATGAAATCATTAATATAACCAACAAATGCTACATCCATTGCTCTTTGGAAAGTTGCTCTAGCATTCATTAAGCCAAAAGGCATCTTGACATAGACATAAGTTCCCCAAGGAGTGGTAAAGGTAGTCTTTATTCTTTCTGACTCCTTCACAATAACTTGATTATAGCCAGAAACCATCCAAAGTGGATAACAATTCAAAACCGATTTACTAATTGTAGCATATTCTCCATGTTTGGCAGAGGGTAATTATCTTTCAATGATTCTTTATTCAAGTTCCTAAAGTCTACGCACAACCTTATATCACCATTATTTTTTGATAGGTACTAAATTTGTAACCCAAGATGAGTACCTTGTGGGCTAAATGATCCCTCCATCCCTCAACTTCTTCAATTCTTCTTGCATCTTCAAAGAAAGGAGCGGATTGATTGGCCTCTATTTTTAACTAAAAGACTTGGCATTAGATTCAGAGGAATTTCATGTTGGAACAAATCTTCCTGTATGCCTTGACTCGAGTAAGACCAAGCTAGGCAGTCTTGATATTTTTCAATAATTGAACATAGGACTGCTTCTCTTCCTTGCTTAGATTGCTTCCTAACAAGATTTTACATGGTTTTTCCTTTGTTCCCAGGTCGTGCTCTTCCACATATCTTGAAACCAACATACTTCTGTTAATAATGCAATCAACATTATCAAAGTTTGATTCAAGTGCCACCAAACCTCTGGGAATCATGTTTGTCTTCAACTAGATGATGTCTTTTCCAAATAAAGTTTCCTTTCCTTCAGCAACACACACCATTGGTTCCCAATCTATATTTTGGTTAGCAAACTTGCCTTGGTTTTGTAGAAAAAATTTCACCTAGGCATCATCATCGAACACTTGCCAATTTTTAACGTTGTCAGGGACATATGGCCTTGTTAGTATTTCAACATCATACTCACAAAATGGAGATACTGTACAATTTCCAAATCTGGATCCTAGCATTGCTAACTTTTCTGCAACAACATTAAAATTTCTATCATGGTGCACAATATTAAATGAGTCAAACATTTCAATCAAATCCCAAACTACATGCTTGTATTGTTTCATTCTCTAATTTTTAGTAGCATACAGTTTTCTAATTTGCTTGAAAATCGATTTGAATCTCCTTTGACAATGATATCCTTTACACCATATTTCCATGCAATTCTCAAACCTAATAATAGTGCTTCATATTCAACAATGTTGTTAGTGCATTCAAAGTTGAGTTTGAAAGAAAAAACAAACTCTTCTATCCTGAGAAATCAAAAAATACTGCACCATTTCTAAACTTGGAACAAGCTCCATGAAATAACAAGTCCAGGTAAACCTAATTTTTCAAGACATTTACATTGATCAATCTTTTGCTCTTTGCCATCAGCAAACTCCAAAAATTTATCATCATCTACATCGGCATACAACACTTCATAAGAAGCATTATTGGGATCTTCAATGAGGTGAAACATCTTCTTCTCTCCATACAAATTTACAAGGCTACCTTTAATTGGAATGGTGGAAAAAGACATATCCATCTGAACACTTCCACCAACACTTGCATCCCACTTTCTTGATAACAACATGCCCCATTTGGCAGGGCAATCAACAATAACAACATCAAGTTTCAAGTTCTTACCTAGATAAGCTGCAAGTTGTACCACCAAACCTTACACATCCTACAACTTGAACACCTCTCTAGAATCCATTGCAGTACACTTGCCATAAGTTGTTGTCACTTTAATGTTCAATTCATTCATGACTTCTAGAGGCATAACATTGCATGATGCTCTGGAATCAAACATACAATTGTGTAGCATTCTGTCCTTAATAATCAGCGTTGTAAAAAATAGATCAACATTTAATTGAGACTCAACCAAAGATGTTCCCAAGTAAAATTCAGGTGGTTTACCTAGTTCTTCCAACTTGGGGGTTTTCTAGGTTCTGAAATGGAGGAGTCTCAATATTATTTACATTTCTGTCCTTGGGTAATATTTTCTTCTTTCAATCCCAAATACTAAAATGCCCTTTTCTTGTGCTCAAGAATCCTAAGCGAGCTTCAACAATTGGAACAAAAATCTTGATCGACTCAAGACTTGGACAATGTCATAAGGAATGTATTTGGGAAAAGAATACATTTGGAGAAAGATTGATAAAATCATCGGATGGCACAAGATTTTTCACATCTTGGGCATGGGTGGGAACACCAGTTCTACTTGAGACAATAATGCATTTGCCGGATGCATTTTCTTTGGAGTTTCTTTTCGGATATTGGTGAGAACTTGGGGCTTTTGGTTTGGCTTGAGGCCTTGCCCCTTTGAAAACTTTACTTCTTGTGTTATAATCCTTTTCTTAGGAAACAAAAACGTTCATTAACAACTTCCTATCCTCTTCTGATGGGATTCCTCCATCATACTTCTTAATCATTAAATCCCTTAGATACTCAAAATCATTATTAGGAAGTTCAAAAGATTGTACCATATCTATTTCTAAAGTATGAGAGGGAGGAAGAAGAGGTACCCGGTGAATGCAATCCCAAAAACTTGCAGCATTTCTTGCACTTATTACTTCAGTTGAAGTTTCTCCTTGCTGTGAGCTTGTAGAGTAGTCCACCATGCATGCATCATCATCAGTGTCATCATCATCATTAGCCTCTTCAACTTGCTGATCTACTTCACATGGTGGGTGGGTAATAAAATTTTTCACACCAATCAATTTCATTTGTCTCTTCAACAAAAACAACTCTAGTATTTAGAGGATCATGCACTACTCTATTTTCCCTCACTTGGGGTTGTTTAGCTCCCATGGGTCCTTTACCTCTGTCATCAGATCTCTCATCATTTCTAGGATGATTTGCAAATCTGTCTTATCCTTGTTTCCTATGCTGACCTTGAGAACCTTGTCCAATTCCTTTCTCTTCCTTGGCTAGCTTGTAAGATATTTCTTTGACATCTCTAGCCAAAGTCTTTACAACTTCCTCAAGATCCACAACCTTACTTGATTGAGGCTTCTCTGGGTTGATCAGTTTAACACCCTCCCTCTTAGGAGGTTTTCCAACTACTTTAATGTTGTTCTCAATTTGCAAAGCCATGGTAAAGGCCTACCTCAAATTTCCATGGTTCTTATCCCTCAAATAGTAAGCAACTTTCTTATCAAATGCATCTGAATACTTTATCAGACATGATTCATCACATGGCCTCAAATTAATAGGTAATATTCTCAATGTTTTGTTAAATCTTGTATTGAAATCATGCACTGATTCATTAGGATTCTTCTTAATATTTTCAAACTATGATAAAAGAAACCTAGGGTCTGTTTTATCACCATATTGCAGTCTAAATGCATTATTTATTTATGTCCAAGAATCATGGAATTATCGGAAAATATTTATACTAGTCCCTTACATCTTCTTCTATAGTATGGATAAAAATTTAATGTACACATCCTCAAATTCTATTTCAAAGTCCTCCATCATATTTACAAAGAGTTTTAAGTGTTGATCACTAGTGATTGCATTATTTCCTTGAAACTTAGGCAATCTATTTCTTACATCTTGTGGCACAACATTTGGATAGCCAGCCATACCTCTAAAATTTATGGGACCAAAAGTATTAACAACAAATGGAGGTATGGGTGGAGGTTGAGCCATATTGTTTTTTAGAGGTGACCTTAGAGGAGAAGCAAATTAATGAGGAGTGAGAATTTTTGTGGTACATGGATGCAATTCTCAGAATGACTTCCCTCTAAAGGCTCTGTTTCTTGGAAAACTCTATCAGATTTGGAAAATACAGGGGCAGATTGAGAAGTAAATTTTTGAATAAAAATGAAGGTCCCTCTCCATATGGAGAATTCAATTCAACAAAGAGACTAATTGATTCAGATTCACTTGAGGAAGTATTGCAATCTTGAATCACGGGATGATCGGTTTCACCAATGGAGATCTCTTTTCTTGATGCTTGATCTCCAAACACCTTCAAATTCTTCTTCCTTCTAATTAGACTTTCCCAACTCTGGAAACAACCTTCTACTAGGGTCCTTGGTGAAGAAAATATTCTTCCTTCCACTTTGCGAGAGATTAATGAAAAATATTACTTGATATATGTTAAGACAACTATTTATTAAGAATTTAAACAACATAGAGTTAACACTAAAGATTTTCACCTTAGTTTGTGAAATGCACTATGAAAGACCTATCAAATGTCTATCAATACCAGATTCATACAAAGCTTACAAGATCTACACTTCTTCTACCAAATTTGTCAATGATGATACAAAATTTAGTGCAATAACTATATAAATGAAATATTTACACTCGGAACTTACAAATTTGAACAATTCTTACAGATCTGAATAGATAATGATGTTTCAGCAATGTATTAGCACACAACACATGTAAGAAGTATTACCAGGGTCTGTATGTACTAAATTTGTAAAATAATTCAAAGAGTCCCCAACACCGGTGCCATTTTGGTGTTGTTGATGGGCCAAATGGATATGAATTGACAACAAATCATCCCCAACAAATCACCATGAGTGCAAGTGTTGTTGACCATGTGACCAAAAACAGATATGAACTAGAAACAAATCAACAAATCATCCTCGGAAACGGTGCCATTCTGGTGTTGGTATCCAAATTGATTCTCCCTTGGAAACCGAGCAGCATCAAAGATTTAGAAAGACACTGAGAGACAGAAATATCTTATTATGAGTCGTTTTGTAGCCGGGGAGGGGATTTTCTAACTCTTTATCACTTGGGCATCGAGAAATGGATAGCACCTTCATTAAGGATTTGATCTATCCTCACTGCTTTAGGCCGTGCCTTTCGACCAGGTGAGAGGACCCATTTTGTAACCTCTTTCGGTGAAGGAGAACAAAGATATCCTTCTTTGCACAAATCTAAAAGGGAACTTGAGAAAATATGATCAATGCACCACAATTTAACTCTCACGAGTTGTCACTTCTAAAGAATGGTGATATTTCCTAGACATGGCTAAGGTTACTAAAGACATTATGGAATCTGATTGCTTCTGCATATTTTGGCAGTAGAATTTATACATTTGTGGACACACAGGGAAAATAGGGGTAGTTCAGGATGGATTCATTATTTTTGAATAATTTTGGTGGGAGATTAAGTAGGATAAAATTGATTATACCAGATCTTTGAGAGACTTCACAAAAATTGGAAAGCTAAATGACATAAAGCTTTGGAATAGCTAAAATATTCCTTCAACTAGAAGGTGTGCATCAATGGAGGCCCATATTTGCATGGTTTCACACAATCTCCAAGAATTTAACATGAAGGCTCGAGCTAAAGAATCAATAAAACATCAAAGACCCTGGTTCCTCATGCCTAAGATACACTCAAAGGCTTACAGACAATATTTATCAACAAATGACAGTGAAGTGATTTTAAATTGTTTATCTCATTGCAGGATGAAGGATCTTCTTGAAATGAAATTGCAAATGCCACTAAACTATCACAGGGATGAGATCTGTGTGATTTGGAGGACTTTAACACAAGATTGCAATAGGAATAAGAAAAACTACTTGCAGACATTTTGAAATAAAGAAGACACAAATTGCTCTAAGATTGACACAAAGATTAACTCAAAATTGATTAGATTCATCAGCAAGGGAAAGTTTCTTTGAACAGTCTCAGAGCTTGTCAATGGTTGTACACTCACAACTAACTTGACGTGATTGAAATATAAAACATAGGAAATTAACATGTTTCTCAGTTGTCTCTCAGGAAGATGGGCTCTCTCAAATTTTCTCTTAAGAATTCAACCCCAACCTTTTGCAAGTATTCTCATTGCATTTATACATTTCACTTGCTCACTCATCCCAAAATTTCCCCCAAAAAAGAAGAATATTCGAGGGACCTTTGCTTGTTACCAATTTGTCTCGGAAAGTGACGTTTAACAAATTTGCAAAAAAAGTTGCTAGTTGGACAAATCATGAACTGATCACATTTCTTAGACCCTTGATTAATGACTAGGATGCCATGCCACAACTTTTTGATAGTCCTTTTAATCATTCTGATTCTATCATGTGAGAAATCCCCATTTTAATCATTTTTTGGAGGCTTTGTATAACTGGATCTAACAATGTAATCCTTTTTGCCCTCGAGGAAACAAATTTTTCATCCTTTACACCTACAACCTCCATCATTTCATCCTTTTCCCTCTCTTTCCTCTGCTGACTCTGTCCACACTTCTAGCTTCTCTGGTAATTCAGGTTTTTGCAAGTTCCAAGCATTCCAAATTCAAAATATTAACCTTAATAATCTTTGGACTCAAAAATTAAGATCTTAATCCATTTAATTGAACTTTGCAGACAAAAAATGACAAGGAATTTCATAAAAAATGATGAAAAGCAATGTGTATTTACATCTCCGAGGAGTCTTAGAGAAAAATGGCGGAAAAACGAGATCTGAATGCACAAACAACCATTGATTCTTCCCTTCTCAACTTTAGATTAGAGTCGTCCATGTTTTTCCTTAGTGCAACTATAAAGGTGAGTACTGAGAGGAAATTTCTAAACAAGAGCGGTCCTTCCACATGCCTTGGGCCCAAGAAAAATGCCTTTTGGCCTTTGAAAAATCTCAATATAAAGAGGAGCCGACAAAAGTTTCCACATGTCTCAATGGTGCACTTTGAGATGGCCACCAAAAGTGGAGACCCCAAGCAAGCAGTGCGGGCTCACCACTGTCTTAGCTTTGACGAGTTTCTTGAAAAAGTTGAAGGAATAGTGGAAGGCACCATGTGTCTAGGGTTTGAGAACGTTTTCTTTGGCTGTTGAAAAGTCCAAGCAAGGGAAAAGTGAGCGGAAGCCTCAAGTGTCCTCCGGCGCTTCTTCAAAATAAAACTTAGGGGGAAAGTCACCAAATAGGTGCAGGTCCTCCACGTGTCCCAGACCTTTAGAAATTTACTTGAAATTTTAAGTATAGAGAGGATCCGGTGGAATCCTCCATGTGTCTCCTGGCGCTTTGACTCTAAGAGTCAAACCAAAAGGTGAATTTTCGGATGAGCACCATACCTCCACGTGGAAAAGTTTTGAGTTAAAGCAAGCCTTAGAATTTCAAAGTGCCCCACCGAGATGCATCCAACTAGAAAGGGACACGTTTCCACAGATCTTTGAGATGTAAATTTGATATGGAAAAACACACCCATCAAATCAGTAAAATGCGGTAAAATCACCATTTGTGTCGAAATGAATCTTTCTTTAAGAACAAATATTTTGGAAATGATATAAGGCTTGAATTTGATCCAACAAGCCACATCCAATAAGAGAAGACCACATTTCCATAGATATTTGGGACAAAAATTGACAGGGAAAACAAAACATGACTGTGGAAAATGGAAGGAAGGGAAAAAACCCGAGTTTTCACCCAAGTTACAAATTCTTTCACATGGATAGAGGAACAAAAAAAAAATCTAGATTTAAAGTGATCCTTGACCAAAGGAAGGGACTGATCATGGAAACCAAATGGAGGATAGAGTTTTCATGCATCAATACAGGGAGATAGAAAAGACGATAGAGCCCACATATTGAAGAATTTCAAGGAAAAATAGGGTAAGATCAAATTGAGCACCAATAGGAACATGACAACATATTAGAATTAGAAAATGGATGGGAATGAGAAAGATGGTGGAAGAGTGGGAAAAAAATTTCAATTTCTTGTGGAGGGTTGGGTGCAAAAATCTTGGACGGAGTGGGCGGTTGGTAAGAGAGAGTGTGGCGACTCTCCCTCCCCGAATCCTACCTAGACATAGGAAGAACCATCCTTTTTGTGCGGAGGAAGTGATTTTCACGAGCTAAAAATAGATATGGCTCTCTCTCTCGTGGTTTATTTTCTAACATTAGGCCAAATGTGGATCTAGTTAGGGCCCGAGTCAGGAGAAACTAGGCTCCCAGAGGCGGTATCTCTATTGTGGCCATTTCTAATCAATCCTTCTTGTTCCAGTTTAAAAGGAGAATATTATATCATCACCATTAATGGGGGTCCTTGGCATTATAGGAAGATCATCTGCACTGGCTAAATGTTGACTGGGATAGACATGAAATTTTTTGCTCCCAATGCTTTCCCTGTGTGGGTGAAGCTCCCATATCTGGCCCTTGCATTTTCAAAAGTTGAGGTTTTGAAAGGGATTTCTAGGTCCATTCGTGAGCTATTGGTCATCAATTCAACCACTCTGTAGCTAGGAAAAGGATGACCTCTACCAGAATGTGTGTGAATGTACAACCGGAGAAATTGCTAACCACTCTCATTCATCTCATCTCTAGCCACAGGTTAGTCAAACAAGAGATCTGTATGAGAACTTCCTATGGTTTGTGGTAGATGAAAGTATTTTCATCACATCTTTGACACTTACTCTAGATTTGATCTGGAATGGTGGCTAAAGGATCCTGTTTGCACCGAGGTGATGTTAAGCTGTTTGAAACCGGATCCCTATTTTTTTCCCCAAATAGTGGAGAGATGCAAATTGATGGGACAATGTTTGTAAGGAATTTGGAGGTAGTGGGTGGATTCTCTCCTCTGCGTGGTTTCCATGCACCATGAGATAAAAGAAAAAAACACCATTATGGAGGTAGTGAATAGGGATATTCTATCAAACATGGTGGGGTTACAGGTTTGCTCGTTGAAGAATGTGGAGTTTTGTTTCCCAAAAGTCTTTGACTTGGCCATTAATACAACTTTAAATTACAAAATCACTACTAAGGAGGATAACACAATTGAAGAGGAGGATAAGGTGTTTGAAGTGGAGGAAATGAATGACAATGATGAGGAGGAGGAATCAGTGAAAATTAGGTATTCTAGTGGGACTTAGGACAAGAATGATTCCTCCTCGGGGTTTGATATTGAGGTCGAAATAGATGTATTGTCCTTGCCCTTGTGCTTTGGTCTAGGGATTCCTTTGAAGAATATTGGTGGAAATTTTATGAGGAAAAAGGGATAATCCCATTAGAAGCATCATCAATGGAAATATCGAAATAGTTCTTGATATCAAAAAATCCCGAAGAAGGTTGTTTTTGGGGTTTTAGATCCCAATAAACTCGAAGTTTTGGATTTTTGACAAGGATCTCACTATAATAGTTATCTTCTTGAAACTTTCGAGTTTATAAACCATGTCAAGCTCATTAAGCACGCTTTGGAGGATGAGGGTTGGAGTCTAGTCCATTCAAGAAAATTGAAACAATCCTCTCCTCTTCCTACTATTAAGAGATAATTTTCTCCTCCTTTGTAGTGCCTTTGTACCCGGTAGGAGTTGGTATTTTGTTGTTTGGGTGCTCGCCTTGGTCTTTGGTCAAGTTTTTTGGCTGGCCCGTCTTGTGGTTTCCCTCCTTCCTTGGCATTCTCTAGTTTGGGGTTCTTTGGCTTTTCGTTTTGTTTCTTCTTTGGGCATGTTGTGCCCTATTTTGTGTTGGTTCTCTCTTGTGCCTTGTTGCCTATATTTCGGTTGTACAGGGTTCCCGATCCCTTTAAAATTTATTTTTCTTTGTAGCTAAGAATAATAAAAATAATAATATTATTTGATGGTCTAAAAAATTGTATGGATGTCATTAGACGTTCAAAATATAATATGCACGTCAAATTTAATTAATTAGAGAAACAAAAAAACAATAATAAAAAAATTAAAGAAGGAATCCAAAATAAAGAAAACCAACGCTTTGTTTGAATTTTAATCCATGATAAGACGTGGATGGTGGAGTATATTGTTTTATCAAAGAACATGTACTGAATGAATAAATATCAAATCATTCTAATGTAAATCTCCCACACATAAATGTAAATCATCATAAAAATGAATGAATATAAATGAAAATCATTCTAATGTAAATCATGATAAAAATAAATGAACAAAAAAGTGAGAAGGTGTCATTCACATAAAATAAATATTTAATTTCAAGTTCTATTTTACACTAGAAAAGACCTTTTTTTCCAACATAGATGAAGCCTTGCAAATTATACTTGTTACTTCGGAATTACTGTTTGAAGAGGGAATTCAAGCGTGCATGCAATATTTGGCAGCAATTTGTTGGACTCCTCAAAAAAATCTCAAACTCATAGTCACGGCTCTACTATCATATTTGCAGGTAAATATTTTTATAATTCAGCTAAATCATGAAAGACTCAAATTTCCTAAATTTTCATTTGAAATTTTGATGAAGAAATTGAGATGCTTAAAATGAGGTTGTTGGAAAGGTAGTATGAAATTATTGATTGTGATTCGTGAAGCATAGTTTGCTTTGCTCATGCACCGTGCATCCCCTCCATTTGGAATGAGCATAAGTCATGGGAAATTGGGAATTCACAATAATTACAAAGTGCAATTTCTAATTTTTAGTTGTAAAAAATCAAATAATTGTGGCTCGAAAGAACTTCTGATTACTAATTTTTATTTGTAAAAAGCCAAATAATTACACTTTGAAATTTGTAGTTTTTGATTTTAATTTTACATATATTTCAAAATTTCTCTTTTTATTTATATTGTATTTTCCATTATTCATATATATATATATATATATTGATGGTTAAATTTGTAACATACATGTCATTTTGAAGTTTAAATTATATTTTTCCTTTCAATCATGACGGTCATATTTTAAAAGTGATTTGTATTTTTACATGTAAAATGACTAAAAATTCTAAACGCCTTCCAAAATCCAATCATGGGTTAAAGAATCAACCACTTAATTAAGCTTGCCAAAAAACATTTTTATGACTTGCAATTTATGACTCTTCTTGTTGTTGGTTCTTAATCCATGTCACCTTCAACTTAGCAAACCGATTAAGAAATAATGTAGATATACCTACTACACATGATGTATCATGTTGTTCCCATGCAATGTGTAACCATTAAAAAGGCAAAAAAATTAAGTTTATTGAAAATGACAAATTAGATCATCGTTGCCTTCACAGTTAGCTTCTTGTTGAGACCTATGGATTTTTTTTTCTATGAATTGTATTTTATACCTCATATTAATGGTCGGCATCTCATTCACATTAGCTTTGACCTAGTTACTAAATGAAGAAAAAAATAAAATGTTTCATGTGTGACATATAATGTTGTTTTTGAGGCTATGCATTCCCATCAAAGTGATAAATGATCAATATTTACTTAATCAATTACCATGTATGAAATCCAAATACACTTGTTTATATATGTCATTTTTTCATAGTGCATTTCTAATTTGGAAGAACACCTTTCAATTTTAATTTTTTAAAAACATTCTGAAATGAACCAAAGGAGTGAACATGGCATGAGACTTGTAGAGGAAGATCCGGTCATTTGGGATGTCATAGAAGTAGTCGAGATGGAGTTGGGTGCTGGAGGAACACCAATGCTTTGAGGAGGAATTTCATTTTTCTAACATAGGGTGGAAGGCCTTTGTCCAATGTTAGGTCTTTAACGCCCACAATTTTCTGCACAAAACCCAAGATAAAACCCAATAATTAGTTAGGAAAATTTATAATTTATAATTTTTAAAAAAAAAAATAGGTTGTAATGAGATATCCTCCAACTAGATTTAATTAATTCACTATTAATAAATTTCTCTTAATCATAATGTTGTCGTAATTAAAATTAACAATTAATTAGTATTATTTTATTTTAGTCATTTGGACTATAAATCCCCTTCTATGGTTCCGTTAATTCCCATTAATTAACTCTAAAGAACCATTAGTTAAGATACCCCCTTTTAATTTTTTTTATTAAACTTAGCCGTACAATTCTAATGTCATTTATTTACTTAATACCCTAAAGCTAAGGTCTAATCTTACCCTCACCATATAATTAAGCTCAATCAATTTTAATCCCTATTATAGCATTACTTAGTTATCCATGTACAAAATTAAATTAATCAATCCCTAAAGTCAAGTCCTTTATAAAAGTCACTTACTAAGGAAATAAAGGTCACACTTTAATCCTAACATTCTAACACCCCTTTAGTGGCCCCATTCACAAATTACACATACATTTTATTTTAAAACATATTCCCACTAAAATATCCTCACCTAACAATTGTAGGATTGATTCCCAACCATTAGATTGATCCATTTAGAGCCCTTGGATCTTAGGTATTCAATCTAACCCTAAACATCCTTATGAGGTGCTCTTATTCATTTCTTTTACCCTATTTTCTCATTTTCATTTTACAAGTTTGGGAGAAAGAGGAGGATGGAGGCCATGAAATATTTCTCTAGTTATTGGATGGATATACAAATGTTTGGGGAGTTATTTTACATCCCTATCCTAGGATTTTCTTGCATTTTAATGATCATTTTCATTTATTTACGAGGGATCTACCCTATTTGGGTTGCGGGTTTTGTTTCCCCTTTATAAATTCACCCCCTTTGAAATCTTAGTTGCAAATCCGAGTATATATAAATATTGTTTATATACTTTATTAGTTAGATGTGTGTGTGTGTGTGTGTGTGTGTGTGTGTGTGTGTAAGGAAATATGTTTAAAAAGAGTTCTCCCCTATAACAAAAATACAACGCCTTTGTATAATTTATATGCCATGGTTTTTAGTGGGGCTAGGGCCGATGTGCTAAGTATTAGGTTAGGGTTTATATTTGTTGGGGGCGGGGGGAAACTTCTGTTGGGCCGTGGCCCAACCCGCCCAAACAATAATTTTTTTCAAACATTTTACCGTTGTGCTTAGTCGATATCATATTATTTTTAATTTTTTTATATTAATATTATTTATCAATATATATTAATATGTTAATATATATATATACATATATTAATGTACTAATAATATATAATTATATATTATTAATATATACGTATATTATATCTTACTAATATATATTTATATCATAAAAGTGTTCCATTGATTAAATGTGATTACAATTTATGTAATTATATAAACCTCTAAATACAAGCTCGTATAATTCTTGGCATTCATATATATATATATATATATATATATATATATAGTTCCATTATACTCATTATATCAATTCAAGTTCGTTTTAAAATGTAGGATAGGGTATATGTAACTTGTTAAATTTCATTTCTATTCATATATGTGGGATAGTAGTAACAATTTCCTTTGCAAAAATTGATTATAGATTAACTCAATCATTCCTTTTACATATTCCTTTAAATGGAATGACAATCAAGCATTCATAATAAAACTTATTCCTTTTCTCTTCTAAAACAAGTTGTCATTTTTTTACAAAAGAAAAAAAAAGAATGTATACTCTCCATAATGCAACCCCATCATTTTCAAATGAAAATCCATAATACATATTTGAATGAAATTTTAAATATAAACCGAACTTTCCCACTCACCAATAAGGATAGTTTCTATTAACAAATCAAAGCACTCTTGGTATGATGTAAAAGTTGAAGGAAGTATCATAACAACAAAATGCAACTTCTAATGCCTCCTTTTCAAAATATACATTTTGATAATCAATTCAACCCAACTTTCATAATACATTTACAAGAACTTGGAACAATTAATATGAAAGTTTGAAAGGCCCTCCACTTAGGTGGAGACATCATGGAAAAAAATTTACAAAATAGGATTCCTTATTGTCTTCTACAAAATACAAGTATGCCCAAAAATTCACTTGAGCTCCACCATCTGCCTAATATTGTTGGCGAGAAAATTTGTCTTGTGGAAAAATTTGGTAGGTTTCAAGCCAACACTAAGGGAATCTAAGTCCCTCTACTTGAATGGTTAAACTTCCGTATGTGTATGCTTGAAAAAGTGGATTTCAATGGTGGCCTTTTGACCAAAGATTCATAGGGGAACTCCACTAACCCTATGAAAAAGCTAGCAACGTCTCACTAGAGAAGAAACTTTGTCTTGGAAAGGGGAAGGGGAGTGGAAATGGAGGTAAGAGAAAACTAATGTTGTGAGTAGAATATTAGATTTTCACACACGTTAATTAGAAATTTCATTTACATGCATTTATAGTTAGAAGAAAAACAAATCCGCATGAGAAGCTCTGAGACCGAATGAAACTCATTGGTCGCAAAGTACCAATTAATTCCTAAATCAAAGAGGAAAAAAATTCCTTCTTTTATTAGTGAAGCTTGATCGAGTTTGTACATAGCTTGAGAGTGGAAGAAATTCGAGGAAGAAGAGAAAATAGAAGAAGTGTGGTATTTTTGTCTTTTCAGTACAGAGCACTCGGGTCTCATTTTGAAATCAATCGCTTGACCCTTGGAATGACATCGAGAAGCCATTATATTCTTCTGGAAACTGTTTCAACTTCAAAAATCCTCAATGCCTTTTCAAATTCCTCTGTTATGAAGAAAATGCTCATGGCGGGTTAAAAACTAGATCTTGCAAAGAAATCTGTTATATTTGATTTGTTAGTTTAAATATAAACCATTTGATTTTCTCCTCTAACTCTAAAATTGGGTCATCCACATGGCGGGAAGGGATTGGAGCGGTTCTGAGAGGAAGCCTTTCGTATTTTTGATTTTTGTGAGATTTGGCAATTTGGAACAAATTGGCCCGTAACCTCACTTTGACTTTTCAACTTAGACACGTGGCACATTCTTATTGGAAATGGGATTGTGGCCTTTTCTCAACATTTTTACCTTTTTTGGAAAAAGGATCAAAAAGTCAATTTCCTCTGCCGCCTTGTCACTCCGATTTGACTAGGACACGTGGCACGTTATGGTTAGAGACAAGGTTGTGGCTCTTTTCTAAAAAAATTAACCTTTTTGGAAAAGGCTCAAAAAATCAAAGTTCTTTGTCTATCCGCTCCTCCGCTTTGAATTTTCAACAACGGGATGAAGAAATTTGGCGAGCCGCGAAGCACTCTAGAAATTTTACTTCACTTTTGGGAATTTGGTTAAATTTTGAAAAGTTCCCGATGGCCTCATCCGCTTTGACATTTCAACGGCGGGCTTCACCTTTGACTTTTTCCCTACGGGCTCAAAATTTGACTTTTACCTTTATGCCTGATCGGGGCCATGGGTCACTTTTTAACTTTTCTCCTTTTTTACAAAGAGGCTCAAACACAAAAATTTCTCCACCGATGGGCTTCCCATTAGGTATTTCCACATACCGTGGATGATGGGGACAAAATTTGACGGGGAAGAAAATGCCCATCGTTCCCGATTGTGGGAAAAATACACAAAGGAAGAGAACTTCATCATTTTAAGTCTAATTTTTGAATTTCCTTCGCAAGTGGAGGCATGGTGGAAAAAAATTATTTGACGACCAGCACCATAGAACAAGTGAACAATTTCAATAAAAAATGGAGGTTGCAAAGATGATATTAAGTGCATGAACCCAGGGAAATGGAGGATTTCTAAAATGAGCAAAACAGAGGTTTAAACAGCTCTAGGGAATGATTTTTCCTAATTTCTTGAATCTCTAACTTGGCTTAAACACCAAAAAGGGCATGAGCTCAAAAAAATTTAATTTGGCTATGAAAACGTAGAGTATTTTTAGGAGACAACAGCTGGCTCTAGGGACATGGCATGAACTGGGCATGGCTAGGGCACGACATGAGGATCCAAAATCTCAAGTTTTAAAACATATTACGTTGACTAGTGCCTTATCCATTGGGCCTTGCAGATTCATGTAAAATTTTGAGAAAGAAAGGAAGAAGGAGGAAACACACAAGCCAAACCACACACAACAAAAACCAAACAAAACAAAACCAAAACCACACAACAAAAAGGGAAAAACACACCTACGAAATCACCTATGGTACAAGGCGGGGAAAACCCACTTTCACTGATGATATAGTTTCAAGTATTTCCCACTTCAAGGCAATTCCAATGGCATTCCATCCAAGTATGAGAGGAGAAAAACATTCTCACCACAAGCTCCATGAATTTGGAATGGACCCAACCAAAATGAATCAAACTTTCCATGGCTGCCCTTTGGTTCTCTTCTTTTGTTCCATAGCAAGAAAAAGTCTCCAACATTGAATTCTCTTTCCTTGTTCCTCTTGTCAAAGATATTATTCAATTTTATTTGGTTTTCTTTAATTCTATCCACCACTTGGCATCTGCTTTCCTCTAGCTTCTCCAGGAAGAGGATCCTCTTGTCAATGGAGTCTTTATATTGACCATCTTCTATTTCTTGCAGCAACTTGAGAGCTAGCATCTCAATTGTGAGAGGAATATCTGCCTCAAATCCATACAACATTTGGAAAGGTGACATACCTATTGCCTTCTTAGGAGTGATCCTGTCAAGTCGTCCCACAATGCATCATATAACTTCTTGTGCCAGTTCCTTTGATTCCCATATACTAACTTGCGAACAATGGTCACAATGTTCTTGTTGCTTGACTTAGCTTTCCTATTTTCCTATGGATAGTAGTCAAAAGAGTGAGATAAGGAGATTCCAAAACCATAAAAAAACATTGTGAGATCCTTTGAAGAGAAATAGGTGGCATTGTCTACAATAATCTTCTGTGGTACTCCAAAACAAACAATGATATTCTCGTTGATGAAGTTGCAGACTGTTTCAGAGCTGACTTGCTTGGTTAGAATGGATTCCACCCATTGAGTGAAGTAATTAGTTGTAGTGAGTACATAAGTATACCCTGCACTAGAATGAGGATTCAAAACATCAATAAAATCTAGCCCCCATTGCTAAAATGGTTCTTCAATCACCACAGGCCTGAGTGGCAATGCAGCTAGTTGTGGATTTCCAACAAATTGTTGGCATGCTTTGCATTTGGAAACCCAATCTTGAGTGTCTGCAAAGATGGAGGGCCAATAATATCTCCCTCGAGAATCTTATATGCAGGTGACCATTCTTTGAGAAATGTCCACCACAAGCTTTGATCATGATATTCCCGAGCAATGTTTCTTGCTGCTCCTTATCTACACACCTGAGGAAACAACCATCTAGGCCTCTCTTGTAAAGTGCATGATTCCAAATCATAAACTTGGCTGCCTTTAGCTTGAGTTTATTTCTTTTTTTTTAGTCAAGATGAGGAGGAATTCTCCATAAGTGAGGTAGTAAGCAATGTTAGGATACCACTCATTAGTAGTGGTGACAAAGAGCACCTATGGATCAGCTCTCACAGAGCAGGTTGAGAAAACACCATATTTTTCTCCCGTTAAGCCTTGAGAGCATCATCTTCAGCAATCAGCTTGCACAAACCATTTCCTCTTACCAGATTAGACGGTCTAACCTCCAAGTCATACTCTTGGTTCTTTGCAATCTAACTTCCTCTCTTAGCCCCAGGATCTTGTTGAGTCAAAATGGACTTGATTACACTTCTAGGGACCATCACCACTGTATGGGAATTGAGAATGTAGAATCTGAAAATTTTAACAGCTTTGACCACTTTGTGTAGGCATGTTTCTCCAATTGGATGTACTTTAGCTCATGATTTTTCAAAGGACAACTCATGAAAGCAATGGGTGCTTCCAAACCTTCATCATTTTTTGAACAAGGACAACAGAGAGGGTATGTTCTGATGCATAGCAATACATGATGAACTCCTTGTTGAAATCTGGAGATACAAGAGTTGGAGCTTTGGTAATGGATTTCTTGATCTCCTCAAATGTTGTTTTTCCTTCCTTATTCCACTTGAAACTTTCTTGAGGCTTCATCATGGAAGTTATATGCTTAGTTAGTTTAGAAAACTTAGGCACAAAATGATGAAGGAAGTTTACCTTTCCAAAGAATGAATGAACTCCCTTCTTGTTGGTTGGTAAGGCTAGTGCTTGGATAGTTTTGATCCTCTCAGGATCAATATGTGCTCCATTTTTGTTCACAATGTGTCCCAACAACTTACCTTCTGTGACTCCAAAAATGCACTTCTTTGGATTTAGAGAAATGCCATGTTTCCTACACCTTGCAAGGACTTTCTCCAAATGATAGATATGATCTCCCCTCCTCTTTGAAAAAAATTGTGAGGTCATCAAGGTAAATGACAATGCAATGTTTCAAATATTTGAAGGCTAAGTCCATTGCTCTCTGAAATTGGCTCCAACATTGATCAAGCCAAAAGGAATTATACAATAGGAAAAAGTTCCCCAAGGTATTGTGAAGGTTGTTTTGTTGTAATCCTCTTCTCGCCACCTTGATTTGGTTGTACCTAGGAATTCATCAAGCAAAGAGAGCATTTCGAGATCCAGTGATTATTTGAAAAATATGATCCATGATTGGAAGAGGGTAGTTGTCCTTGAGAGATTCTTGATTTAGATTTCGGAAGTCTACACAAATCCTTATTTCTCCATTCTTCTTCCTTACTAGCACAATGTTAGCCACCCATGTTGAATGGTGGATGGGGAAGATGATTCTAGCATTAAGCATCTTTGTCACCTCTTCTTTAATAACATCAAAAATCTTTGGATTATAGGGCCTTTGTTTTTTCCTAAAGGGCTTAGCTCCTTGCTTCAAAGGAATGGAGTGATGCATTTCCTTTGGCTGAAAATATTTGAGTTCATCATAGGAATAGGCCAAGACATCTGAGTACTTTTTAGCAGAGCAACAAAATTTCTCTTCTCTTCTGGTGAGCAAGCATTTACCAATGTTAACCATCCTTGGATTCTCTGAAGTGCCAATGTTTTCTTGATCAAAATCAAATGGACACCGAGAATATTGTTTTTATTTCTCTTAGATGAACCTGTCATGCTTGTCAAAGAGGTATTCCAAAGAAACTAGGCCTTTGGGGATTTTGTTTCCTTTTAGTTTGATTACTCCCTCTTCATCAATTCCATCGATTTCTTCCTTCTCTTCTTTGGGGACTGATTCAAGGTGTGGGTTTTCACTTCCTTCAAATAAAATATTATTGAAGTTATCCCTTTGTTCTAAGAAGGATAGGATCTTATTGTCATCATTAAATACCGCGGTGATTTTCATTGTCGTACGTTGAGTCTAAACACCATCTCAATGGTCACTTTATCCTTGCCAAAAAGAAGGATGAGGTATCACTAAGGAAGTCGACAACTCGCTAGATAATCAACCTTTTCATTCTACTCCCTAGGGATAACTTCAATGGAGAATGTATCAAATGATTCAATGTAGTCCCACACTCTATTTCTATAGTGCCCGAAGTGCGGGTTTCTTCACCGATATTCTTTGGTGGACTGCTTTACCAAAAACTCTGCATCACCTTTGCATCTCAACTTCTTGATTCCCATGTCTTCTTTGTATTCATGCCTAAGAGTAATGCTTCATACTATGTTGTATTATTTATATTATCAAATTGCATCTTGTAGGAAAAAGGATATACCTCATTGGAGGGAGAGTATAATACTACACCAGCTCCTGAACCTGCTCTGGAATGGCTTCCATTAAACTCCATTGTCTAGATTCAGTATTCTTCTTCCTCCATGAGAAGTGGAAAGTCCTCTTCCTTCTGTGATGTAAGGAGGTAATTTCCAAGCCCACAATCTTGAAAAAGGATATTAACTCTTGGATCATCATACTTTCTTACTGTGAACTTCATTTTTCTAACTGGCAATAGCTTCTTCATTTCTCCTTTCACTGGGATAGTTGTAGATGACCAATCCATTTTTATTTCTCCACCTATATCTCTGCAAAAACTTCTACTCAACAGCATACCAAAAGATGTTGGGATGTCTACCACCAAAATGGTCAGGAGTATCTTCTTGTCAGGGTAATCAACTAGTGCAACCTAAGCATCCTTAATCCTTCCTACCAATGGAACTTGTTTGGATTCCATTGAGTAGCATGTGCCATTTACCTCGGGTCAAAGTGAGGCCAAGAGAATTTATAACTTTTTTGGCATCACATTATCTGAGGCTCTAGAATCTATAATGCAATTGTTCAGCTGGAAACCTTTGATGAGAAGTGACAGGTAAAAAGGCTCAACTCTGTTGGTGGTGGAGGCATTGAGGGCTAGCATGTTTTGAGAAGATGGTGTGGATGGTGTGGGAAGTAAGCCTTTAGAATTAGAGATTAGGGATGTAGAGTTACCACCCCAGACTTCCTTGATGAATTTTTCAAATTGGGTAGGATGTGTTTGAAGGTATTCATTTTAGAGAGCTAGACTTTGGTTTTGCTAGCATGCTCTACAAAGTCAAATGAAGTTATGGTAGATGAGGAAGAGGTTCCAGCAGTGGATGAGGACTTAAATGGTAGATGTGTCATTACTTTTGGTGTTGGGTTCTCCTTTTCAAATGTAGCAATTGGCTTGGAAGGAGATGGGGGTGTAGCCTTTGATTGGAATTTAGATGTTCTTGTAGAACCGAGTATTTAGAAGAGAATAGCTCTTACCAAATTTTGAGTTGGCGAAGAATCAAACGACTTACTTGGCACAACACTTGTGATCCTTGAAAACTGCTGAATATGATTTCTCTCTTCTTGATTCCATGGAAGGTGGTAATGGTGATCCTCTTTGATGATCTTGTTTAGTGGAGGTTTTGGAGACCTATATTCTTTGTTCTTCCTACTCTCGATTGCAATTCTTTGAGGCTGAAACACCATTCTTGGATTATGCATGAGTGAAAACAACACATGAAAAAATTGAATATTCTTCATCACTTTCCTCCTCATCAACAACGTATTCAATCGGGCCATTGTGTATGCCAACCTATTCAATTTCAAGATAGTTTTCATAGTCATCCATGATTTCTTCTTCAGTTTCCTAAATGTATGCTCCTTCTTTTGATTCCCTAGTGTCACAGATGGCATTGAATGGTGGTGCTTCAAGGGAAATCCTATGAGGAGGTGGAGAAATTCTTGGTCTATCAGGAAGATTTGGTCTCCTTGGAGCATTCCTCATTGTGATTTGTGATGTTGTTTCTTCAAAACAACTAGGTCATTTGCCATTTTTGGAACATTGGATCAGTGGTGACTAAATTTGAACTCTGACCTTTTGCTTCCCATTTGGTCCTTTCACTTTGCTAGAAATAATTAGATCATCATCAGTCTCAATTACAAAGTCTTTAGCTTCCCTCAATGTTCTTGGTTGGGATCTTCTGAGGAAGAAACCAACTTCTGATGGCAAAGCACTGATGAAGAACCTTTTCAAGTTGTTTTCAGAGGGTACCACATCTTCTGGGATCCTTCTTGTCAACCTATCATACCTTGCTACAAAATCTCTCATTGATTCGGAGGTCTCCTTCTTCATCTGAACCAATTGGACCAGTAGATCTTGACAATCTTCTGTGCTCTTGAACCTATGTTCAAATGCACTTCTTATATCTTCCTAAGCATGTGACAGATCTTGGGGGCAACATGTAGAACCATTTAGCATCTTTTTCTTGGAGTGACTCCACAAAGAGCCTAACTGAAACATCTTCATCTTCAACTCCCAACACTCCACAAGTAGTGATGAATGCTGCTACATGTTCTTCTAGGAGATGAGAACCATCCCCTTTGAATTTTGGGAAGTTCTTTCTTGAGCCTCTTGGGAGCTCATGAAGTGGTTGTGGAAGAGAAAGTGGACTGTTATTTCTTCCCCATGGTACGTTAGGCCTGCGTACTTCATGCTCATGATCACCCATTCTATTCATGTTTCTAGCCTCCGGTCTTGCTAAGGCTGCTTCTGTGCTCTTTCTTCTGCTTCAATTTGGAGTCTTTCTATTTCTTCAAGTTGAGCCCTTATCGATATTCATCTCTTGCCTCTCTTTTAAGCTCTTCAAATGTGGGATCAAATTTTCCTCCTTGCCTTAGTTGCCGTGTATCTTCTATCAACCAACTTGAAAGTTTATGCTCTTCTCTGGGGTGCTGGAATTTGTCTTTGCCTTTCCAATTCGACAACACGTTCCTCTTCTAGCTCCAGAATCCTTATGGAAATGAAGTATTGATTGAAACTTTGTCTATTATGCCAAATAAATTCTCTCAGATCAGAAGCAATGTCTTCTTGGATGTGAAAGAGTAAATTAAGTCTCTCAATAGGAGGATTTCTTAGAATAGCCATGATTTACATCCATGTAGTTTGTGTGATTATTCAATCTCCAGAAACATTTCCTCTAGAATCTTTTTTTTTGTATTATATGACCTGAGGTCATTTTTAGGTGCGAATCTTTGCAAAAATCTGCCCCATGGTGGGTGCCAAAATCATGTTGGCAAGAAAATTTGTCTTATGGAAAAATTTGGTGGGTTTTGAAGCCAATCTTATGGGAATCTAAGTCATTCTACTTGAATGGTGCAACTTCCGTATGTGCATGCGTGAAAAATTGGATTTAAATGGTGGCCTTTCGAATAGAGATCTAACAGGGGAACTCCACTAACCCTATGGAAAAGCTAGCAATGTCTTGCTAGAGAAGAAACTTTGTATTAGAAATGGGAAGGGGAGTGGAAATGGAGGTAAGAGAAAATAATGTTCGAGTAGAATATAAAATTCCCACACACATTAATTAGAAATTTCATTTACATGCATTTATAGTTAGAAGAAAAACAAATCCATGAGAAGCTACAAGACCGAATGAAACTCATTGGTCGCAAAGTACCAATTAATTCCTCAATCAAAGAGGAAAAAATTCCTTCTTTTATTATTGAAGCTTGAGTAGAGTTTGTACATAGCTTGAGAATGGAAGAAATTCGAGGAAGAAGAGAAAATAGAAGAAGTGTGGTATTTTTGTCTTTTCCAGTCTGAGCACTCTGGTCTTTTTTGAAATCAATCGCCAACCCTTGGAATGACATCGAGAAGCCATTATATTCTTCACAAGAAACCATTATAACTTAAAAATACTCAACACCTTTTCAAATTCCTTTGTTGTGAAAAAAACACTCATGGCGGGTTAAAAATCAGATCTTGCAAAGCAACTGTTACATTCGATTTGTTAGTTTAAATATAGACCATTTGATTTGCTCCTCTAACTCTGAAATTGGGTCATCCACATGGCAAGAAGGGATCGAGGAGCATTCACGGGGAAGCCTTTCGCATTTTGTGATTTTTTGTGAGATTTGGCAATTTGGAACAAATTGACCCATGCAACCCGCTTTGACTTTTCAACTTAGACACGTCGCACGTTCTTATTGGAAATGGGATCGTGGTCATTTTCTCAACATTTTAACCTTTTTGGAAAAAGGCTCAAAAACATTTTAACCTTTTTGGTAAAAGTTCCCCGATGGCCCGCTCATCCACTTTGACTTTTCAACGGCGGGCACAAAATTTGAATTTTTCCCTATGGGCTCAAAATTTAACTTTTACCTTTATGCTGATCGTAGGCCGCAAGTCACTTTTTAACTTTTCTCCTTTTTACAAAGAGACTCAAAAGAAAAAAATTTCTCCACCAATGCACTTCCAATTAGATATGTCCATATACCCGTGGATGATGGGGCCAAAATTTGATGGGGCAAAAACGCCGATCGTTCCCGACTATGGGAAAAATATACGAGAGGAAGATAACTTCATCATTTTGAGTCTGATTTTGAATTTCCTTGAGCTGCGAGGCATGGAGGAAAAAATGATTTGACAACCCATTCCATAGAACAAGCGAACAATTTTGATAAAAATGGAGGTTGCGAAAGAGGATATTACGTGTACTGATTGGGAAATGGATGATTTCTAAAAAAAAGCAAAACAAAGGTTTAAACAACTCTAGGGCACGTATTTTGCTATTTTCTTGAATCTCTAACTTGGTTGAAACACCATCGAAGGGCATGAGCTCAAAAAAATTGAATTTGGTTATGAAAGCGTAGAGTATTTTTTTGGGAGATGACAAATACCCAACACAACAACAAAATAGGGAGTAGAAACACTCTCCACCTAACCAATAATCCAATTAGGGGAAAATCCTTCCTCCTTATTGGCCCCAAGCCCCAAAAAATGAAGCAATAAGGGGTATAAGACAACCAAGGAAACTTTACATGGCTTCCAAAATAAACATTCATACAAGTTTCTCAACACAAAAATAAAAATGCAAAGTAACAACACACATACCATTTTCCCAAGCACAAAGGCTCAATATCAAGCCAAGAGAATGAAAAGAAACATGGGGATTCACTTATGCCTCCCAATGGGGTTGAGTGCACACCTTAAAGCCTTACAAATCACATACCAACAAGACTCTTATGCCTCCCTCAAAACTCTTATGCCTCCCTCAACTCTTATGTCTCCCTCAAATCTTATGCCTCCTCAATAAGACATACAAGATAAGAATTTTTTTCATTTATCTACAAAGATGGGGCACACCAAAAACATCCCTCCCAAGATATACAACAATAATATTATCCCCGCCTACAAAACCTAAAGGCCATTCTATTCCTAAAACCAAGAACATACAACAATAATCCAACTACAATAATTTGCACAACAAAATAGCAATAAGAATACATGGGTGAAGTCCCTACCTTGCCATTGCAAGAGTATTCAATCACAAGCACAAGTTCCAAGATTTTCCAAGTCCCAAATCAAGCACTAACTAATTCCCAAGCTTCCAACAAGAACTCCCAAAAGCAAGCTCCTCCAAAATGCAAGAGAGAAAATAAAACATCTAACCCCAAAAACTTCAAAACAACATACATAAATAGAAAAGTGAGGAGGGAGTGGTGATGTGGCTCCATGTAGGATGCCACATCACTTCTCCTCCACCCACATCACATGGTCAAACACCAAATCCAAAGCTCATAAATTAGTGGTTGAGGAAATGAAAAACCTCTTACACACACAAAATCCTACCCACACCTCTAAAGGACATAATTAAAACTCATGTAAGAAATTGCAATAAATATCACCTTTTGCCTTACAAATCACATAGTGGGATCTATTTTTGAACCCTTAACTCATAGGGGTAGTTGGTGGGTGAAATTAAGAGGTGTGGGAAAAATTAACTATTATCTCCGAATCACAACACCCTATGGTTTGCACAAGTGTGTGTGCTTGAGCTCATAGTGTGATTGGATAACATGGATACTATCTCCAAGTTGTGGGACTTGTTACTTGAGATAGACCTCCAGAGAAAGTTGGTTCTTGCTCCTAAACTACCTGCCATAATCTACTCTAATGCAAAAAAAACTATTTTTCCTAATCTAACTTTCCAAGGGACCAAGGAGAGAGAGTGCATGAAAACAAAGCCTACACTAAAGCGGTGATACACCAAAAAAGGAGATAATGAGGATAGATTTCCAATGTGTGAAAATAAGAGCAAATTACATACTAGAAGGGGTGATAACAATTCTCCACAGTCTAGCAAATGCATTCAAAACAATATTCCATACATGTAAAATGATAATGAATCCCTGCAAGAGTATAAGATAGACAAAATATATTTGTAATAATTTTGAAAGGGGCATGAAGAACGAAAAAAATACACAGCAGGGGACAAAGTATCCACAAACTTGTATCTATTGCTTCATAAGTATGGAAAATTTAATCTATTACAAGATAAAGGCATGGATCACCATGCAAGTATTCCACTATAAGGGTTTGCAGAAAATTGTCTTCACATTTTTTTGTAGATTTTTTCTATTCCAAAACTACCTCCTTTACAATGAGCCTAACACTCCAATTTATAGAATTTTGAGAGGAGAGAAAAAGAGGGGGAAAATAAAATCCCAAAATCTATCCTTCAACCACTTGTAAGAGGTAGTAAATGAAGTGAAATGATGGTATGTTTCTTGCAAAAGGCCCCCCACATTGTCCCATAACTTGCAACAATGAGAAATGTTAGCCCATTCTCCATTGAATGCATCCCAACTACCAAATAAAATCACTGTTTCTAAACTAAGTAGATTTTCTCTGAAATAACCATTGACCCTTAATCAAATCAAGAATTTATGGATTTTTATGCATTGGGATCAAAGCCATGATTCTAATGGTACCAATTTTGTGCATTTTTGTTGAGAAATGTAAAATTTATGGCCTTCTGAGTGCACTGAACTATTTTGGGTTTGCATAAGCATTTATGTCATTTGGACGACCGGGACTGAGTGTTCGATTGATCGGGGCTGAGGACGTTTCCTTTATTTTAATATACCTACCCTCATAAAAATTAAGAAATCCATTTTTTTGGTGTAGAGGATGTCGTGCTCATTCCAAAAAGTCAAATTTCATGAAAATTGGAGCTCGGGTCAAAAGTTATGGCCATTTGATGTCCAAGAATTGATTTGCATTGTTTTCCTTTATGCAACTATTTAGGCTATTTTGGGTCTTGGTGTCCAAGTCGTCCTTGAAAAAATATCTGATCCACTGCAAGCCCCTTCCACGATATTTTCAGCAAAATTGGGCTTTCGGAAAACTTGTGTCCTATGCGTGATTTGGACCGTCCAGGCCATTCTTTTCGACTTGACCGATTCCTTCTTGGTGCGGAGATTTCAGCATTTTATGTGTTGTTTGTCCCTTTGTTGACCGGGCCATCGGGAATTTGACCTTGGCATCCACCGCATGTATCTTGACCCACTTTACAAATTGAATCTTTGGGAACTCACATCCCACACATACCTATGCGACTTGGGCCAAAAATATCCGACTTAATTGATTTGAATTACTGCAGTGATTTCGGCTATGCAGTCCCTCACAACCCAAGTGTCCCATGTGCAGCTTGGGACATTTAAACCCAATTTTTCTGATTCCTTTTCAAATCATTCATTTTGGCTTTCATGGGTCCTAGTGTCCCGACGTCCCGCGACCATTAGGGACAAAAATATCTTATTTTGCTTTGCAATACACTAGTGAAGCCAATTTTTGGATTCTTTCAATTTTTTCTAACTCCTTGAATTTTTTCCTTGGATTGAGGGGTTAGAAAAGAGCCAAAGGGACCTCCAAAACCTGATTTTTTTCTTTTACCATTTCTGCATGCTCAAGCCTGAAGATATAATGCGTGTTATCAAAATTACCATGAGGGTGGATTTTGGATAACACTAGGTTTTGTTTTAATTTTCTAGGTTTTCAATGTAGTAAAAAAATATCAAGCAATGTTGTGTGATCTAGTTGTAGGTTATACTAGGTTAACTATTTGTGTTTTCAAGTGTGCCCAAGGGTCCAAGTGTTGAACCCACGGATCTGATACCAATTGTAACACCTACAATTTTTTCGCACAAGACCAAAGATAAATCCCACTAAAATAGAAAGGAAAAATCACGAAATATTTTTTTATAAAATGGGTTGCAATAGGATAACCTTCAACTAGATTTAATTTATTTCTTGGTTAATAATTCATTCATTTTAATTAACAATTAATTATTATTATTTTAATTCAACATTTTGGGCTTAAATCCCCTTCCAGGGTTCCCGTTAAATTTCATTAATAACCCTTACAAGCCATTAGCTAAAATACCCTTATTACAACATTTATTTAATTTAGTATTATATTTCTAATGTCATTTATTGACTTAACATCCTAGGGTCAAGGTCTCATTTACCCTAACCATTTAATTTATTTCAAATATATTTTAACTCCTATAATAAACATTGTGTAAATTTAATTTATTCAATTCCTAAAGTCAAGGCATTTATAAAAAAGTCACTAAACTAAACAATAAGGTCACCTTTTAATCTTACCTCCTAATACCCCTTTATGTGGCCCCATTCACAAGTTACACATACATTTTATTTAAAATTATATTCCCACAAAAATCCTCACCTAAATTTTTTAGGGTTGATTATCAACAATAAGATAGATTCAATTTGGGCCCTTACATCTTAGGGATTCAAACCGTAATACCCCGCTTCAACGTTTACCCTAGTTCTTGCTTGGGTGACCCTGATGCTAAGTTTGGAATGGTTGTGTGTGCTCCCGCCCGACATGACCATTAGTTTATTTCGACATTGTCGTAGTGAAGGACTAACATCCTTCCTCTCTGTCTTGTCTCTCTGTGTCCTTGTCAATGCTTCTAGTTGTGGGCCTCCACAACATCCTTTATGATTACCCTATTAAAGGAAAATCGTGTTCTCGAATCCAAGGAGGTGGCTTGATTGGTGGTTTGGTGTTGTTAGGGTGTGTCCTAGGTTAAAAGGAATATCCATATAATAATAATAATAATGTATTTTTGATCCTTGACTATTGTTATTATTCATCAAGCTTCGATCATACGACTATTATGATAAAGATTAATAATTATTTTAAGCTTTAAAATAATAATAATAATAATGATATTATTAATTTATTGTCTATCGACGATTATTTTTATAATTATTTTATTGTTGATTTGTTATCAATTTTATTATTAATTATTGTTAAGCTTTTTTTTTTTTGGTCACTCCTGTAGATTGAGCCTCGATTTGCGCAAATGAAGAGGATGTCTGTTGTTGGCGCCATGGTTGGTTGTAGTCTTGTGTTTGCATTCAAAGCTTCAACCACATGCTTCCCCCTTGGCTCCACACATGCTTTGAAATTAATGGAAAATTTATTGGTAAACTTTGTCGAGATATTTCACCTACCGACCTTCCATCCTTTATGGTGATTTGTCCTTCTTGTTTTAGTGTGGGGAAAAGATTATCCCTATTGGCAGTGGGAGTGGTTGAACTTCTGCCGCTTTGTTTATTGCTTTTAATTTTTCCCCTCACCGTATACCTTCCTCCCTTGGCCGCTGGTTTTGTTTAGCTAGTTCTCCCTTTCTTCCTTGTTTTCCTATTGTTTTTCTCTTTCATTGTTGATGGCCACATGATTTTGGATCTCTATCCACTGGCTCCTATTTGTAGGATGAAAAAATCCCTCTTGATGTTGTCTACACATTTGCTGGAAAGGGCGAACTATGATGGCCATTTTTCTATTTCCTTTTATGAATTTCCTCTAGTTGTGGCATCCTTGAGACCACATCGAGTTTGAGGCATTTTTCAATTGTTTTCCACCTCGTGGGTGCCTCCACACTTTGAATACATGGATTTTATAGCAACATGCTTCTACATTTGATGAAAATATGGGTTTTTTCCTTGGTGCTTCGATGGATTCCCTGTCCTTCTCTCACGCCCCTTTTAATGCAGGATGGGAGGATGTTTGCAAGGCTTTGGGGTCTGGTATTCCCTTATCTCTCATGTGTTTCCTAGACCCTTTCATTAAACCCATTTGGTGTATAGTCTGCAATCTTACTAGTCTTTGAGACTACATTTCATTAGACATATGCAACTCATGGATCTTGGAGCTCCCTGCTTGTGCAACATGGAAAGGATTGAAGTTTTAGCATCCAACTAGTAGAGGAGATTAGATTTAACCCGGGGTTTGCTCTGCAGGCATGTGAGGTGTTTGGGTGACTTGTAAAAACTAGAGAATCAGGAAAGATAAACCTATCATTGCTACAATTACTAAAATTTAAAAATATCATGAAATGGAACCTTATCTTCCCTGAAATTGGTTGTCTCTGTTGCTTTTTTGTGGGTTTGTATGCCTTGCTGGGAAATCTCTCCTTCCTCTTGTAATCTTCTTGTTTTAGCTATAATAGTTGTCAGTGTTAAAGTGGACAACATAGATGTATCCCTCTTCTCTGGTTGTTGTGTGTTCATGCTTGAATGATCAACCTTCTACCATTATTAGCTACATTTTTGGGTTTGAGTATCAAGTTTGTCATGTTGTTTATAACTAGTGTTTTTGTTGTGAAAGCAAGCCTGTTGTATTTATAAATCTCTTGCTTTTCATACAAGCTTATTACATTTGGGTTTGAATTTCTTCTTGGATAATCGAGTTGCTTCTATTTTTGTGAACTTTTAGATCTGGTTATTTAAGTAGTTGCTATTGGTGTGTAATCGCAACACCCTGAATGTCTACAACTCGAAAGGTTTAAAATATTAGTGTGAATGGATAACATCGAGATTTTCCCAAAGTGTGGGAATTTTCAATAGGGAAATCTCTCCGGATGAAGGTTGGTTCATATTCCTCTATTCAGATGCACACCTTCATATTGTAGAGGATCTACTCTAAAACCTACTCTAACTTACCAAGGAGACAGGGTTAAGAAGATGGAAGAAAATAAACCTAAACTAACAAAGGTGATGCACCAAAGGAATGCTTGAACACTTACTTTTCCATTAAACACAAACCGTTAAAAATGAAATATAACCACCATGCACAGATAACCAGGATTGTAATGAGAGATCAAGAAGATGCAATAACAAAAGAGAGGGTTGAAAATCATCCATAGACTTTTTATTGTTGCTCCAAAGATTTGATACAATGCATTAAAATGGCCAAGAGGCAAGATTGCATTTACAATTTAGATGGGAGGTTTGAACTCCATAAATTCACTTCAGACAAGAGAAGAAGGGAGGGTGCCAAACCAAATGTCCAACATTTAGAAAATGACCCTCCTTACAATATATAGGAAGAATTAGAGAAAGGGAGAGAAGAATTTGAATTCTATCTTCAACCACCAAAAATGCATTGAATTTTTCTGAAATCATGATGTGTTCTTCTGCAAAACCCATGCCTCCATGTGCTGTTTCTTGCTGGGAAAGAAAGGAAGCCCATACTTCATTATGGTGGTAGGTGAGAAACCTAGGACACCTCTAAAATGGCGAACTATATTTCTTCATTTTTAATAACTTAGTCTCACTAATTTTAAGATATCCACTCTTAGTTGAGTAGAAGACGTTGAGAGATTTCCAAAAAGTCCTTTCTTGTGCAAATCCAAGCTCCTAGTCAAAAGTTATGGTCATCTGAAGGTCGAGGTGTCATTTTGTAAAAAACGGCCCTAAGTTTTGTATATCTTTAAATTAGTGGGACTAAGTTAGTCAAAATGAAGAAATACAATCTTTGCCATTTTGAAGGTGTCGAGCTTCCCATCTACCACAATAATGAAGGTATGGGCTTCCTTTCTTTCCTTTCTCTCCTTTCTCTCTCATTCTTCCTATATAACATAGAGGAGGGGAATTTTTCTAAAGGTTTGATATTTTTTCTTTGCACCTTCCCTTCTTCTCTGATATGTAAGTGGATTTGTGGAGTTCAAACCTCCCATCTAAACTATAAATGCAATTTTGCCTCTTGGCCATTGTAATGCACTGTATCAAATTTGTGGAGCAATAAAATAAGTCTGTGGATGATTTCAACCCTCTCTTGTGTTCATTTCCTTCATCTAATCTCTCATTGTAGTTTTGGTTATCTGTGCATGGTGGTTATATTACACTTTTAATGGTTTTTGTTTTATTGCAAAGAAGGTGTTCAACATTCTTTTGGTGCATTACATTTGTTAGATAATGTTTATTTTCTTGTATCTCCTTAACCCTATCTCCTTGGCAAGTTAGAGTAGATCCCTAAAAATTTTATGTGTACACGTGAATAGAGGAATAGGAACTGACCTTTATCCAAAGAGGTTTCCTAATTGCAAGGTCCCACACTTTGGGAAAATCTCCATGTTATGCAATCACACTGAAAGTCTTAACCCATCGAGTTGCAGAAATTCAGGGGTTCTGTGATTACGCATCAACACTTGGTTCTATCATTCTTCAAATTTTGAAATGAATGCAACCTCTGAAATCCCAAAATTTAGACTTTTAGACATTTTCATTTCGAGAGATTGAAAAAGCTGCTCATCTCGCCAAATTTTCGTGAGAGTTCAAATTAAGACCCCAAACCTTTAAAACTCCAAAACCTAAAAGTATGAAATTTCAGACTTTCGATTTCGGCTTTTACACTCACCAAGATCCCGAAACTTGAAATTCTAAAATTTCAGACTTTCAGAGTTTCGAGTTTTGGAACTTTTCCTCCATTTTTCCAACTTCACACTCTAAGAGTTCCAAAACCCTAAAACCCGAAAGTCCGAAATTTCAGACTTTAAACGTTTTGGGTTTTAGAAACCTTTTATCCTTTTCTAACTTTTTCCGCCAAGAAATCTAAAACCCTAAAACCCAAAATATGAAATTTTAGAATTTCAAAGTTTCAGATTTCAAAAATTTTTCCTCCATGCTTTGAATCCCCAAATCCACCTTAGGCCATCTACGAAAAGCTCCACCTATGAAGTACGAAATTGGAATTTCAGACTTCTTCTTTTCCCAAATATCTGTAACTTGCTCGGGCCTACTTTAACCTTAATCATTCAACTCCTCTTAATGGATCAACTCCTCCATTTTTTGCATGCAAGCTTATTTGTCCAATTTTTCCCAAGGGGAAAAATTGGATAAAAATTTGGTGACTCACGGGATCACCTACCTGCTAGGTGAAAGACCAGTTGCCTTGAAGTATCCATTGGGCATGGAGTCATGAATGATAGCTTGATATTGATCTTGTACTTAAAACTTGAACTCGAATGCCTGCAATTTTGATCCTCAACTTTGCTTTGCTTTTGCAATCTCAATATTCCTAAGAGAATCTTGAAGACGAGATTTGTGAGAGTAGAAAATTGTGTTGACCCTAGAACTTTCACTTTTGCACTCGAAATGGATGTTACAACATTCAACTTTGGAGGGACATTGAGTTGTACAATGATACAACCTGGGAGCAATAAAACATTTGCCAAAGGCACTTAAGGAAATTTAAACCTAAGCTACTGATGAGACAAATGTGCATACACACTTAGATGAATTAAAATCCTAAGCTAATATTTATAAGGCTGAAACCTTTTGTTTCAATAGCAATGTTTAAGATAGATCCCGTTAACTTAATCGAAGCTCCTCTCCATCCAATGTAGACAATTGGAAGGAATTGCTACTTTTACATCCTATGACCATGTAGGGGCCACTCCAAATGGCATCAAATTTGGAATGGCTTCCTAGTTTTGCCCAATCTGCATCCCACTTTAGAACTAAGTCCCCTTCCTAAAAGGTCCTTTCTCTTGATTTCTTATCAAACCATCTTTTAATTAAGGCTTGATCCTTCTCCATTGTTTGAACTACATGTTCTCTGATCTCTTCCAATTCCGCCATTCGCATACCTAGCCTTCATTGGTTCAAACTCGAGACAACTCCAACTACTTCCCGCTCTAATGCGGTATTTCTAATAATATAGAAACAATGCCTCTTTTCCATAGACCATCTTGTAAGAGGAATTAGCTATTGACCTCTTTGGTGTGATCCTTTCAGCCCATAATGTTGATTTTAGCATTGTATGCCATGTCCTCTAGTTTTCATCTAAAGTCCTTCTGATGATTCTTAGCAAATTCTTGTTTGTGGACTTTGCCTGCCCATTACCCTATGGGTAATAGTTTGAAGAGGTGCTCAAGTATATTCCATTCTTGAAAGCCCATTCTATGATCTTGGAACCTAGGAATGCTAATGCATTGTCTGATATGATAGTGGTCGGTATTCCAAACCTAGTCACTATCCCTTCATAAAAGTCTAGTATGCTAGACTCGTTTTCTTATTTGAGTGCTACCGCCTTGGTCCACTTGGTGAAATAGTCTTTTGCTATGAGAATACACTTATGGCTTTGGCTATAATTTGGATTGATGACCCCAGTGAAGTCCAATCCCCATTGCATGAATGGTTGGTTAACTAAGATTAGATGCAATGGAAGTGCTACTAACCTTTCCTTGCCTGTGAAGAACACACATTTTTTACATTTCTTGATCCAGTGTAATAGTCACTAAACACTGTGGGCCAATAGTAACCTACCTTCATTATCTAGAGAGCTATTACCCATGGCGAAAATTGACCTCCAACCTCTCCATCATGGAATTCCTATAACAACCTCTCGATTTGACTTGTTCCATGCATCTTAGTAGAACACCATTGATGTCCCTTTTGAACAAAACACCATCAACAAACACATATGGAATGGATTGTAATCTAAAGTATCTCCTCTTTACTTTACACATTTCTAGGGTGCATAGGCCTGTTTTTGAATGTGTATCATATTTTGATTCCAACAAGGGATAGGCACATTATAATTTTCTTGTTTTTGATCGTCTTGTAATACCAAGACAAATTCATTTCCATTTCTTGCATAAATTTTTTGACTCGAGGGTAGTTTGTTCACATAGTCCCTTCCCATGGACCATCTTAGTGAATTTAATTTCAATGTCATATTCCATGACATGAGTGATCTATTCTACATGTTTCTCATTCAGATATTTGTTCAAAAGGAAGTCCTTCACTATGGCATGGGAAAATAGTAGTTGGATCTTGTTGTTTGAAACCGGTGTTTGAACTTCTTTAAACTCCTAATCACTAGAAGGAAATGCTTTTCAATGGAGCATCTCACTTCATAGTCCTCCAAACTTTGATGAAGAAGGAAACCGATTGTTTGGACCCTCTTTGTTTTGCTTTGCATTAGGAATGCAAAAATCGTGTTCCCACAACCAAAGGCATAGAGCATGAAGTCCTTTGAGAAGTCTCTGATTGACAAGAGTTGGAGCTTGAGATATAACCTCTATTATAGCCTCAAAATGGCCTTACCCTCGGTGTCCACCTAAATTCCATACTCTTTTTTAACATAACCGTTATTGGCTTCACAAGAGCAAAAAGTTTGGCACAAATATGCGGACAAAATTGATCATTCCTAAGAAGCTTTGAAGAGTCTTCTTATAACTTAGAAATAGTAATACTTGAATTAATTCAACTCTCTCTAGGTCAATTGTTAATCCTTCCTTTGACACAATGTGGACTAGGATCTTTGCCTTTATGAGCCAGAAATATGTTTTTTTGGGATTCAATGATACCCAAAATCTCCTACACCTTTGAAAGACTTGTCTCAGATGAAAGAGGTGATCTGCTGCATTTTTGGAGAACATAGTGATATCGTCAAGATATACCAGCACTATTTTGTTAATCAACCCCTTGAATTCCATGTTCATTGCCTTTTGGAAAGTGGCTCCAACATTTGACAATCCAAATGACATTTTCTTGTAGGCATAGGTGCCCCACTTAGTGGTGAAATCCATTTTGAACTGATCATCTTCTTTCACCATGATCTAATTACACTCTAAGTAGCCATCTAGGAGAGATAACCTTTCTAGAACCAGCTACTACTTGTAGGATTTGTTCCATTAAAGGGAGTGGGTAGTGGTCTTTGAGAGATGCTCTATTCAAGTCTTGGAAGCCCATGCACAACCTAGTTTCTCCATTCTTTTCTGATTTGGAACCAAGTTGGCTACCCACTTGAATGCTTGATTGGAAATATAATGCTCACCTCTATTAGCTTGTTTATCTCTTTCTTCATAAGAGGTTCAATGTGTGGGTTGTGCATGTATTTTCTTCTTCTTGATAGGATTAGCATATGGATCAGCCTAATATTGATATTGTACTTGAAACTTGAACTCGAATGCACTCGTAATTTTGATCCTCAACTTGCTTTGCATACTTGCAATCTCAATATTCCTAAGAGAATCTTGAGACGAGATTTGTGAGAGTAGAAAATTGTGTTGACCCTAGAACTTTCACTTTTGCCTCGAAATGGACTCTGACATTCAAATTTGGAGGGACATTGAGTTGTACAATGATACAACCTAGGAGTAATAAAACCTGTGCCAAAGGCACTTAAAGAAATGAAACCTAAGCTACAACGAGACAAATGTGCATACACACTTAGATGAATTAAAATCCTAAGCTAAGATTTATAAGGCTGAAACCTTTTGTTTCGAATAGCAATGTTTAAGATAGATCCCGTTAACTAGAATCGAAGCTCCTCTCCATCTAATGTAGACAATTGGAAGGAATTGCTACTTTTACATCCTATGACCATGTAGGGCCACTCCAAATGGCATTAAATTTAGAATGTCTTCCTTGCTTTGCCCGATTTGCATCCCACTTTAGAACTAAGTCCCCTTCTTAAAATTTCCTCTCTTGATTTATTATCAAACCATCTTTCAATTAAGGCTTAATTCTTCTCCATTGTTTGAACTACATGTTCTTTGATCTCTTCCAATTCTCGCTAGTTCTACATACCTAGCCTTCATTGGTTCAAACTCGATAACTCAACCGCTTCATGAGCTCCAATGCAGGTATTTCTAATGATATAGGAAACAATGCCTCTTTTCCGTAGACCATCTTGTAAGGGAATTAGCTATTGACCTCTTTAGTGTGATCCTGTCACCAATTAATGTTGATTTTAGCATTGTATTCCATGTCCTCTAGTTTTCATCTAGAGTCCTTCTGATGATTCTTAGCAAATTCTTGTTTGTGGACTCTGCCTGCCCATTACCCTATGGGTAATAGTTTGAAGAGGTGCTCAAGTAGATTCCATTCTTGACAGCCCATTCTGTGATCTTGGAACCTAGGAATGCCAATTCATTGTCTGATATGATAGTGGTCGGTATTCCAAACCTAGTCACTATCCCTTCATAAAAGTATAGTATGCTAGACTCGTTTGCTTATTTGAGTTCTCTTGCCTTAGTCCACTTGGTGAAATAGTCTTTTGCTTTGAGAATACACTTATGGCTTTGGCTATAATTTGGATTGATGACCCAAGTGAAGTCCAATCCCCATAAGCATGAATGGTTGGTTAATCGAGATTAGATGCAATGGAAGTGCTTTGCTAACCTTTCCTTGCTTCGTGAAGAACACACATTTTTTTACATTTCTTGATCCAAGTGTAATAGTCACTAAACATTGTGGACCAAGCGTAACCTACCTTCATTATCTAGAGATCATTACGCATGGAGAAAATTGACCTCCACCTCTCCATCATGGAATTCCTATAACAACCTCTCGATTTGAATTGTTCCAATGCATCTTAGTAGAACACCATTGATGTCCCTTTTGACAAAACACCATCAACAAACACATATGGAATGGATTGTAATCTAAAGTATCTCCTCTTTACTTCACACATTTCTAGGGGAATAGGCCTATTTTTTGGATGTGTATCATATTTTGATTCCAACAAGGTATAGGCACATTATAATTTTCTTGTTTTTGATCGTCTTGTAATACCAAGATGCAGATTCATTTCCATTTCTTGCATAAATTTTTTTACTCGAGGGTAGCTATTCACATAGTCCCTTCCCATGGACCATCTTAGTGAATTTAATTTCAATGTCATATTCCATGACACGAGTGATCTATTCTACACATTTCTCATTCGATATTTGTTCAAAAGGAAGTCCTTCACTATGGCATGGGAAACTAGTAGTTGGATCTTGTTGTTTGAAACCAGTGTTTGAACTTCTTTAAACTCCTAATCACTGAAGGAAATGCTTTTCAATGGAGCATCTCACTTCATAGTCCTCCAAACTTTGATCAAGAAGGAAACCGATTGTTTGGACCCCTCTTTTTTTGCTGCATTAGGAATGCGTAGAAATCGTGTTCCCACAACCAAAGGCATAGAGCATGAAGTCCTTTGAGAAGTCTGGATTGACAAGAGTTGGAGCTTGAGATATAACCTCTATTATAGCCTCAAAATGGCCTTGGCCTCACTGTCATCAACCTAAATTCCATACTCTTTTTTAACATCAACGTTATTGGCTTCACAAGAGCAAAAAGTTTGGCACAAATATGTAGACAAAATTGATCCTTCCTAAGAAGCTTTGAAGAGTCTTCTTATAACTTAGAAATAGTAATGCTTGAATTAATTCAACTCTTTCTAGGTCAATCGTTAATCCTTCCTTTGACACAATATGGCCTAGGATCTTTTCCTTTATGAGCTAGAAATATGCATTTTTTGGGATTCAATGATACCCAAAATCTCCTACACCTCCCGAAAGACTTGTCTCGATGAAAGAGGTGATCTGCTGCATTTTTAGAGAACATAGTGATATCGTCAAGATATACCAACACTATTTTGTTAATCAACCCCTTGAATTCCATGTCCATTTCCTTTTGAAAGTGGCTCCAACATTTGACAATCCAAATGACATTTTCCTGTAGGCATAGGTGCCCCACTTAGTGGTGAAATCCATTTTGAATTGATCATCTTCTTTCACCATTATCTGATTATACCCTAAGTAGCCATCCAGGAGAGATAACCTTTCGTAACCAGCTACTACTTGTATGATTTGTTCCATTAAAGGGAGTGGGTAGTGGTCTTTGAGAGATGCTCTCTTGAAGTCTTGGAAGCCCATGGACAACCTAGTTTCTCCATTCTTTTTCCCGACTGGAACCAAGTTGGAAACCAAGCTTGAACGCTTGATTGGAAATATAATGCTCACCTCTATTAGCTTGTTTATCTCTTTCTTCATAAGAGGTTCAATGTGTGGGTTGACTGGTATTTTCTTCTTCTTGATAGGATTAGCATATGGATCCAATTCAATTGTATGTTGTGCTAGCTTCATATTGAATCCTTCCAGTCCTCATAAATCTAGGTGAAGACGTCTCAAAACTCTTGGAAAAGTTGTATGAAATCATATCTTTTTCTTCAGTGTCCACTTTTCCAATTTGAATTGTTTTTCCCTCTCCAACTGAGATTGGCTCTGAATCTTCTCACTTGACTTGTATGTTGGATTTCTTTTCTTAAATCGGTCATTAGGATTGAAGATATACTCCAATGTTACTAAAGCTTTGGGAAGCTTGTTTTTCCACAACTTCACCACTTTATCCCCTCGCATCGCCGCTCTAATTTTTATTGATTCCTAGCTAAGAATTCAGCCTCTTCTTACTAAAAATGGACAATCATGATCGTTCTCAAACACCCGCCACCTTGTGTTGTTATTTGAACTCCTGAATTACAATCACATGGATATGTGGTTGTGTTTTGTCTCTTTTGATGCTATCCACCACATCAAAAGTTTCTCCAACTGCTGCGAGCCTATCTGCAACTTCATTTTTCTTCCTAGGTATGGACTCAATGTTGAAAGCTTTGAAGTCATCCATTAGGTCCCATTGCATGTTTTTGTAGCTCTTGATTAGGTCATTATTTACAAAATGTTGCCCCATGACTTGGTTCATGATTAGCTCCCTATCACCAAATACTTGTAAATTCTTTATGCCTCTTTTCCTGGCCCAATGAAGTCCATGAATCAAAGCCTCATATTCAACTATGTTATTTGAACATGCAAACTAAAATATGAAAGTTGAGTAATACTTGATGCCAGCATTGCACTTCCTCCAAAGACCTTGTTTGCTTCTTGAACCATCAAAAATAGTTTCTAAACTTTTTTTCATCCTTATTTTCTAGCTTGGGGATGTCGTGAATGCATGAAGTTTCTTCGTACACAATATACAACCAATTCGATTCTTCAATTTCCATAAATGGGTAAAATGCATGCCTTTTGTTCACCCATTCATCCAGAGTTAAATCTGGAATACCCTCAACTTTAGTACATGTTTCTAGATCATTTGAACACTCTTTTGATCAAAGGATGAGAAAGTCACATTGATAGGAATTGGTACATGAGGCTCAATGTAGAAGTTTGCAACCGGTTCTGACTCGATGGTTACCTTGGCTCCATATCTTGTTCTGAAAATCATGTGTGACCAATCAGAGATAGATACCTACCAATTCTGCTATGAATTTTCTTAATAGACACAATGCGAAGAGTGGTGGTAAGTCAATAAAAGATACATCTTACAAGACTGTGACATTAACACAAGAATGTAATGTTAGGCTTAACCCCTTGATAACCCCAACCGTTCTTCTGTTGTTCCATCCAGCCGCACTACTCCTTTCAGCACCGGCTCATACTTTAGACCCAATTGATCTGCTATTTGCTTCGGCATCACTGAGCTACTTGCCCTTGAATCGATCATGCACTTATGTACCAAGTGGTTCCTAATAATCAATGACACATAGAATGGTGGAGGATTCAAATTTTTGATTAGTTGACCCCCATCTTGTTGCACTACATTAGTGAGAACTTTCTCTTGTCCTTGGTTTGATCTATTCAAGACAGTACCAATTGGCTATTACGACCTACAACAAATCTTGTTGTCCTAGGATTTTCAGTGACTCCCACATGGAAATATTCACATGTGTTTTCTTCATTTGATTGATGATATTGAAAGGGGATGAATTATCCTTTTATTTCCCTTTACTTGGTATACCTTTTCTTACACATTGGCTGGAACTTGACCGCCGCAATGGGTGCCTTAGGCTGATTTGATGCATTTGGAGCTACATTGGGTCTACTAACTCCTTGTTGTGTAGGAGTGGCCTAAAAACAACTCGGATTAGACGCCTTTACCTCCTATATGTTCCTCTTTTTTGACCGTGTGTTGGCAGCTACACCATGGAAAGGTAGTTGGTTAACTCCATAGAAGTATTCTATTTACCAAATAACCAATGTAGTTTCTATTGGGGGCATCTCTGGCTGAGTTTTGTGCTACTTGATTTCCCTCTTGAATTGGTTCTTGGGACACACCAATGGTCTGTACCATCAAGGCCTGATTTAGTACACCATTGAAACACATTGATTGATTGTGAGGTAGATTGTAGGGGTAACACCATTCATACTCTTGTGCCATGTTGTTTTGTGTTAGAACCAAGGCTCTTGATGTTGAAGTTGCATTTGGATCATATGGTTGGAATGGCCTGACAGCTTGAGGTTGTCCCTAGTTCTGGTTTTGATTTCCTACCTAATTTTGTGGTCTATTTTACTTGGTATGGGGCCTAGCGTGATATTGATTTTTAGGCTGATACGACCTAGAACTCTGAGCTTGTTGTCTCTTGATAGTCACTAGCTCATTTCCTAGTTTTTGTAGCTACTTCATAATCTCCTGCAATTCCTTTGAAGTGCTTGAAGAAGTAGAAGTGTCACCGTTGCTTTGATTCCTAGAGGGTGGAATTGTATTCAAATTTGGTGTTTGACTAGATGAAGGAGCTCCCATGTTCGGATAGAGAGGCATTTGTGGCCTTGGTGCTAGCTTACCAGCTTGAATCAAGCAATTTTCATCTCTAATAGAAATATTATAGGCTGCGGGTAAGGTTATACCTCCCATTGATTATATCATCATGGCTATATCTGAATTTATAGCCTTCAAGAAATAGAGGAATGCTCCTTTGGTAGTTGGTCTAATAGTTATTGGAATCCTATCCCATGTCCTCTAGAACCTGAAGTTGAAATCGGTCAACTGTTCATTAGGAGCCCTCTTAATAGTTGTCAATTGTTCCAATAAAGACATATTATCTCCCTTTTCCCCAAATTGATTATGGAGGGCTATGCATAAATGATCCCAATTATGGATAGACCTTGTTGTTAGGCTCCTAAACCATTGCAAAGATTTACCTTTAAAATATGAAGCTAACAATTTGACCACAATATCCATTTCATTGATTTCATGAATTACACAGACATTGGCGATGTCCTGATGTGGTCAATAGGAGTAGTATGATTTTACCTTGTGAAATAGGGAATATTATTTAGTGCCACAATTGGAACTAGATTTTGAGCATTTAGGGAAAGTGGGCTACTTCCTGTGAAGTTGACATAGGGATTGGGTTGCGCCATCCTGATTGGTTGGAGAACTCTCATTGATTGAAGAAAAGGTCTACCAGTTAAGGTGTAGACAAGGTCCTATTAGGTGGAGATGGTGATCTTTGTGGTCTTCTTCCTCTCCTTCCTCTACTTGGTGATAATTGCAAGTAGACAAATAGTCCCTCTTCTCGAGTATCATACCTAGTTTGAATTCTTCTCATGTACTTGGGCAACCTATGCTGCTACACCACTGAATTCTATCCCTTCGAGTCACCAGATGTGTTGGGAAATGAGCCTCAAAAGGCTGTATTTTTCCAAGTTACACACCAAACTCGACAAAATAAAAATGAAAACCTTGAAGGACCTATGTATTTGAGATTCTAGAGGTTGAAATTTGATTTGGAATGACAGTCCCAAAAACTTGAAAATGTGAGACTTTTGAATGTCTAAAACCTGAAACCTAAAATTTGGAGAAGTCCGAAATTTTGAAATTCCAAAACCCAAAGTTCTAAAGTTCCCAAACCTGAAATCTCAAACTCCAAAACCCAAAATTCAAAAAAACTCAAAAATTTCAAAGTAAAAATTATTAAAATCTAAAAATATCATTTTGAAGGTTATCTCCCGATATATTAACTCATGAAATTTGGACTTGATTTGAGCAAGTTAAGCGCATGAAAATTGATTTCGGAGTTTAGCTTAAGAGGTGAAAAGTTCGAAATTGGAGAAATTGCAATTTCTAAGTTTGAATTTGATGAAAATTCCTTAAAATATTATGGAATGACCTCTTTCTCCCACCGGGCATGCCAAAATTGTTGATGTGTAATCATAACACCCCTGAATGTCTACAACTTGATAGGTTGAAACTCTCAGTGTGATTGCATAACATAGAGCTTTTCCCAAAGTGTGGGACTTTGCAATCGAGAAAGTTATCTAGATGAAACCCAATTCCTATTCCTCTGTTTAGATGCACACATTCATATTGTAGAGGATCTACTCTAAAAATTACTCTAACTTTCCAAGGAGACAGGGTTAAGAAGATGCAAGAAAATAAACCTAAACTAAAAAGGTGATATACCAAAGGAATGTTGAACACCTTCTTTGCCATTAAACAAAAACCATTAAAAATGATATAAAACCACCATGCAAAGATAATTGGGATTGCAATAAGAGACCAGAAGATGCAATAACAAAAAGAGAGGGTTGAAAATCATCCACAAACTTTGAAATTCACTTGCACACAAGAGAAGAAGGGAGGGTGCAAACCAAATGTACAACCTTTAGAATAATTCCCCTCCTTACAATATATAGGAAGAATTAGAGAATTGAGAGAGAAGAATTCGAATTCTATCTTCAACCACCCAAAAATGCATTGAATTTGCCTACAACAATTATGGGCTCATCTCAGTAAACCCATGCCTCTATGTATTGTTCCTTGTTGGGAAAGAAAGGAAGCCCATACTTCATTATGATGGTAGGTTAGAAACCTAGGACACCCTCTAAAATGGTGAACTGTATTTCTTCATTTTGATTGAATTAGTCTAACTAATTTTAAGATATCAAAAAGTCCTTTCTTGTGTAAATGAGCTCCTTGTCAAAATTTATGGCCATCTGAAGGTCAAGGTGTCATTCTACAAAAAAATGTGGGTGGTTGGCTTTGTAATTCTTTAGAGTCCGAAATGCATGCAACCTCCGAAATCCCAAATTTAGAATTTCAAAATTTTCATTTTGGACATCAAACATTGTTCATCTCGCTAATTTTTCTTGAGAGTTTCAAAGTCTCAAACCCGAACCTCCAAAACTCAAAACCCAAAATTCCAAAATTTTGGACTTTCGAGTTTTAGATTTCAGGATTTTGCACTCACCAAGATCCATGAAACCCTAAAACCTAAAAGTCTAAAATTTCAGAATTTCAGGTTTCAAAACTTTTCCTCCTTTTTTTGAACTTCACGCTCGAGAGTTCTAAAACCCGAAACCTAAAAGTATGAAATTTTAGACTTTTGGAGTTTTAGGTTTTGGAAACCTATTTTATTTTTCCAACTTTGGTCAGCGAGAACTCTGAAACCCCAAAACTCGAAAGTACCAAATTTTGGACTTCCTGAGTTTCAGGTTTTGGAAACTTTTCCTCCATGCTGAGTCCCTAAAATCTACCTTAGCCCATCTCCGAAAATATCCACCTCCGAAGTATGAAATTTTAATTTTGGACTTCTTGTTTTCCTGAAATATCTGTAACTTACTCGGGCTTGATTCAACCTTATTCCCCAACTCCAAAATGCAAGCCCTCTTGATAGATCAAATCCTCCATTTTTGCTGCGTGTAAGATCTCGTTTGTCCAAATTTTCCCAAGGGGAAAACTTGCAATGTGACAGCTTACCTTTTCGTAGAATGCCTCTTCCGAGTAAAAGTGTGCGAGTTTTATTTATCATTTAGGTTTATAACCCCCTCTTCTTTTTCTATTTTTCGTTATATAAACTGGATTAGTGGAATCAAGTATAGTGTAATTTTACCTTTCATCTATGGTATGTTGAGAATAGTTGACGAGGTTATGACAACCTTGCTTTAGAAAATAGCCAATAGATGGAACCCGATCCGGGTTGACTATAGTTTTATGGACACTTAATCACCCTTTTGGATTATGAAAACAAATCTCAAAATTGTTATTGTTTTTTGGTGTTACCCAACCATGGAGTGGTGTGGTTTTTGAGGTTTGTTAGACCTCCATGTTCTCTTTTCTCGGACTAAATAAATGTTCCCTTTGAACTATGCCACAGGTTTACAATTGTTTTTGAGTGCTTGACTACGGTGGTTGTTTTAAGTATGGAGGGAGCATCATGGCATTGGGTACGTGGTTACTTAGTTATTTTGCACCTTTTTTATTCCTTTATAATTGATTATGATGCTAGACATTTACCCAATTTCTTGATGATCATCGGTGTAGGTCCAAGATGTTTAAGGTTTTCCTTAAGGGGCACTTTGATCATTCCTTATGAAGCTTGAACCACAGCTAAAATTTTTAGTCACCGAGATTTGAAGTTCATATGTGCATTTATGGATATTACTCTTTTTTATTAGGACTACCTTGACTTAATTATGATATGTGATGGCTTTTGGTGGCTTATATATTTATGCATCTTGCTGATTTTGTTGGAAAATGTTAATATTTTTATTGAAAATTGGATGATCTATGTTTATTAATATCTTGTTGACTTATGATAGAACTGTTAAGATTATTACGTAAATTTGGGGTGTTTATATATTTAGATACATTTTTGAAATATGATTGAAGTTGTTGTCAAGTTAACGACATTGGTGATTCATGTAAATGCATTTTTTAAAGGAGTGGTTTGATTATGGTAACAAGGGTTGCATTAAAAGGAACTTGTGATGGAAAGGGGTTATCCATTTTATTTAAACCAAAACTATAGACTTTTGAGGAAGCTTGCAAATCCATAATGTTACAAAACTTGGATGGATGTTTAGAGTACTAACTTGTATAACGGAACTCTCTTTTACACTCGACATTTTATTTCTAACTCTTTAGGCCTATGGTTTTACTTGTTTGGTGGTTAAAATTTTGTTGCTTTTGAGACCATGTTCTTAACTGAGGTATAAGACTTTCTTCTTAGATTGGCATGGTGGAAATTTTATTTTTAACTTAAGGAGTTGTTGTTTTGAGCTTCGATCCAATTCTTGAAATAGAATGTTTCCCTTTCTTGATATTGTTAGATAATAGCTTATTGTTGCTATGTGTAGTCTTATCTTGCTCAGTTCTCACGAACTGACTCAGTTATTAATTTTTGCAGATGGCTTATGCGAGTAGATGAGGGAAATACTTGTAGAATATTGCATCAATCTTGGTTATGAAGTTCTTTTGTACGAATAATTTTTATGTTGTAAAACTCTAGAAAGGGTCCCGTGGAAATTTTAGAAGAGGGTCAGTGCCTTAGTATAATGTATTGTGGAGTAATGTTGTCTTAACTATTGAAACCTTGGCTTGTTTTACTATTGTGGAAAAATATAAAATTTGATTACCGTATTGTTATGAGTGGTTTTAATGGATTATAGGAATTCTAAGAATAGTATAGTATTGCTTGATCAATGTTGTTACTCTCTTGTTCCCTAGTCATAGTTCCATAGAATTGTTTTGTCCCTTTGGGTTGTGCATCGTGTTGGAAAGAGTTGATGTAACCATGTATAGTTTTCACAAAAGAGTAATGGTAAACTTTTCTCTTGAGATAAAATGTTGTGTTGTAAACCCTTTTAGGATATAGTAATTATGTCATTGTAAGCATAATAATATGGTTGGTTAATAATTATAAAAGCTAACACACACACACACACACAATAAATTAATGTATATGTGATCTACTTGATAACATTTGAGTCCTTAAGTGATCAAAGAAGAAACTATCTTTTGTAAAGAAAAAAAATTATATACCTTGCTACCCCTAGCTAAACTAATGAACATTATCCTTTTATGGTGAATTCTTAAACGATCTTAAGGTGAAATCAATGATTAGATTTTGGAAGATAATAAGGTCATAATAAGTAGGAGGAGACTGATTAGAAACCATTCAATCTATCTCACCCTTTTGAAAACGTAATTTGTATACTTATGTCAATCTCGTCAAGTGAAGCCTAAGTGAAACCTTTAATCATTTTGGATAGATTCTTAGCCCAATAAAATCCTGGTTAATAACTAATGAGATCTTAAAGATGAATCCAATTCGATCTTCTTCCTCTAACTTCTTCAAAAGTGCTTTGTAATCTTCTCTTAATTGTTGTTAAACATTTGATCCTTGCACAAGGAGGTGGTAGTTCGAAACTAAATGGTACTTTCCCTCAACTAGAGCTTGTGCTCACCACCTTGTGCAATGGAGGTAGGAAAAATATTTAGTAGCTTGAGTATGAATAAATAACCTTGTGAGAATTGGAAAATGTCCTTTATAAATCAAATGAATTAAGTTATTGACATATTATAGATGGTCCTCTTTTTGAAAACTTGATCTTAAGCTAATTAGTCTTTAGTATAAAAGAAAGAAGTTCACCTTTGTAAGGATAATTTTATGAATCAAAACATGAATCTTCTAGATCATAAAGTCAAGTTTGAAAGACATTTTTAGTAAATACATAACCTTAAAAGATTTCACACCATGGGATGTCCTTAACTGTAACTATGTATTGTGTTTGTACTATTACGGTGCCTCGTCAAGAGAATAGTGAATTTTTCATGATGGGTGTGGTATGATTCCTTGTTGCCTATGTGGTCAATGTTTTTCCCAACCCGTCGTGATTAGTTTTATTCCATTATGACCTCTTGTTGGGTTGTTTATACTTTAAAAAAATTACGCAACCTTTCCCATATCTTTGTATGCGTGATTTGTAGGTGTTACACTTGGTATCAGAGCAGGTTCATGCTCTTGTACCTTTGGGAAAAATTAGAGTTGTGATGGTGTTGCGTGATGGTGGTGGATATTAGAATAGTAATGTGATATAAGCATGATGTGAACTATGTTGTAATTGTGATATTGTGAGCGCACATGTTGTGTATGTCACTTAGTGCATGACTGTTGGCATGTTGATGTGTTGGAGATGAGAGTATTCTCTCTCCTTTTCAGGAATTCAATGAGAATTTGAGTGTGAAACACTATCTTGTTGTGTGTGTGGAAGAAATGTGATTGTTGATTTCGAGTGTTGGATCCTTTTGGCATTTTTGATGTGTGGGTGTGCTGATATGTTGTATGACAAGGTTGATTTGTAGTGAACTGGACTTCATAATGATGTCATTATCATTTGTATAGAAATGTGTGTGTCCCCATGTTATATGGAAGTTGACTGTATGTTGTAATTGTGCTCATCATAATTATAATTCATGTAATATGTAATGATTCATGTCATGATTTAGGGACATATGGTGAGTATATGATCCCTATTGTACAATGATTACAATTTGGGTGCAACATGTGGTAATGTGGTGTGTTGTAAACCATGAATGTAATGTATGTGATATACCTGTATCGGGTACCATGCATAAGACGCTATGGTTAATGTGCGTGAACCACCATTGTGTTAGTGATGTAGTTGCATGTTATGTTGTGAACCTTACACTAACCGAACTTGAGGGAAATTGGTAAAAGTGTATGTTTGGAGTGAGGGAATGTGTACCATTGGCCAGAAACTCAAGCTGACCTTAGATTCAGTAGATGATGAATTGTGATCCTATTTCTCTCTCCTTTTGGTTGTTGTATGGATGTAACCTAAGTGTAGCTATGACTGTGTTTAGCCTTGTCGAAGTGGTGGCGGGATGATTTAGATAGAGATGATGACAGTTGTACTATTAATATGTTATTTTATGAGCTGAGGCTCAATGTTCGAGTGCCAACAACTCTTTGAGTACCCCTCGGTGGCCGATAAGGCCACATAGTCATCATAATGTACTCTTTTTATGTGTATTTTATTTTTAAATCGAACTTTTTATATTTTTTTATTTCATCAAGGACCATGAGTTTTCTTGATTGCCATGTTTATATTTTGGGCATTTCCTTGGTTTGTGGTACTAACATGTGGATTTTTGCACTAACTATGGCTATTTGGCCATTTGTTTTGCTTGGATTTGGATTTTTATTTAAATTTTCTTTATAGCCTTTTCCAAGGCTTGCACTTTTCCACTTGGCATTTGAATCGTATTTCTATGCTAGTTCTATTTTCATGATGTGTGGAATAGGGTCATGGGATGCACCATGGAATGGTGGGACCTATGGAACCACTTCATCAGTATGGGGGTACGCCCCAAGGAGTTACATATAACTAGCGGGTTGTCAAACCACGAGTTATTATGTCACTTGGGTTAGGGGTGTTTGGAATTTATGTGCCTAGGGCTATAGAGTAACCGACCTCTTTGGGGAGTGAAAAGGAAAATTTATTTATATATTACTACTTGAGGGAGGCATAAGAGACTTGAGGGAGGAATAAGAGACTTATGGGAGGAACAAGATATTGAGTGAGGCATAAGAGATTGAGGGATGCATAAGAGACTTGAGGGAGGCATAAGATATTGAGGGAGGCATAAGAGACTTGAGGGAGGCATAAGATATTTGTGTGTGTGTGTGTGTGTGTGTGTGTGTGTGTGTGTGTGTGTGTGTGTGTGTGTGTGTGTGTGTGTGTGTGTGATTGATGCTTGGGAGGTATGGCGAGTTGTTATGATGTTCGGTTTGTGGTCTTATGTTGTATGTGTTATGCATGTTAGTTGGATATGTTTGTGATGTTGTGGATATGACATTGATGCCCTTGTTGACACTATGCACCCGTAGTCATTGTTCCGAGCTATGTTCAATCTTCATATGTGGAATTATGGAAATTTCTGGTTGTTGTAGTACACTTTTGTTCGAGTATTATATGTCAGTCATAGATGTGTGACAAGTACTATGTTATGTGGACCATGCATGTTCTCTTCCATAATTTGGTTAAGCTCTTGTGGTGTGGTACCATCATGAAAGTATGTAAAATTATGCTTGTGAATCCTTAGTGTTGTGTATGACCCTGGTAGGGTGTTGTGATAGCAGTTCATGTTGGGCACCCACAAGAAGGAATAAAATAAAACTCTTCAACAATGAAATTTTAAAGAACTTGAATTAGGAATAATGTAAACAGAAAGAGACTAATTAAATAATGAATAAGAGGAACTTGCCAATCTTCACAAAAATTTGAAAGTTAAACATTCTTCCAAAATGTTTCTAAGGCTACCCCATGGCCGTGCTTTAACGATTGAAGTTTTAACCATAGGGTTTACTTTCATTTTTTTGTTCCTTAATGCCTACTGCTCTTTCCTTCCTCTAGTGTTATGTCATATCAAGGGTGATGCTTTATTAAGGGGAGGAGAATGTAATGCCCTGTTCCACGTTTACTCTAGTTCTTTCTTCGGTGACCATGTTGCTAAGCGTGGAATTATTTTTTTTGTGCTCTTGTTGATCAAGTTAGTTGACTTCAACCTTGTCATAGTGAAGGACTAGCATCCTTCCTATCCATCTTCTCTCCCCATGTCCTCATCAATGCTTCTAGTTGTGGGCCTCCACAATGTTTTTTATGATTACCCTATTAAAGGTAAATCATGTTCTTGAATCCAAGGAGGTGGCTTGATTGGCGGTTTGGTGTTGTTAGGGTGTGTCCGGTTAAAGGGAATATCCATATAATAATAATTATTATGTATTTTTGATCCTTGGCTATTATTATTATTTATCAAGCTTGACTGATGACCATTATGATTATGATTAATAATTATTTTAAGTTGTAAAATAATAATAATAATAATGATATTATTATTTTAATTGTCGATCAACGATTATTTTTTATTATTATTATTTTATTGTCGATTGTTATCAATTTTATTATTAATTATCATTTAGCTATTTTATTATTATTTTGGTCACTCCCAGTACCAAGCCTCGATTCGTGCAAATGAAGAGGATGTCTTTTTGTTGGCACCATGGTTGGTCATAGTCACATGTTTGTGTTCTAAGATTCAACCACCTATTTGCCCCCCACTTGGCTCCACGCATGCTTTGAAATTAATGGAAAATTTATTGGTAAACTTTGTGGAGATATTTCACCCACCGACCTGCCATCCTTTATGGTAATTTATCCTTCTTGTTTTGGTGTGGGGGAGAAGCTTATCCCTATTGGCAGGTGGGAGTGGTTGAGATCCTCGGCAGTTTTTTTATTGCTTTTAATTTTTCCCCTCATCGTATACCTTCCTCCCTTGGGCCGTTGGTTTTGTTTAGCCGCCTCTCCCTTTTTGCCTTGTTTTCCCGTTGTTTTGATCTTTCCATTGTTGATGGTCAGATGATTTTGGATCTCTATCCTTGGCTCTTGTTTATAGGATGTAAATGTACGCCTTGATGTTGGTTGTGGATTTGCTTTGGCAAGGGTGAATTGTGCTAGCCATTTTGTTGTTTCCTTTTGTGAATTTAATGCAGATCACTGAATCCCTTGAGACCACATTTCTTTGAGGCATTTTTTCAACTATTTTCTACCTTGTTGGTGCCTCTATAGTTTGCATACATGGATTTTGAAACATCATGCTTCTACATTCTACAAAAATATGTTTTTTTCCTTGGTGATACGATGGATGCCCCGTCCCGCTCTCATGCCCCATTTGACGTAAGCTAAGAGGATGTTTACAAATATTTGGGGTCCGGTTTTTCCCCTTGTATCTCACATGTTTCTTGGGCCCTTTCATTAAACCCATTTGGTGTATATTCTACAATCTTACCAGTCTTTGAGACCACATTTATTTAGACAGATGTATCTCGTGGTTCTTGGAGCCCCTACCTATGCAACATAGAAAGGAATGGATTTTTAGCACCCAACAAATAGAGGAGATGAGATTAAACCTAGGGTTTGTTTGTTGCAGTATGTGAGGTGTTTGACAACTTGTAACAATCTGGATAATCAAGCAAGATAAACCTACCATTGCTACAATTGCTAAAATTTAAAAATATCATGAAATGAAACCTTCTCTTTGTTGAAATTGGTTGTCTCTGTTGCTTTTGTTATGGGTTTGTATGCCTTGCTAGGAAATCTCTCCTTCTTTTTGTAATCTTCTTGTTTTAGCTATAATAGTTGTTTGTCTTAAAGTGGGCAACATGCATTTATCCCTCTTCTCTCACAAGTCACATGTTCATGTTTGAATGATCAAACTTCTACCAAGATTAGCTACATTTTTGGGTTTGAGTATCAAATTTGTCATGTTGTTTTTATCTAGTGTTTCTCACAGTGAAAGCTAGGATGTTGTATTTATAAATCTCTTGCTTTTCATACGAGATTATTATATTTGGATTTGATTTTCTTCCTGGATAATCGAGTTGCTCCTATTTCTATGAACTTTTAGATCTTGGTTATTCAAGTAGTTACCTTATCATAGAATGCCTCTTCCGGGTGTGCGAGTTATATTTATCATCTAGGTTTATAACCCCCTCCCCCTTCTCTGTTTTTCCTTAAATAAACTGGATTAGTGGAATCAAGTCTAGTGTAGTTTTACCTTTTATTTACGGTATGTTGAGAATAGTTCACGCGGGTTATGACAACCTTGCTTTAGCAAAAAAATCACTAGATGGAACCCGATCCGGGTTGACTATAGTTTTATGGACACTTAATCACCCTTTTGGATTATGACAACAAATCTTGTAATGTCAGTTGTTTCTTTGGTGTTTCCCAACCATGGAGTGGTGTGGTTGTCGAGGTCTATTAGACCTCCATGTTCTCTTTTCTCGGACTAAATAAATGTTCCCTTCGAACTATCCCATAGGTTTACTAAAATTTTTGGGTGGTTGACTACAGTGGTTTGTTTTAAGTATGAAGGGAGTATCATGGTGTTGGTACCCGGTTACTTAGTTATTTTGCACCTTTGTTATTCCTTTATAATTGATTATGATGCTATACATTTACCCAATTGCTTAACGATCATCGGTGTAGGTCCAAGATGTTTAAGGTTTTCCTTAAGGGGAACTTTGACATTCCTTATGAAGCTTGAACCATAGCTAAAATTTTTAGTCACCAAGATTTGAAGTTCATATGTGCATTTATGGATATTACTCTTTTATTATTAGGACTACCTTGACTTAATTCTGATACGTGATGACTTTTGGTGGCTGATATATTTGTGCATCTTGCTGATTTTGTTGGAAACTGTTAATATTTTTATTGACAATTGGATGATCTATGTATATTAATATCTTGTTGACTTATGATAGAACTGTTAAGATTATTAGGGACATTTGGGGGTATTTATATATTTAGATGCGTTGTTGAAATATGATTGAATTTTTGTCAAGATAATGACATTGGTGATTCATGTAAATGCATTTTTTTAAAGGAGTGGTTTGATTTTGGTAAGAAGGGTCATTAAAAATAACTTGTGATGGTTGGGTTTTAAAATGTAAAAAACAATAGCAAGTCCCTTACAAACGAATGGAAGAAACTGAAGAAAGGAAAGAGAAATATAACAGTACTTTCAGAAATATAGATAGCAGAGTATAACCTTATATGTACTGAGAAAAGGTGATATAGAACATAATCATTCACATTCACAACATAAGATATCATTCCATAGACACAAAGTTCTAGAAATCATATCAATAAGAACACAAAGTTTCTTATTACAGAAGATAAATGATCCACAGATTTTAGGAAAGCAAGAAGAGACAATAGATGAAGATAGAGAGAAAGGGGAAATTCTTCTGTATTGATTTACTTTCGATTCTATTTACACTTCAAAAGTATCAGAGTCCAACATTTGCAATGAGCCAAGCTCTTACATTTATAGATGAAGCAAAAGAGGAGAAGAAGAGAAGGAAGAAAATATGATTTGGAAGCTCAACCACCAACCATCAATGCCCCTACAAATCCACCTACAATCTATCAAATCTGGTTCTGCATGTCTTTGGTGTGCTGAAGAAGGAAGGATGGAAGATCAGATCAAATTTGATCTAGTTGAAGCAATCGATCACATATTAATGGCACAAAGATGTTTTCCATATTTTCACCCAAATCAAGATATCCAATCGTTCTCCATGTCTATTTGGCATGTTGAGAAGGAAGGATGGAATCGATCAAATCTGATATGTTTGAAGCAATCAGATCATGTATTAATGGCATGAAAGACATTTTCTAGATTTCCAACCATCAAATCCTACTAAAAAATATTTTATGCTTTCATGGCATAGAGGAGAGACCAAGATAGCCCAACAATATAAAATTTGTCAAATTTCGAATGCATCTGGTGGAGTGAAATTTATGCTCATTTGAATATTTGAATCGAATTCATACAAAAATGGTGAAAATGCAATTTTCACAAAATGGATCCATAGGTCTGAAATTGAAATTGCACCTTTAGCGCAAAATATGCAAAAGTGAAAAAGTTCCCCATAGCCCTACAAGCCCACAACTTCACTTTTGATATAGGTCCACACACGTGGCTTTACTCCGAGTGGTAATGAGTCATGACTCACTTTATAATTTTACTTCTTTTGGAAACAAGGCTCAAAATCTCAAAGTTCTCCACCACTTCCACCCACCTTCCCGCTTTACTTTTCAATGTGGGCTCAACATTTGACTTTTCCCTTGGCAAGGCTTAATGTCGGGCCACCCCATTTTATAAAGAGCTTTTATTTCTCACATTTTCTGGAAACAAGGCTCAAAATCTTTTCTCTGCTCGACCCAGCAATGTTGCCATTTTGACTTTCCACATGATTTAGAGCTATGCACACATTTAGGGACTTTTCACCTTTGGATTTGCCTCCCCTTGAAGAGCAATCCAAGAGACATGTGGTTCCTTCACTTTCTCTTTTCTTTGTGTTTTTTCTAAGTCCCTTTTGTTTGGTGGGGCCATATGTCCGACCTTGGACACATGGGAGGCTCATGCACATTTGGGACCTCCTTTGATTTTTTCTTTGAAGTTACACCGAGATAACACATGAGAGACACACAAACCCTTATATACTTAGCCTTCATTTGACCAACTCTATTTTCCTTTTTTGACCTCGAGACATGTGGAAAGTTGCACTCATTTGGGGGCAACCTTTGGCTTTCCCTTGAAAGGAGTGAAATGATGAGACACGTGGCTTTTTCATCTAGCACTTAGCTATTCATTTTGGTTGGCCACCCAAATTTTTTGACTCGGACATGTGGAGGCTTCTGCGTAACTTTCACTTTGGGTCTTTTTGGGGTTTAGACTCGAAGTTGTGCACCAATGAGGCACGATGAGACACATGGAGGCTTCTGCACGACTTCTTATACTTAGTTGATTAAACGGATGAATTTAGTCCTTTTTTTTTTGACGTTGATGCATGGAGATGCAGCTAAGCTGGGGCTTCTCTTTGGGACCCACTTTTTTTGATTCTTCTTTTGACTTTTGAAGTGCGATGTTGAAGACACATGTGAGGGTCCTGGCTCTTACTTTCAATTTTCAATTTTAGAAACCTTTTCTGAATTTTGGACCTTAGGGATCTCATGATGGAGGTCTTCATCAGTTCATTTCCACTTTCTTTGGGCCTACCTTAATTTTTGATTTTCCCAACACACCAAAGTTTGTGACTCACTTTCACTTAGATCCCCTTTCTCTGAACTTTTTGAGGTGCGGGCATTTTTTGACATTTTCACCAGACCCTTCTTTTTATACTTAGTTGATTCATTTCTACCTTTTTGGATCCCTTTTGACACCCCAAAACCAAATTTCCAAAGCCACTTTGGGGAACCACCCTTTTTGACTTTTGAAGGTGCGCCACCAGACATGGGCACCAAAGAGGCTCTAGAATTTTTTCTCCATACCACTTCATAATTTCATTGGCACCATTCCTTGGATTTCTTATGGGCCTATTTGGGCCTCAATTGCTCAATGCCTTTTTTCATAAAAAAACAAAAATTCAAAAGTTCACCCGATTAAACCACCACACCGCATCCAATCGTAGATGTCCACTACTCATGGATGTTGGAAAAGAAATTGACAGGAAGATACACTTGTCATTCAAAAAAGTAGAAAAATATATGAGGAGGGGAAAAAAATCCACCCTTCATGCCCGAAAAACAAATTTCTCCTCGTGGAAAGAAGAATTGTAAACAATACCAAGCTCGATGTGATCCATGACCATAGAAAAAGGATTTGACAATTTCATTCAAATGGAGGAAACAATTTTCAAGCATCTAGATGGGAAGATAAAATTTATCAAACCATGTGGACTGCAAGATTTTAAATTAATAGGGTGAGATTGCAAATGAGCACCAACTTCTTCAAAGCATGAATTTTTTTCTATCTCTCCAGACTTCTCAATCTACTCAAACATCTCTCAAAGGCACCAACTCAAAATTTTTGAAACTTGACTTGAAAAATGAGGGGAATTTTGAGGGTGACAACAACTGGCTCTTTTTGGGGATGACTTGGCTGGGATAGAGGAACGAGGCAAGATCAAGAACCATAGAAAAACTCTGGGAAAGTAGACCAATGCCTTATCCATTGGGAAAATAGAGTCAAAGGAAAAACCAATATAGAAGACAACACACACAAGAAGGGAAACAAACCAAAAAGGAAAGACAAAAACAAAACACAACACACAACGAGGAACAGGAAAGGAAACAAGCCAAAACAAGGAAAGTATATACAAAGAAAGAAGAGGATATTTATAGGGGAAAGAAGAAGGACTACATGAAACTTACACAACTCTAGAGACAAGATGAGAAAAATAAGTACCTTTGTGGAACAACATGGTGAAAGTATGAGGCACCCATGAATTGAAGATGAGTAGTTGGGCATACCAAAATATCATGGGAACACTATGTGGCTTGAAAAGAAAAATTGAGGAAAGAAGACCATCCAGATAGTGATACTCCATACTAAAAACATTCAGTCCTTGTGAAGAACTGAATATCTTCCTGAGGCTCCTCTTCTATGTGGATGAATAGTGCCATACAAAGACTTGTACGACCCTCGACTGCCTTCATACTAATTTCTACACATCACCAAACTCTGACAACTAGGATCCATGAGAAAATCCAATCCCAATAGTGTCAACTCCTTGTTTTGATGGAATGATGCTAGCATATGAATGAAGATTGCAATTATCACCATGGCACATCTCATGAGAAACATAAACTTCCATTGAATTTTCCTTGTAACCATCTTCAAGAGGAATTTGGAAAAAGGTACTGATGGTTTACCATTAGGTGTAATCTTGACCATGTTTCTGAAAAACATACCTATTGTTTTTGCAAAATCAACACCTGATTCTAGAAGATCATGACTCTTAGGTACAAGCTGCATTGTTGATTTGTCTTCATGATTAGCAGGAATTGAAATGTTGTCAGACTAAGTAAAGATTGATCAACAACATCATCCTCTTCCTTGTTTGCATTCCAAAGGGTGAGCTGAGACAGATATCATAGTTGTGAAGAAAATATTCCAGGCATGGCTCTCCATTTTCTATTTGTTTCGAAGGACTGCAAAAAGGCTCATGTGTGCTCATCTCATCCATAGATATAATAGGGGAACTAGTGATCTCATTAATTTCTTTTTCTTTGGGTACATGCACTTGTTATCTTTGAGAGAACTTAAAACAACAAGAGAATGGTCTACAATGATCTTCATCTCAGTGCATTGAAATTCTTCAATCATAGGAGAGAGAGGGATCTTGTCCATTTTGTTATGATGAACATCCACTTCCACCAGCATAGGGGCACTTCTTTCAAAACAAGAACATTCAACCTTGGTACATGACATATCTTCTACAAACTCTATTTCAGGTTGAAAGAAAGCCTCAAGTTGTTTGTCTTCTTCATTATTTGAAGGAATATTAAATTGACATGCATCAAGTGGAGCAACAAGAAGACATTCATTGGTGGAATTGAGATAATGCTGAGGAATGAATACCTGATCATGAGAAGCTTCTAGAACTTGAATGTTCTCCTCTTTGTTACAAGGTGTCTCAAATTCATTGATTGAGTGTTCTTCAGCTTGTTTGAGAAGTTACTGTAATGTTTGTGGAAACAATCTTGGATTTACACCTCTGTAGAAGTTCTACAGAAACCGAGCCTATTCTGACTGGAGCTTGAAAAATTTTAATAGGGAGATCTCCATCATCATCCTCATCACTATCACTATCACTCATTGGTGATGTGGGCCAAAAGTGTTTTTCATTTTACCTTCATTCTTGGGAAGGTTCCTAGATCAAGAGAATGAACATGACAAAATTTGATCCCCAGTGTATACCATAGAGTCACTAGATCAAAAATGATCTTGAAGTTGTTCTTTTAAAAGGGATACATTTGAAACAAAATCCCCAATGAGTCACCAAAAACTGTTGGGTTTTAAAATGGTACTTTAACAAAACCACAGTTAGGGGACAACAAGTCCCTCCTCTTTATGGGAGAGGTTCCCTTATTGAAAGCAAGTAACAAAGCTTATATACAAATGTACAACTTTCATCTTAAGGCTGACTTCTAACATCTTGAAATGCTTTTTACCAAAATAGCTTATCAATACAAATGAATGGAAGAAATGAAGAAAGGAAAGAGTAGAATATAACAATACTTTTAGGAAATATAGATAGCATAGAGTATAACCTTATACGTACTGAGAAAAGTGATACAGAAAAAAATCATTCACATTCACAACATAAGATATCATTCCATAGACACAAAGTTCTAGAAATCATATCAATAAGAACACAAAGTTTCTTATTACAGAAGATAAATGATCCACAAATTTTAGGCAAGCAAGAAGAGACAATAGATGAAGATAGAGAGAAAGGGGAAATTCTTCTATATTGATTGCTTTCGATTCTATTTACACTTCAAAAGTATCAGAGTCCAACATTTGCAATGAGCCAAGCTCTTACATTTATAGATGAAGCAAAAGAGAGGAGAAGAAGAGAAGGAAGAAAATCTGATTTGGAAGCTCAACCACCAACCATCAATGCCCCTACAAATCCACCTACAATCTGTCAAATCTAGTTCTGCATGTCTTTGGCATGTTGAAGAAGGAAGGATGGAAGATCAGATCAAATTTGATCTAGTTGAAGCAATCGATCACATATTAATGGCATGAAAGATGTTTTCCATATTTTCACCCAAATCAAGATATCCATTGGTTCTCCATGTCTGTTTGGCATGTTGGAGAAGGAAGGATGGAAGATCGATCAAATCTGATCTATTTGAAGCAATCAGATCATGTATTAATGGTGTGAAAGATGTTTTCTAGATTTCTAACCATCAATCCTACTAAAAATAATATTTTATGCTTCCATGGCGTAGAGGAGACCAAGATACTTTCCAACAATATAAAATTTGTCAATTTCGAGCACTAGAGTGAAAGTTATGCTCATTTGAATATTTGAATCAATCCATACAAAAATGGTGAAAATGTAATTTTCAAAAATGGATCCGTGGGCCTGAAAATTGAAATTGCACCTTTAGCGCAAAAGATGCAAAAGTGCAAAAGTTCCCCACAACCTCGTAAGCCCGCAACTTCACATTTTGATATAGGTCCGACACGTGGCTTTACTCGAGTGGTAACAGTCGTCGCACTTCACTTTATAATTTTACTTCTTTTAGAAACAAGGCTCAAAATCTCAAAGTTCTCCGCCGACCCACCTTTCCATTTTGAATTTTTAACATGGGCTCAACATTTGACTTTTTCCCTTGGAAACAAGGGGTCTCAAATGGTTCACTTTAAAGGCTTTATCCACCTTTTATGGAACACGCTCAAGAATTCCTCTCATTTGGAGACTTTGTTTGAACTACATCTTTTACCTTTAGAGGGTTTCCAATTGACATGTTTCCTAGCGCCTTCCCATTTTGGGACCTGGACTTTTTGATTTTGCCCTTTGAAAGATGTCTAACCCAGAGACACGTGGCACCTTCATCCGTAGCTTTGCTTTTGTTTCTTTTTTGTATTTTGGCTAAGTCCCTTTTTTTTAGCAGGGCCATATGTCTAACCCTGGACACGTGGAGGCTTAGCACACATTTGGGACCTACCTCCAAATTTTTCCTTTGAAGTTACGCTAAGTTGACACGTGGAGGCTTTCAAACCCTTATATACTTAGCCGATTCAATGACCAACTCGACTCCTTTTCGACACTCTTGACATGTGGAAAGCTAGTGCTCATTTGGGAACTACCTTTGGCTTCAACCTTGAAGGTACACCGATGAGACACATGGAGAGCTCTCACGGCCTTATATACTTAGTCGATTTGGCCTTTAACAAATTGAGGCTCGACCACACGTGGAGGGTTGGTGCACTCGCTTTTGGGGTTATTCCTTTGGGCCTCACTTTGAAGTTACACCGATGAGACATGTGGAGGCTTCCATGTTTGGGAACCCTTTATACTTAGTCAATTAAACGTGCCAGCTTTGTCTCTTCGTCTTTTGACCATGTGGTGAGATCGCTCTCATTTGGGAACCCGATCTTGATTCCTCCTTTGAAGTAGCTCCAAAGAGACACGTGAAGGGTCCTTCTCATGCTTGGAATTTTCAATGGTTAGATCTGGGAAATTTCTTTGACTTGGGACACGTGGAGGGCTAGTGCTTTCCGTTCATGGTCTCTCTTTGGGATGTGCCTTTGAATTTGTGTCGGTGATGCATGTGGAGAGTTTGCGCTCACTTGGGATCACTTTGAACTTGGCATTTAAAGGTGCACGATTAGACACATGAGGCTTCCATCAGCTCTTTATGCTTAGCCAATTGTTGGGTGGCTTTTTCTTTTCATACTCGACCACGTGGAGGGCTAGCCCAATTTAGGGGACTTAGCACCTTATTGGCTTTGACCCTTTAAAGAGTGCATCGTTGAGACACGTGGAGGGCTGCACATTTCCTGTTTGGTTTTCGTTTGTTTATGCACCATACCAAAAGTATGCCAAAGAGACATGTGGTAACTTCTCGTAGTCTTTATATACTTAGCCGATTTGGGCCTCGATTGAACACTTTCCTTTATTCATACAAAGCTAAAATTCAAAATGACTTGACGATCCGCCTTTCTACATCCAATTAGAGATGTCCATGTATCCATGGACATTGGAAAATAAATTGACATGGAAGATATGCCCGTCATTCATGACTATAGAAAAAATATAGAGGAGGGGAAAAAACTCCACCCTTCATGCCCGAAAAACAAATTTCTCCTTGTGGAAAGAAGAATTGTAAACAATACCAGGTTTGGTGTGATCCATGGCCATAGAAAAAGGATTTGAAAATTTCATTCAAATGGAGGAAACAATTTTTAAGCATCCAGACGGGAAGATAGAAAGTTTATCAAACCATGTGGACTACAAGATTTTAAATTAATAGGGTGAGATTACAAATGAGCACCAACTTCTTCAAAGCACGAATTTTCTATCTCTCCAGACTTCTCAATCTACTCAAACATCTCTCAAAGGCACCAACTCAAATTTTTCGAAACTTGACTTGAAAAATGAGGGGAATTTTGAGGGTGATAACATGATGGAAAGGGGTTATCAATTTTACTTAAACCGATACTAGATAGATTTTTTAGTTAGAAGAGGGATTGTGCTGAGTATAATGTATTTTGGAGTAATGTTGTCTTAACTATTGGCTTTTGTTACTATTGTGGAAAAATATAAAATTTGATAACTATAATGTTATGAGTGGTATTTGTTGGTATGAAAATTTGTTACGCCTTTCAAGATGAGTAGCATCATAGATTCGACACGAGCTTAGAGAAAGATAGATCATGATGTGTGTAATTTTTAGTTAGGGATGAGATCTAACTGCCCTTTGTCACTCGTAGTTTGTGGAGAGATGGATAACACCTTCAAGAGGATTTGACCTATCCTCACTACTTTAGGTCATGCCTTTAGAAAAAGGTCGAGGGACCCGTAGTGTAACCTCTCGCTTGATGAAGGAGATGGAGTTATCCTTCTTTTGCACAAATATTATATGAAGAAAACCTTGGGAAAATATGGTCAATACTCCATAATTTAACTCTTAAGAGTTGTCACTTCTAAAAGATGGAGAACTTTCAAAATAAGGCTAAGGTTATCAAGACATTATGAAATCCTACTTGTTCTCGCATATTTTAGTAAATAGATTTTGTTCCTTTGTTAATATACAGGGAAAATAAGGGTATTCAGGATGGATTCATGGTTTTTGAATAATTTTTGGGAGATTGAGCAGGATAAAGTTAATTATACCAGATCTTTGAGAAACTTCACAACAATGGACAACTCAACAATAGAAAGCTTTAGAATAGTTAATGATGTTCCTTCAACTAGAAGGTGTGCTTCAATGGAGGCCCATGATCAACACATTTTCACACAATATTTTAGAATCTAACATGAAGGCTTGAGTTAAAAGACTCAATTAAACACCAAAATCTCTGATCAATCATGCCTAAGGTACACCTAAAGACTTACAAACAATATTTATCAACAAATGACAGTGAAGTGATTTTAAATTTGTTTATCTCATCACAGGATGAAGGCTCTTCCTGAAATGAAATTACAAATGCCACTAAATTGTCACAAGGATGAGATCCTGTGTGATTTCACAAAGATTTCAATGTAAGATTATAATAGGAAAGAAAGAAACTACTTGCAGACATTCTGAAACAAAGAAGACACTAATTGCTCCAAGATTGACACAAATTAATTTAAAAATTACTTAGATTCATCAACAAGGGAAAGCTTCTAGAGAAATATTAGTGCTCGTCAATGGCTATACATCTGCAACCAACTTGACATGATAGAAAATATAACATAGAAGAAATTAACAGGTTATCTCGATTGGTATCTCAGGAAGAAAGATTTTCTCAAATTTTCTCTTAAGAATTCAACCCCAACCATTTGCTAAGAGTATTCTCATTGCATTTATACATTTCACTCACTCAATTTTCCCCAAAAAGAGAATAATATTCGAGGGACCTTTGCTTGTTACCAATTTTCCTCAGAAAGTGACATTTAACAAATTCACTTCAAAGATGTTAGGTGGACCAATTATGAATAATCACGTTTCTTGGGCCCTTACTAATGACTATGATGCCATGCCAGAAATTTTTGGCAATCCTTCTAATCATTCCATTTTATTATGTGAGAAATCCCCATTTTTAATCATTTTCTCGGAGGCTCTGCATAGCTGATTTGACACGTAATCCTTTTTCACCCTCGAGGAAACACCTTTTCATCCTTTTCACACCTGTAACCTCCATCATTTCATTCATTTCCCTCTCTTTCCTTTACAAATTCTACCTTGCATCCATCTTCTCTGGTAATTCCCATTTTTGCAAGCACCAAAGCAATTCCAAATTCAAAATATCGACCTTAACAAACCTTGGACTAAAAAATTAAGTTCAATCCATTCAATGGAACTTTACAGACAAAACAACAAGAAATTTCATCAAAAATATGAAAATAGTGCGTATTCACATCTCCAGAGTCTTGGAGCAAAAATGGGGAAAAGTTTTCATGCATCAATATGGGAAGATAGAGAAGACGATAGAGCTTTATAATACGAAGAACTTTAAGAACAAGCAGGCGAGACCAAGAGGTAATTTCCTTAAAGAATTAACATCGGCTCGACTTGGGGATGGGCACTCCTTGCCCAAGAAAATGACTTTTGGCCTTTGAAAAGAAAAAAAAAAGAGGGTAAGCTTCCAAGTGATAAAAACATCCATTTTGGGGTCCAAAAAGGAGTCAAAGAATAAGTTTGTAGAGCAGAGAAACCATAACCATCCTCCAAAAAATGAAGAGATAAACTAGCAAAACTAGGTCACCAAAGACCGGTAATGAACAAAAACAAAAATTTAGAATGAAAACAAAGAACTATACACTATACAAGGGTAGAGTGTATACCTTGATTATGAGAAATCAATCAAGGAAATGTTTCAAATACCTACCATTAACATGCAATTCAAGTAGTTCCCCATCCTATCCCCTGCCTTAGGAAGAAGGTATTTTCACCAATTTTAATGTCAATCGAATAAGGGCCTATCCACAATGCATCAAATTTACCATGCTTGCTCTTATCTTCATGCCTACTATCCCATAATAGCACAATATCCCCAATACTAAAAGCTCTTGAGTCACCTTCTTGTCAAATAACTTCTTCAACTTTTCTCTAAACTTCACATACCTCACGATGGGATGCCCTTCTTTCTTCATCTAACTCAATAATCTGACTGATTCGAAGGCATTATATGGACTAACATCCCAATCTTCAATTTGTTGAACAAAAATGGTAAAATGAAGACAATTGTAAATGAAGGGGAAACAAATCTTGAGTTCCATATACCAACTCAAATGGGCTCACTAAGTATCTCTTTTGACAGTGATTTTGTTAGCCCAAACAAAAAACTTTAGTTTCTCACCCCTCTTCTTTTTGTTTAGCTCCAAGGTTCTTCTAATGATATTCAACAAGTTTTTATTGCTGGACTTATCTTGTCCATTTCATTGGGGATTGTAGTTAGAAGCATATTTCAAATTAATTCCATACTCTTTCACATTGCCACCAAATATTTGGCTCAAACTCATTTTCATTATCAACAATTTGAATCTTAAAAATATGGACTCCAAATATGCATATGATTTGATTCAACATGAAGTCCATGATTACTTGGTGTGTTGATTTCTTGGTGGGGATTGCTTCCACCCACTTAGTGGAATAATCAGTGGCTACAAGAATCCATTTATGAGCAACACTAAAGGATCAGAAATTTCACCAATGAAATCCATTCCCCATTTCTTAAATGGGGCTTCAACTGACACAAGATACAAAGGAAGGGATCCTGAAGCTTTCATTCTTCCAGAAAAATGCTAAAACTTTCACATTTCCTAACCAATAGAGTTGTATATTTGAAGAGATTTGGCCACCAATAACCAACCCTCAAGATTTTATGTGTTGTAACTCTTCCAACAAAATGTCCCCATAAAATCCTCCATGGAGATCAGCAATTACCTTTGGGGCTTCATCCTCAACAATGCATCTTAAGAGCACTCCCTCTAGGTTCTTCCAAGCTAACCCAAAATCAGTAATGACATATTTTGAGAGGCTAACTTAAGATCTCTTTTCTAATTTTTACTCAAATTTTCAAGGTAGCATAGATGTCTGAGATAAAATATTATATCTTTGTACCATTCAAAGCTTACCAAATTTTCAAGGACATCCACCCTTTCTCTTTCTACTTCATTCACCTCAATAGTATGCAAGTTTCTCTCACTCATAAGCTTAGCTAGGCCTAATCCTCTTACCAATTTCATGGTTTGGATATCATGTCATATTCCAACTTGTTCACCCATTTGCATCTTTTTGTTGAGACCTCCATCTCTAATAAGATGTATTTCACCATGGTGTGGGGAACATAAGCAACAACTTTAGAGCTCAAGATGTAGGGTCTAAAAACCTTTGTTTCTTTCACTAAGGAAAATTCTTTCTTCTCCATGGTGGTGTACTTCAACTTAGCTCCTTGTAATTCATTACTCAAAAATAAAATTGGTCTCTCACCCTTCATCATCCTTCGCAACAAAAGAAATGCAATGGTGGTTTTTCGAAGCAAAAAAAAACATTGAAAAGGATTCTTGTAATTTGGAGCTACCAAAATAGAGGCATGCTTTAGTACTTCCTTGATCCCATTAAAATATTGAATGGAAACTTCTTCCCATTTGATAACTTGGTCCTTCTTCAGCATGCTAGTAATGGGGATGGTCAACTCAACAAAGTTAGACACAAATCTTCTGATAAAGTTTATTTTTCAAAGAAGGATTGAAATCCCTTCTTAGTTCTTAGAATTGGAACCTTGCTGATGGCTTCCACTCTCTCGGGATCAATCATGACCCCTTCTTTTGATACAATGTGACCAAGAAACTTTTCCTTTTGCACTCCAAAATGGCACTTCTTAGGATTCAATGATATGCCATACTCTCTACACCTTAACAACATTCTCTCCAAGTGTTGCAAGTGATCATTTTTTTTTTGAAAACATGGCTTACATCATCTTGATAAACAAAATTTAAATCATTGATATAACTAGAAAATGCTACATCCATTATTCTTTGGAAAGTTGCTCCAACATTCATTAAGCCAAAAGGCATCCTGACATAGACATAAGTTCCCCAAGGAGTGGTAAAGGTAGTATTTATTCTTTTTGAATCCTTCACAACAACTTGATTATAGCTAGAGAAACCATCCAGAGTGGATAACAATTCAGAACCAATTACCAATTATAGCATATTCTCCATGTTTGGCAGAGGGTAATTATCTTTCAATGATGCTTTATTCAATTTCTGAAGTCTACCTGCACAACCTTATATCACCATTCTTTTTTTTGACAGCACTAGGTTTGCAACCCAAGATGAGTACCTTGTGGGCTGAATGATCCCTCCATCCCTCAACTTCTTTAGTTCTTCTTGCATCTTCAAAGAAAGGAGCAGATTGATGGGCCTCTATTTTTTCCTGAAAGGCTTGGCATTAGATTCAAGAGGAATCTCATGTTGGAAAAAATCTTCCCTGTATGCCTTCAACTCAGAGTAAGACCAAGCTAGGCAGTCTTGATATTTCTTCAACAATTGAACATAGGACTGCTTCTCTTCCTTGTTGAGATTGCTTCCTAACCATATTTTACGTGGTTTTTCCTTTGTGCCTAGGTCATGCTCTTCCACATCTCTTGAAACCGACATACTTCTTTTAATAATGCAATCAACATTATCAAAGTTTGATTCAAGTGCCACCAAACCTCTGGGAATCGTGTTTGTCTTCAGTTGGATGATGTCTTTGCCAAATAAAGTTTCCTTTCCTTTAGCAACACACACCATTGGTTCCCAATCTATATTTTGTCAAAGAAAACTCACCTTGGTTCTATAGAAACCATTTCACCTAGGCATCATCATCAAACACTTGCCAATTTTTAACATTGTCAGGGATAGATGGCCTTATTAGTATTTCAACATCATACTCACAAAATGGAGATACTATACAAATTCCAAATCTAGATCCTAGCACTTTAGTAACTTGTCTGCAACAACATTAAACTTTCTATCATGGTGCACAATATTAAATGAGTCAAACATTTCAATCAAATCCCAAAATGCATGCTTGTATTGTTTCATTCTCTGATTTTTAGTAGCATATAATTTTCTAATTTTCTTGACAATCAGTTCTAATCCCCTTTGACAATGATATCCTTTATACCATATTTCCATGCAATTATCAAGCCTAATAACAATGCTTCATATTCAAAATGTTGTTAGTGCATTCAAAGTTGAGTTTGAAAGAAAAACAAACTCTTCTTGGCCTAGAGAAATCAAAACAATGCTAGCACCATTTCCAAACTTGGAACAAGCTCCATCAAATAACAAGGTCCAAGGTAAACCTACTTGTTCAAGACATTTACATTGATCAATCTTGTGCTCTTTGCCATCAGCAAACCCAACAAAGTTATCAACATCTACATCAACATACAACACTTCATAAGAAGCATTATTGGGATCTTCAATGAGGTGTAACATCTTCTTCTCTCCATACAAATTTTACAAGGATACCTTCAATTGGAATGGTGGAAAAGACATATCCATCTGAAACACTTCCACCAACACTTGCAACCCACTTTCTTGATAACAACATGCCCCATTTGGTAGGGCAATCAACAATAACAACATCAAGTTTCAAGTTCTTACCCGATAAGCTACAAGTTGTACCACCAAACCTTTTACACATCCTACAACAGGAACCTCTCTAGAATCCATTGCAGTACACTTTCCATAAGTTGTTATCACTTTAATGTTCAATTCATTCATGACTTCTAGAGGCATAACATTGCATGATGCTCTGAATCAAACATACAATTATGCAGTAGTCTGTCCTTAATAATCAACATTTTTAAAAATGGATCAACATTTAATTGAGACTCAACCAAAGATGTTCCCAAGTAAAATTCAGGTGGTTCACCTATCTCCTCCAATGCTGGTGGTTTTTCTAGGTCTGCAATGGTTGAAGGAGGAGTGTTTACATTATTTATATTTCTACTTGGGTACTCCTATCTTCTTCCAATCCCAAATACTCAAAATCCCTCTTCTTGTGCTCAAGAATCCTAAGCAGTTCAACAATTGGGACAAAAATCTTGATCTAACTCAAGACTTGGGAAATGTCATAAGGAATGTATTTGGGCAAAGCAACATTTGGAGAAAGATTGACAAACTCATCAGATGACACAAGATTTTTCACATTTTGGGCATGGGTGGGAACACCAGTTCTACTTGAGACAATAAGGCCTTTTCCAGATGCATCTTTCTTTGGAGTTTCTTTTGGGACATTGGTGAGAACTGGGGTTTTGGTTTGGCTTGAGGCCCTACCCCTTTGACAACTTTACTTCTTGTGTTATACTCTTTTTCTTGGGTAACAACAACATTCATTAACAATTTGTCTATCCTCTTCGATGGGATTCCTCCATCATACTTCTTAATCATTAGAGATCTTAGGTACTCAAAATCATTATTAGGAAGTTCAAAATATTGTACCATATCTATTTCTAAAGCATGAGAGGGAGGAAGAAGAGGTACCCGGTGAATGCAATCCCAAAAACTTGCAGCAATTCTTGCACTTATTACTTCAATTGAAGTTTCTCCTTGTTATGAGCTTGTAGAGTAGTCCACCATGCATGCATCATCATCAATGTTATCATCATCATCAGATTCTTCAACTTTTGATCTACTTCACATGGCAGGGTGGGGTAAGAAACATTTGTCACACCAATCAATTTCATTTGTCTCTTCAACAACAACTCTAACATTTAGAGGATCAGGCACTACTCTATTTTCCCTAGCTTTGGGTTGTCTAGCTCCCATGGGTCCTTTACCTCATCATCAGATCTCTAATCATTTCTAGGATGATTTGCAAATCTATCTTGTCCTTGTTTCCTATGCTTGACCTTGAGAACCTTGTCCAATTCCTTTCTCTTCCCTGGCTAGCTTGTAAGAGATTTCTTTGATAGTCCAACCAAAGTCTTTACAACTTCCTCAAGATCCACAACCTTACTTGATTGAGGCTTCTCTAGGTTGATCATTTTTTTAACACCCTCCCTCTTAGGAGGTTTTCTAACTACTTTAATGTTGTTCTCAATTTGTAGAGCCATGGTAAAGGCCTGCCTCAAAGTTCTAGGTTCTTATCCCTCAAATAGTAAGCAAATTTCTTATCAAATGCATCTGAATACTTTATCAGACATGATTCATCACATGGCCTCAAATTAATAGGCAATCTTCTCAATGTTTTGTTAAATCTTGTATTGAAATCATGCACTGATTCATTAGGATTCTTTTTTATATTTTCAAATTTTGATAAAAGAAACCTAGGGTCTATTTTATCACCATACTACATTCTAAAAGCATTCTTCATCTCTATCCAAGAATCAATGGAATTATCTAGAAAAGATTTATACCAGTCCCTTGCATCTTCTTCTAGAGTATGGATAAACAATTTAATGTATACATCCTCAAATTCTATTTCAAATTCCTCCATCATATTGATAAAGAGCTTCAAGTGCTGATCACCAATGATTGCATTATTTCCTTGAAACTTAGGCAATCTATTTCTTACATCTTGTGGCACAACATTTGGATAGCCAACCATACCTCTAAAATTGATGGGACCAAAAGTATTAACAAAAATGGAGGTCTAGGTGGAGGCTGAGCCATATTATTTTGAGGAGGTGATCTTATAGGAGAAACAAAATGATGAGGAGTGAGGGGTCTGTGTGGTACAGGGATGTAATTTTCAGAATGACTACCCTCTAAAGGCTCTATTTCTTGGAAAAATCTATTAGATTTGGAAAATACAGGGGGATTGAGAAGAAAAATGTTTCAAATAAAAAAGGACCCTCTCTAGATGGAGAATTCAATTCAACAAAGAGACTACCTGATTCAAGAAGCACTTGAGGAAGTATTGCAATCTTCAATCACATGTTGATCAATTTCACCAATGGAGATCTCTTTTCTTGATGCTTGATCTCCAACAACCTTCCAAATTCTTCTTCCTTCTGAATTAGACTTTCCCAACTCTTGAAACAACCTTCTACTAGGGTCCTTGGTGAAGAAAGATCTTCTTCCTTCCAAGATTTGTAGAGATTAATGACAAATCTTACTTGATATATGTTAAGACACTAGTATTTATTAAGAATTTAAATAGCATGGAGTCACCACTAAGGATTTTCACCTTAGTTTGTGCAAATGCACTATGAAATACCTATCAAATGTCTGTCAATACCATATTCATGCAAATCTTACAAGATCTACTCTTCTTCTACCCAAATTTATCAATGATGATACAAAACTTTAGTGTAATAACTGTATAAGCTGGAAATATTGCACTCAAACTTACAAATTTGAACAATTCTTATAGATATCTAACAAATAATGATGTTTCAGCAATGTATTAGCACTTAGATCATGTAAGAAACATTACCAGGGTCTGTATGTACTGCATTTGTAAAATACTTCAAAGAGTTCCTTGCCACGATTGTTGTTGCAAATAGATCCCGAGCTCAAATAATCAAAAAAATGCCATGAGTGTTGTCGCCACAAAATAGATCTTGGAGCTCAAATAATCCCCATGCAATGATGCCATGAGTGTTGTATCCAAATTTGTTCTCCTTTTCAAGCTAAGCAACATCACAGATTTGACATGGAGCTTAGAGATAGATAGATCATGATGTGTGTCATTTTGTAGCCGGGATGAGATCTAATTGGCCCTTTGTCACTCAGATTTGTGGAGAGATGGATAACACCTTCAAGAGGATTTGACCTATCCTCACTACTTTAGGCCATGCCTTTCAGACTAGGGTGAGAGGACCCATAGTGTAACCTCTGTTTGATGAAGGAGATGGAGATATCCTTCTTTTGCACAAATTTTATGAAGAAAACCTTGGGAAAATATGGTCAATACTCCATAATTTAACTCTTAAGAGTTGTCACTTCTAAAAGATGGAGATAATTTCAAAACAAGGCTAAGGTTACTAAGACATTATGAGATCCTGATTTGTTCTGCATATTTTAGTAAATAGATTTTGTTCCTTTGTTGATATACAGGGAAAACAAGGGTAGTTCAGGATGGATTCATGGTTTTTGAATATTTTGGTGGGAGATTGAGTAGGATAAAGTTGATTATACCAGATCTTTGAGAAACTTCACAACAATGGACAACTCAACAACATAAAGCTTCAAAATAGTTAAGACATTCCTTCAACCAGAAGGTGTGCTTCAATGGAGGCCCAGATCAACACGTTTTCACACAATATTTGAGAATCTAACATGAAGGATCGAGTTAAAAGACTCAATTAAACACCAAAATCTTTGATCAATCATGCCTAAGGTACACCCAAATACTTACAAACAATATTTATCAACAAATGATAGTGAAGTGATTTTAAATTTGTTTATCTCATCACAAGATGAAGGATCTTCTTGAAATGAAATTACAAATGCCACTAAACTGTCACAGGGATGAGATCTTGTGTGATTTCACAAAGATTTCAATGTAAGATTGCAATAGGAATGAAAAAACTACTTTGCAGACATTCTAAAACAAAGAAGACACTAATTTCTCCAAGATTGACACAAATTAATTTCAAAATTGCTTAAATTCATCAAGTGGGAAAGCTTCCAGAGCAATCTTAGTGCTCATCAATGGCTATACATCTGTAACCAACTTGACATGATATAAAATCTAACACAGAAGAAATTAATAGGTTATCTCGGATTGGTCTCTCAGGAAGACGAATTTTCTCAAATTTTCTCTTAAGAATTCAACCCCTACCATTTGCAAGAGTATTCTCATTGCATTTATACATTTTACTCACTCAATTTCCCCAAAAAGAAAGAATATTCAAGGGACCTTTTCTTGTTACCAATTTTCCTCAGAAAGTGACATTTAACAAATTCACATCCGAAAGCTACCAGGTGGACCAATTGTGAACTGATCACATTTCTTGGGCCCTCGACTAATGACTAGGATGTCCATGCCACAACTTTTTGGCAATCCTTCTAATCATTCGATTCTGTCATGCAAGAAATCCCCTTTTTAATCATTTTCTGGAGGCTCTATAGCATGGATCTGACAGTAATCCTTTTCACCCTCGAGGCAACACCTTTTTCATCCTTTACACCTGCAACCTCCATCATTTCATTCATTTCCCTCTCTTTCCTTTGCAATTCTACCCCACATCCATCTTCTCTAGTAATTCCCATTTTTACAAGTGCCTGAGCAATTCCAACTTCAAAATATCAACTTTAAAAACCTTGGACTCACAAATTAAGTTCTCAAATCCATTCAATGGCACTTTATAGACAAAAACGACAAGGAATTTCATCAAAAATGATGAAAAATAGTGCGTATTCGCATCTCCAGGAGTCTTGGAGCAAAATGGCAGAAAAAAACAGGTGAAATGCACAACAACCATTGATTCTATACCCATTCTCTAATTATATTATAGCCATCCATGTGTTTCCTTGATGCAAATGCAAAGGAGAAGTACAGGGGAAAGTTTCCAAACAAGCGCGGACTTCCACATGCCCTAGGCCTAAGAAAAACCCCTTTTGGCCTTTGAAAAGTCTCAAGAAAAAGGAGCCAACAGAAGCCTCCACGTGTTTCCTTCACGGTACCTTTGAGTATGGTCCTCAAAATTAGAGAACCTAAAAAGTGGGCTCACCACGTGTCTCATTTTGGAGAGAGAGTTGTTTAAAAACGTTGAAGGATCAACGGAAGGTGCCATGTGTCCAAGGTCCACGACAGTTTTCCTTGGTTGTTGAAAAGAAAAGTAAAGGCAGAGTGAGCGGAAGCCTAATAGTGTCCTCCTGACACTTCTTCAAAATAAAACTTAGGAGCCGGTCCCCAAATAGGCATGGTCCCTCCACGTGTCCCAGGCCTTAGAAAATTACTTTGAAAAGTTTAAGTATAGAGTGGAGCCAGTGGAAGCCTCCACATGTCTCCCTATCGTAATTGTTAAGGTGGGACCCTAAGGTGGATCCTCAAATGAGCGTTAGCCCTCCACATGTCCATGGTCCACCAAAACTACACCGGCCACATGAAAAAATTGTCTAAGTCTAGGAAAGGCAACGGAAACCTCCACATGTCTCCCCGCGTAACTCCAAGGCCAAACCAAAAGGTGAATTTTCAGATGAGCGCCGACCTTCCACGTGGACAAGCTTTGATTTGAATTGGGGCTTAGAGTTTTCAAAGTGCCCCACCAAGCCACATCCAACCAGAAAGGGCCATGTTTCCACAGATGCTTTGAGATGTAAATTTGATGGGGAAAAACACACCCATCAAACCGTAAAATGCAAGAAAATCACCATTTGAGCCCAAAAATGAATACTTCTTCAAGGACAGATAATTTAGAAATGATATAAGGCCCAAATATGATCCTCTGAGCCACATCCAATCATGTTTTCATAGATATTTGGGACAAAAATGACATGGACAACAAAACGTGACTATGTAGAAAATGAAAGGAAGGGAAAAACCCAATTTTTTACCCAAGTTACAGATTCTTTCTCATGGACAGAGGAATGAAAAATAAATTTTGGACTTTTAAGTGATCCTCGACCAAGGAAGGGATTGATCATGGCAACCAAATGGGGACAGATTTTTATGCATCAATACGAGGAGATAGGGAAGATGAGCACAGAGCTCGAAACTGAAGAACTTTAAGGACAAACGGGGTGAGACCAAATTGAGCACCAACATTTTAATGGAGTATAGGGATTCTAAGAATAGTATAACATTTCTTGATCAATGTTGTACTCATTTGTTCTCTAGTCTTACTTCCATATAATTGTTTTGTCCTTTTGCGTTGTGTGTCGTGTTGGAAAGAGTTGATGTAACCATGTATAGTTTTCAAAAAGAGTAATGGTAAACTTTTCCCTTGAGACAAAATGTTGTGTTGTAAACCCTTTTAGGATATAGTAACTATGTCATTCTAAGCATAATACTATGGTTGGTTAATCCTTATAAAAGCTAATACATATATATATCTATTTCATAACATTTGAGTCATTAAGTGATCAAAGAGGAAACTATTTTTGTAAAGAAAAACAATTATATAGCTTGCTACCCTAGCTAAACTAATGAACATTATCATTTTATGGTGATATATATATATATATATATCATAACATTTGAGTCGTTAAGTGATCAAAGAGGAAACTATCTTTTGTAAAGAAAAAAATTATATACCTTGCTACCCCTAGCTAAACTAATGAACATTATCCTTTTATGGTGAATTATTAAATGATCTTAAGGTGAAATCAATGATTAGATTTTGGAAGATAATAAGGTCATAATAAGTAGGAGGAGATTGATTAGAAACCATTCAATCTATCTCACCCTTTGAAAACGTAATTTGTATACTTATGTCAATCTCATCAAGTGAAGCCTAAGTGAAACCTTTAATCATTCGATAGATTCTTAGCCCAATAAAATCCTAGTTAATAACTAATGATATCTTAAAGATGAATCCAATTTGATCTTCTTCCTCTAACTTCTTCCAAAGTGCTTTGTAATCTTCTCTTAATTGTTGTTAAACGTTTGATCCTTGCACAAGGAGGTGGTAGTTATGAAACTAAATGGTACTTTCCCCTCAACTAGAGCTTGTGCTCATCACCTTGTGCAATGGAGGTAGGAAACAAGATTTAGTAGCTTGAGTATGAATAAATAACCTTGTGAGAATTGGAAAATGTCCTTTATAAATCAAACAAATTAAGCAAGTTATTGACATATTATAGATGATCCTCTTTCAGAAAACTTGATCTTAAGCTAATTAGTCTTTAGTATAAAAGAAAGAAGTTCACCTTTGTAAGGAGAATTGTACGAATCAAAACATGAATCTTCTAGATCGTAAAGTCAAGTTTGAAAGACATTTTTAGTAAATACATAACCTTAAAATATTTTACACCATGGGATGTCCTTAACTATAATTGTGTATTGTGTTTGGACTATTACATTGTGCCTTGTCGAAGAGAATAGTGAATTGTTCATGATGGGTGTGGTATGATTCCTTGTTGCCTATGTGGTCAATGTTTTTCCCAACCTATCGTGAGTAGTTGTGGCCCATTGTGATCTCTTGTGGTGTCGTTTAGACTTCAAAAAAATTACCCGACCTTTCCCATGTCTTTCGTGTGTGTGTTTTGTGGGCATTACATAAACTAATCCTAATCATCCTTATGAAAAGATCTTATTCATTTCTTTTGGTTTATCTCCTAATTTAATTTTTACAGGGTTTACGAGGGGAGGTTAGAGGGAGGCCATGGAAAGATATTCAAGCTCAAGGATGGATACTCATTTTAATGGATTTTTCTATTTGTGACTATCTTCTCTAGTTTATTTATATTGTTATTTTTATTGATAAATTTATTTTCCTTTGCCCTATTTGCGCATAGGAATTTTCACCCCATTTTAAAATCTGGTTTGTATATTATATATACACCAAGTATTTGAGTGTATACATACATACATACATACATATATATATATATATATATATATATATATATATATATATATATATGTATGTATGTATGTATGTATGTATGTATATATATATATATATGTATATGTATATGTATGTATGTATGTATATATACATATATATACGTATACATACATACATATATTTATGTATATATACATATATGTATACATACATATATAATGTATATATATACATAAATATATATATATATATATATATATATTTATGTATATATATATACATATATATGTATGTATATATATATACATATATATGTATATATATATATATACATATATATGTATATATATATACATATATGTATATACATATATATATACATACATATATGTATATACATATATATATATGTGTGTGTGTGTGTGTGTATATATGTATACGAGACACACACACACACACACACACACACACATGATATATACTTGTTTATGACCACACGGTGGATATCATATTACACATTCTCGTATTTAGAGATAGATCAGCCACGCTTAAAAAAAAAATCTCAGGCCGAATATAGTTGGCCACTTATTATTTACGGGGGCACAAATCAGACACCCCAACCCATATAATATGGGGTCGGGGTGGGGTTGATGACCTCCTCCATCTCCCCAACTATATACATTCAAATAAACACACAACCGCTCAGGCTATACTCTTACTCAATGCGAATATGTTACCATTTTTTGTTTTTAATATCACAATAAACACACACACACACACACACAATATATATATATATATATATATATATATATATATATATATACATTATAATTATATATATGTATAAATTTAATAGTTTGATTTATTTAAATGATCAAATAAGTAATATAACTTGGGGTAAAACAAGTCATTGCAACAATATAATTTTTTTCTACCTTATTAAAATAAGAGTAAAAATTGAGGAAATAAATAATAAAATTCCTTATTCAACCTTATATAATTTTTGCAACGAGAATATATATATATATATATATCTCTCTCTCTCTTTGTTTTTTCTTTTTCTTCATTCTAAAACTCTAAACAACTAATTTTTTTCTTACAACAAAATATGAGATGTAACTAAAATTTCAACATTTTCAAGATGCCTATTTTTTCAATAAAAACAAGAACTATTTCCTTTCTTCACAATGGAGTAAATGACATTCATTTCAAGCAACCAAGTGTATTTTCAACAAGAATACCAATCCTTTTAAAATGAACTTATCACACTTTTAAGGAAAAGATTTAAGTTGTATATAAGCTTGGATGGAGAGAACTTCATTTGCATTTTCAAAACCATTTCAAGGTTCTTATTTCCTCTTAATAATACAAGACTTTCATTTTACAAGAAACAACATATTTAAAATACAAGTTTTCATTCAATACATTCTTGGTAAAGTTTACAAGATGAAGGAATATACATAGTAACAAATACAAATTATTTTGCTTACTTTCCAACATACATACATTTTGAAAACTTAATACAAATAAACCATTTATCAACACATTTACAAGAGGTTGAAAATATTTAAAATACAAGTTACAAGCCCTCCACTTAAGTGGAGACAACATGGCAAATTTTTCTACTAAGAGGGATCTCTCTTAATTTTCTTCAAGTGCAACTATGATCAAATCTTCACTTGAGCTCCACCATCTTCTCCAAATCCAAAACAAAATAACCAAAAAGGGGAGTAGGCAACACTCTCCACCAAACCAATAATCCAATGAGGAAGAGAAGTCTTCTTCCTCATTGGCCCCGAGCCCCAACAATGAAACAATAAGGGGTATAAGAAAACCATTGATAAACACAATAAACACAATACCAAAATCACAACAAAACAAGAAAGTTCCCAAGCACAAAGGCTCCATACTAAAGAAAGGAAAGAGAAAGGATCGTGGGTATCTACTTATGCCTCCCAAGGGTTTGGGTTCCCACCTTAAAGCCTCCAAGAACTCAATCACATACCCACAAAACTCTTATGCCTCCCTCCAAGAAAACAAATCTTATGCCCCCATCACTCCTATGCCAACCATGGTAAAAAAAAACAAGATAAGCACAAATTTCACTTATCAACAATGTGGGATAGCCCAACCCAAATGTAGTGCCCATGTTTTTATAGCTCTAGTTATCTGTTAGTTCCTTTATGCATAGACATGTTTTGATTGAGACTCTGATAGATTTTGGACATTTTACTATGATATTTTATCCTCATGGACATTATGGTATTTTGGGTGTGTAGCACCAATTGGACTAGATTTGTATACTGATATATTTCATACGATGTTGATGACACTAATAGGGTTATATGATATATCTATTATTTAGTTGATGGTTCTTGTGTTTGATTTGATTAATGATATAGTTTTCTGGATTTAATAATGGTAATTTTCATGCTAGCCTAAGTGTATGTCGTTGCAATTTTATTTGTGGGTGATTCATGGCAAACTATGTGAATAATTGTATGCATTGCACTATCAATTGTAAAATTATGTTAGGACATTATAAGTTTGATTGAAATTGTGATGTGTAGATGATATTTATTATATTGGACGATGCGGCTAATGTGTGCAATGAGTGTGCAGTGACAGTATAGGAGAGAATGGGTTTTAGAGAAGCTACACAATTGTGCACAAGCGGCCCACGGGCTAAGTCCTAACCATGATAAATGTTTGAGGCCTTAGATTATATGTATTTAATTGGGCACCATGGGTGAACCCTCAATTGTAATGTAATTACGTTTTGTAACATTAATTAGGTATAGGTGTGTTTTATAAAGTAAACTAGCTTAGGGCTTTAATGATCTCATCTTAAGTTAAGTGTTGGTTTTGGGAAAGTGTGTGTGTGTTGGTAGAAGGGATTGGGGACCACATGTGAACCTTGGGTGGACCCCACACCCTCTACCCTTGTGCCCAAGCATGCCAAACCCAAAATTGGGTTATTTTGGGCATTTTTAGGGACCCCCTTTTAAGTTTGGGAGTTCCCTTAGCATGAAAATGGGCCCTTGGACCCTACCTAATAGGTAGGGGGTTATTTCAAGGTTTGGAGGGAGTTTCCCTCCCATTTTCCCTCCTTAGTCACCATCCATGTAAGATGGTTGGTTTGTGTGTTTTTGTTAAAAGTTGCTCCACTTTGTTTTATTTTAGTTTTTAGTATTTTGGGTGATAAGGGATAAAAGGTGAGTTTACTTTTACTTATTTGGTTGTTGGAATATTTGAATCTTGAGATGAGAGGGGGTGAAACTTGTCACCTTCCCATTGGTGAGGAAACTTTTGGGTTCCTCTTTTTATTCTTCCTCATGTGGAAGGAAGGGGTCTTCTTGGTTCAGTTTTTTTGGTAGCACTTGGAGAATTTTGGGAGCTTGGAGGTGATCTTGGACAAAAGGGAAAAACTTAGAGCCTTGGAAAGAATTTTAGAGGTAGGATTCTTAACCTTTTTCTTTCTTAGTTGTGCTTATCTTGTTAACTATGCTTTGATAAATGAAATGATGTGTGTGAAATGAGGTATTGTGAAGTGTATGGTGAATGTAGTTGTTTTTTTGTTCTTATTGTTTTCTTTTTTTTCTCCACCATCATTTGGATTGATGGTTTTGGAGAATTTAGGGGAGAGAGGGATTTCCCTCTCAAACCTCATGGTTTTTGGTCAAGCCATGAAGGTCCCTTCTCATTCCCTCATATTTTTTGAGGTGGGAGAAAGGTCCATATGGCTTGAACCTTTTCCCATTCTTGGTGAGGAAACCCTTTTGGGTTTGAAAATCCTCCCAAGAAGGATACTATGGCATAAAGGAGGAATAAGGACGATGAATGATTAGGAGGTATAAGGAGTTTTGTAAACATGTTTTGTTGGTGCTCCTATGGTTAGACACCTTTGATTTTGGCATCCTACTTCCTCTCTTCGCCCTTGTGAGGTTGACCTTGTTATCCTCATGTTGTTGTTTTATCATGTGTAGTATGTCTAAAGTGTTAAATGGTCTTATGTATCTCTTGTGTGTTTTACCCCCTTCATGCTTGTGCACTTTGTGGAAGTTTGTTCCTCTATCCCATGGGCTTGGGGGAGGCTAGCATGGCTTCCTACCTTGGAAAGGCATGTGATGATGCCTATTGGTTGGGTGGTAAACAAGCCTTGTATCCTATTTCAACATCCTTGGAAGAACATTCAAGTTGGAGATAGTTGGAGCCTCTTTGCCATCTTGGTCATCCTCATCTTTTGAGGGCATTGCCTTCACTTTGTAAATAGATGTGGCTTTGTAAAGTGTCACACTCTTGTAAATACCATTTTGTACTTATTGTTTCTTGAAAAATATTAGTCATTACTAAGAAAGATTTTATTTTATTGTTGCGAATCTTGTAAGATTGTCATTTGAGATCATAATGAAACCATGAACTTTTTTATTTCAATGTCTCCTTTTTGGGAGGTTTTGTTTTGTTTAGAAATCAGATAATATAGTTATGCAATGTACATTAAATTTGAAATAATTAGTTGTGCTTATTTTTTTAAAAGTCAAAAAAAAAAATGGCACTACATTTTAAGTATCGAGCCATGGTTCAAACACGAGACTCTTGGGTAACTAGTAAATGTTTTGGTCTTACATTTAACAAAAAAAAATATACATGGATGTTTTTAATGTAATCTCCTTGCATGAAAATCTGAAATATTTATTTAGTTAGTATTGCAAAAATTTGAAATACCATTTAGTTAGTTCATTTGAAAGAAAACTTGTGGTCATGGAGTTTTAGGATCTATTTTAATGGTTATATTATCATTTTTTTATATAATAGTTTTGTCTTGCAAGTTGGTAGGATTAAAAATAAATAAAAATCAGATTATATATATATATATATATTTTATAGCATATATATATTTTATACTAAATAATACATAGATTTTAAAATATAATTATACATATTTGTTATTATAAAAAAATAAAAAATAAAGTAAAATAAATAATAGCAATAACAACAGTAAATAAATAATATGTATAGATTTAGAAATATATTTATATACATTTACTTTTATATATTTTTAAAAATATATAAAATAATAATAATAATAAATAAATAAAATGAAATAAAATATAATAAAAAAATAAAAAAACCAAATTTTAGTTTCACACACACACACACACACACACACACACACACACACACACACACACACACACACACACACATAAAACGTATAAATTTTAAAAAATAAAATAAAATAAAAAACAAAAAAAAAACCAACAAAAAAAAAAGCAGCTTTGGGGCCGAACCCCCTGCGCAGCCCCAAACCCTTCCGCAGCCCCCACCCCCCGAAACCCCGTCCCCCTTCCCCAGCCCCCACTACCACGGATCCCCACACCCCCAATGACTCCCGACCCCAGCGCACTATCCGCGCCCCGCCCCACACCCCCTGCCTCCTCTACGCACCTGCAAACCCTACCCAGCGTCCCGCCTTTTGTGCACCCAAAAATCCCCACCACATGCGCTATTCCGCTGGCCACGTCTCCACACTGTGTGACCACGCTTGCACGTTGACCCCCATTCACCAAAATAAATAAATAAATAAGTTGTGTGTGTGTAAAAAATAAAAAATAGAAAACAAAAATAAAATAAAAATATACATATATGTTCATCAAACACAGGTTTTCCTCAACAAGTTTCAGAAAATAAAAGAAAATACATGGATTTCACAAAGAAAAAGAGACTCCATGAAGCCAAGATTCCATAGCTCCTCCACCTGCACAAGAGGGAGACAAAGAAAACAAAATAAGAGAAATAGAATGGAAGAAGAAACAAATAGAATGAACAAAGGAATGAAAAAGAAAATAAAAACAACATAGAGATATTTAGGGCAAATTTTAGGGTTTTCATAGGGCAAATTTTTGATCAAGGGCTAAGAAACATTTGATCCTAGGGCCACAATTTAATCATGCAAACCTAAAGTTTTAGTGTGAATGGGAAATAATTTTAAGAGGGGTGTTTGTAAATTTTAATTATAAGGGAAGACAAATTAAATATAAAGTGGGAGTAACTATGTTGCTTAATTAATTTATTACTTAAATCGGGTTGACTTAATAAGAATATCTTTAACTATAGGTGACTTTAATAAAAAACCAAATTAAAAAAAAAAAGAAAAAAAAAAAGAAAAAGGGGTTTTAAAATATTTTTTTATCTCGAGTTCAGGATGGCACTCAAGGGGGGACGTTCGGCTCGAGGTTCGGGACGTAGTGCACCTACACGAGAGCCGCCGCCCCCAATTTTGGGCCTTAGATATTAGAGACCCTGCATCAACCGAGTAGACATCGTACAAGAGCGTCTTCCCCCACCACAGGAGCCGAGAGAGGAGGAAATTCAGTTGGGAGACGAGGAGTTGCTTGGTGAGGACGCACATTCAGAGCCACCTGAGCATGATACCCCGAGACGAGAGAGGTCACACATCCCTTCCATCCTTGACGAGAGGGTGGCCTCATTTCATCACGGCCGATCACTGCACGCTTTCGATGGACCATTTGGAGATAGGTGACCTCTTTCACCTGTTAGACCACATCACCAGGATAGAGACATAGGCAGCAGTGTGATTCGAGACCTTCTTCACCTTGACCACCTACGTTTCTTTACTCGGGTTCGACAGATGGCTTTGGGGCGATCAGTCCCTGGCTCCTTAGCCTAGATAGCTGCTTTGGCTTGCACTCTCATGAGAGCAATGTCAAAGCTAGGTTCACCATACACCTCCTTCAAGACGCAGCAGGCGTTTGGTGGAGGAATGAGGAGCGGAAGCTCCATTTGACTCAAGATACAAAGTGACACTCGGGAGTTGTTTGAGGAGCGGTTTAGGGCCCGATATATGTCAGATCATTTTGTGCAAAAGAGGATCGATGAGTTTCATGACTTACGACAGGGTTCTGGCATAGTGGTACAGTATGAGAGTAGGTTCTTGGATCTCTTGCAGTATGTAGACTACCTACAAGATGAGAAATTACAGGTAAACAAGTTCATTCGGGGCCTGAATGTAGATATAGTAGGAGTTGTTAGGATGTTATCTCCTCCCATGCTCGAGAAGGCCGTTGAGAAGGCCTACTTGGCTAAGGAGAATAGGACCAAGGCATAAGAGCACCGAGATAGAAACAAGAGCAAGTTCCAGGACAGGATTTAGGCATTTCAGAGTTAGAGAGCATGGGGAGTAGTACCACCCCCTAGAGGAGGATTCTGGTCTTCTCTACAAGCATTGAGAGCTCCTCCACACCCATCATGCAGAGCACACAACATCAGGGACACAAGCATCGGAGGAATAGACGGACTCAGAGTTTTCATCGAGGTGGGTCTAGAGGTGGTTTTGTGGATCTAGAGACAAAAGGCCGGTACTCATCACTCATGCGATCTGCTAGGGTTAGGCCTGGAAGGTTTGGTTTTCCAGAGTACGGAGAGGGACCCCATCTCAGAGGGGTACAGGAGGATGTTTTATTTGTGGGGCTCCAGACCATTATGTGCATATGTGTCCGCACAAGCCCACTACTACGGATATATAGAGAGCTCCTAGATCTGAGTAGATGATGGGTGACATGGGATGCACCCATCGTGTGTATGCACTTTGGTTGACAACTTCCCCGAGCTAAGCATCGTGCCACAGTCATTGAGACGAGGTACTATCAGGGGTATTTTTGTCTCAGTACTTTTTGATTCAGGTGCTTCAGATTCTTTTGTATCTCCTTCTGTAGTGGACTAGTGTGGGCTAGTGGTGGCTAGGCAACCAAATAGTTGGCAAGTTGAGTTGGCCTCTGGGGCCAAACTCGCCATGGACTCATATGTGGAGAGTTGTGTACTTGATTTGGGAGTCTTCTCCACTACACTTGACCTCCGAGTTATTCCTTTAGGATTTTATCGGTAGTGTTATCCAAAATTCACCCTCAAGGTAATTTTGATAACATGCATCAAATTCTTTAGTCCCAGGCAAATAGATTGAGTCAGGGCAAAAAATTCATGTTTCTAGGGTCCCCTCATATTTTTCTAACTCCCCTGTCCAAGTAGAAGAGAGCAAGTTCTGAGAAAATGTGAAAAAATTTGCAAAAACAAGCCCGGGCCAGGAAAAATCACGAAAAATGGCTAAGTCCTAGTCCTAGAAGCATTTGGGACAAGTGGGACAAAAAGGCGCGGATCAGCCGAAATGAGCACAGGTGGCCCCGGAAGCAATTGGGACATCTGGGACAAAAGGACGCGCGGGACGCGGAAATCCGAACTGGCCGAAAAGAGAAAAAATTAGCTAACTGCTGAGAGTGTCGCCTTTGGGACAAGCGGGACAAAAGACGCCTTGAACCGGAGCCGAATCGGGCGAAATGAGTCAAGGCAGCCGAAGTCATGGGGCCGCACGGGCCAAAAATGTACGCGAACCCGCTGAACCGGCCGAAATGAGAACTTTTGTCCCTCAGGCAGTTGGGAAAAAAGCCTTGACGCGAACCTAGAGCAAGAAAATTTGTCCCAGATTTGCACAGAAACCAAATGGGACATATGGGCCAAAAGTCGAACCGGCCCGGCAGTTCGGCCGAAATGGGAAATTTCAGCACCGAAACCAAATGGGAAAAAGGGACGCTGCGGGGCGAAAAGCTGAAATGGCCGAAGGAAGAGGAGAAAAATCAACATTTGACCCATGGAACTTCAAACGGCCATAACTTTTGACTTCGAGCTCCGATTTTGATAAAATTGGACTTTCGGAACGAACACGACGTCCTTTACACCACAAAAAATTGGATTTATTATTTTTAATGAGGGTAGATATTTTTAAATAAAATAAACATATTCAGCTCTAGTCAATCAATGCTCATTCCCATCAAATGACAGAAAACGCTGCCCAGGGCCCAAAAGAGCTGCCCGCACTCAGAAGGCCATAAATTTTGCATTTCTCAACGAAATCACACAAAATTGGTACCGTTGGAATCATGGTTCCAAGCCCGATGCACAAAAATCAAGAAATTCTAGATTTGATCAGAAATTGATTGATATTTTTAAGGAAACGTGGCCGGGTTGAGCAGTGTTGTTCTATTTGGTAGCTGGGAGTGTAATTAAGAGGCATGGTCATCATTCCTTCTCTGCTGCTGCAGACATGGACAGTATGGGAGCCTTTTGCAAGTAATGGACAACCTTTTCACTCAATTTAATGCCTCTTACAGGTGGTTGAAGGATAGATTTCAGGATTTCCATTTTCCCTTCTCTTTTCCTTCTCATTTTTCTATAAATTGAAGTGTTGGGCTCATTGTAAAGAAGGAGAGTTTTTGGGTAACAAAGCTCTGTCAAAATTGCTTTGTGAAGCCAGTGTGTTGCAGGCCCTTGTAGTGGACTCCTTGCATGGTGATCCAGGCCCTTATCTTGTAATAGATTGAACTGTGCATATCATGAAGCAATAAAATACCAGTTTGTGGATATATCTTCCCCTGCTGTGCTTTCTTGCATTCTTCTTGCCCCTTTGATCCTTCTATGAGAATATTGTGTCTATCTATTATGTTCTTGCAGGAATTCATTATCATTGTGTGTGCTTGAAATATTACTGTGAATGCATTTTGCTAGATTATGGAGAACTGTCATCACCTCTTCTAGTGTGCACTTTGCCTCTGTATTTCACACATTTGGAGACTACTCTCCCATCCTCCTTTTCTGGTGTATCACCGCTTTAGTGTAGGCTTTCATTTTATGTATTCTCTTTCCCTGGTCCCTTGGAAATTTAGATTAGAAAGTTAGCTTATCTTGCATTAGAGTAGATTGTGGCAGGTAGTTTAGGAGCAAGAACCAGCTTTCTCTGGAGGTCTATCTCAAGTAGCAAGTCCCACAACTTGGAGATAGTACCCATGTTATCCAATCACACTGGATGCTTAGAGTGATCAAACTAGAAATCTGATCAACATCCAGGGGTGCTGTGGTTCGGTGATAACAGGTAGTGTTGGGTATGGATTGGCTCGAGGCTCATCTAGCCAAGGTGGATTGTAGAAAGAAGGTCATTGAGTGTCGGGATGATTTGGGTGAGGGCAATTGTGATTTTAGGGATGTAGATACCTATTTCCTTGTGTATGATCTTGGCTAAGCAACTCAAGTAGAGCATGCGTAAACGTTGCCATTGTTTTCTATCACTATCGGTGATCATTCGACATGATACTCTAGAGCATTCGCCCCTGATGATCACGTAGTTTTGAGGAATATGTAGATGTGTTTCGAGAGAGCTTCGGGTTTACCACCTAGTAGGGAGGTGAATTTCACCATTGACTTAGTGCCTGGATTTGCACCACTTCTAGGGCACCCTATCGGATGATGACTTGAGCTTCATGAGCTCAAGATTCGATTAGAGGAGTTGTTAGAGAAGGGTCTCATTCACCCTAGTGTATCTCCTTGGGAGTGCTAGTCATATTTGTGAAGAAGATGGATGATTATCTCGACTTTTTGTATAATTTAGACTGACTCAATACGGTCACCATAAAGAACCATTATCCGCTCCTAGAATTGATGACTTATTTGATCGGATGCGGGAGCTAGAGTGTTCTCCAAAATCGATCTCAAGTCGGGTATAATTAATTGCGCATTTCGGATGCAAGACATTCATAAGATAGCATTTTGCACACGTTATGGGTATTATGAGTTCACAAAGTGGTCCCATTTGGTTTGACCAATGCCCCAAATTGTCTTCATGAGCCTCATGAATGGAGTATTCGGGACATTTATGGATTGCTTTGTTTTAGTGTTCCTTGATGACATATTGATTTATTCTCATTCGAGGAGGAACATGAGGAGAATTTGAGATAGGTACTTCAGGTTTTGAGAGAGTACAAGTTATATGGGAACTTGGAAAAATGCAACTTCTTTTAGACGAGATTCAAACTTGGGTCATATCATATTAGGCAAGGGTATCTCCGTAGATACCTCTAAGATCTGTGATATCTTGGATTGGCCAGCACCCACATCGATCCACCGAGGTGAGGAGATTCATGGGTTTAGCAGGGTATTACCGCAGGTTTGTGCAGGACTTCTCTAGGATTGCTCACCCTATTACTTCCCTTCAGAGGAAAGGGAAGAAATTTGATTGGTTAGAAAAGTGTGAGAAGGCCTTCAAGTTTCTTAAGGAAAGGTTAACCACGGCACCTATCTTAGCAGTTCTAGACCTGACAAAGGATTTTGTTGTTTGCACTGATGCATCACTAGAGGGTTTGGGAGCAATTCTTATGCAGGAGCATCGAGTGATCGCCTTTGAGTCACGTAAGCTCAAAGACTACGAGCTTAACTATCCTACTCACGACTTAGAGCTTGCAGCAGTTGTTCATGCACTTGTGCGTTGGCGACATTTCCTTTTAGGTAGACCTTTCATCTTGAGGACGGATCATTATAGCTTACAACATATCTTCTCTCAGCTGAACCTCAATGCTTGTCAACGGCATTGGATGGAGTTCCTATGTGAGTATGACATGGAGGTACAGTATATCAAAGGAAATGAAAATGTTGTTGCAGATGCACTTAGTAGACGACGGCATGTGCTTACTTCTTTGACATTGCAGTCAGATTTGAGAGGTAGGATACTTGAGCATCTTCCAGAGGATAGGTTTTATGAGGGTGCTAAGAAAATGTTGGATTCTCAGGGTTCTTTTGAAGGTAGATATTTAGGATGCATGTTAGAGTCAGATGGTTTACTTTGGTTCCATAGGTGCATTTATGTGCCTAAGGTAGGTGATCTACGTAGTTTCATCCTTACTGAGGCTCATCGAGCCCCATACGTAGCACATCCAGGAGTGAAGAAGATGCATGTTGATTTGAGAGAGTTATATTATTGGCTGGGTCTTTGTCGGGACATATCAGATTTTGTAGCGCGTTGTCTTGAGTGTCAAAGAGTCAAAGTAGAGCACTCTCATTCCGTAGGACTCTTGTACCCTCATGACATTCTTGAGTGAAAATTTGATGTGATCTCTATGGATTTCATAGTAGGACTGCCTATGTCCTCTTATCGTCATGATGCCGTTATGGTCACTATGGATAAGTTGACTAAGGTTTCTTATTTATCGCCAACCAAGGTTACCTATAATACCACAGGCCATCACCAAAGTGTTTATGGGGATATTTTGATTGCATGGGATTCCAAAGATGATCATCATGATAGAGAAACCATCTACACATTAGTTTTCTTGACTTCTTTTTAGGAGGCCTTGGGTATACAAATTAATTTTAGTTCGGTATATCATCCAGAGATAGATGGGTACACACGAGAGAGGGTTAATCGGGTTCTTGAGGACACGTTGAGGATGTATGTGATGGACCAGCGGAGAAGAAATGGGAAGATTATTTGCATTTAGTTGAGTTTTCCTACAACAACAATTATCATAGCTCCATTGGCATGGCTCCTATTAGGATTTGTATGGATGACCTGCTGCAGACACCTTTGAGGGGACCAGACTAGATGAAAAAAATTATTTTGGGGCCATCTTATCTTTAGGATTTAGAGCAGCAGGTTGTTCGATTAGATAACGTCTTGAGCAGGCCAGAGCATGCCAAAAGGCGTATGCAGATACTAAGAGGATTGATCGTCACTTCTTAGTGGGTGACAAAGTCTTCTTGAGGGTTCATCCTCATAAGAGTCTGATCCGTTATGGAAAGGGTTCTAAGCTATCACCTCATTTTGTGGGCCCTTTTGATATTCTTGAGGTCATTGGTCCAGTTTCCTATCACCTAGCTTTGCCACCATGCCTTACACAAGACCATAATGTTTTCATGTTTCGTACTACGTAGATATGTACCTAATGCTTCTCATGTTTTTGATTGGTTAGCATTATAGGTGGAGGACGGAGGATGCAGTGTAGACTAGAGCCCGTGTACGCATACTTGAGTACCGAGAGGTTGGACCTTCGGGGTTGAGATTTTGACTAGGTTAGAGTGCAAAGTGGGACGGATATGACGAGTCATCGCTACTTGGGAGGATGCTACACCACTGAGGGCTAGATATCCCTATCTCTTCCAATGACTTCCAGGAGGAAGTCTAATTCTAGGAGAGGGGATGTAGTGCCCATGTTTTTATAGCTCCAGTTATTTGTTAGTTCCTTTATGCATAGACATGTTTTGATTGAGACTCTGATAGATTTTGGACATTTTACTATGATATTTTATCCTCATGGACATTATGGTATTTTGGGCGTGTAGCGCCAATTGGACTAGATTCGTATACTGATATATTTCTTATGATGTTGATGACACTAACAGGGTTATATGATAGATCTATTAGTTAGTTGATGGTTCTTGTGTTTGATTTGATTAATGATATAGTTTTCGGATTTAATAATGGTAATTTTCATGCTAGCCTAAGTGTATGTCATTGCAATTTTATTTGTGGGTGATTCATGGAAAACTATGTGAATAATTGTATGCATTGCACTATCAATTGTAAAATTATGTTAGGACATTATAAGTTTGATTGAAATTGTGATGTGTAGATGATGTTTATTATATTGGATAGATGTGGTTAATGTGTGCAATGAGTGTGCAGGTGATAGGTATAGGAGAGCATGGGTTTAAGAGCAGCTACGTAATTGTGCACAAGTGGCCCACAGGCTGATTCCTAACCATGCTAAATGTTTGAGGCCTTATATTAGATGAATTTAATTGGGCACCATGGGTGAACCCTCAATTGTAATGTAATTATGTTTTGTAAAATTAATTAGGTTTAGGGTGTGTTTTATTAAGTAAACTAGCTTAGGTGTTTAATGATCTCATCTTAAGTTAAGTGTTGGTTTTGGGAAAGTGTGTGTGTGTTGGTAAGGGATTGGGGACCACATGTGAACCTTGGGTGGACCCCACACCCTCTACCCTTGTGCCTGGCTTAGCATGCCAAACCCAAAATTAGGTTATTTTGGGCATTTTTAGGGACCCCTTTTGAGTTTGGGAGTTCCTTAGCATGAAAATGGGCCCTTGGATCCTACCTAATAGTTAGGGGGCTTATTTCCAAGGTTTTGAGGATTTTCTCTCCCATTTTTCCTCCTTAGTCAACATCCATGTAAGATGGTTAGTTTGTGTGTTTTTGTTAAAAGTTGCTCCAGTTTGTTTTATTTTAGTTTTTAGTATTTTGGGTGATAAAGGATAAAAGGTGAGTTTACTCTTCCTTATTTGGTTGTTGGAATCTTTGACTCTTGAGAGGAGAGGGGTGATTGTTGTCACCTTCCCATTGGTGAGGAAACTTTTGGGTTCCTCTTTTTATTCTTCCTCATGTGGAAGGAAGGGGTCTTCTTGGTTCATTTTTTTGGAGCACTTGGAGAATTTTGGGAGCTTGGAGGTGAGCTTGGACAAAAGGGAAAAGCTTAGAGTCTTGGAAAGCATTGTAGAGGTAGGATTCTTAACCTTTTTCTTTCTTAGTTGTGCTTATCTTGTTAACTATGCTTTGATAAATGAAATGATGTGTGTGAAATGAGGTATTGTGAAGTGTATGGTGAATGTAGTTGTTTGTTTGTTCTTGTTGTTTTCTTTTGTTTTCTCTCCACCATCATTTGGATTGATGGTTTTTGGAGAATGTAGGGGAAGAGAGAGGGATTTCCCTCTCAAACCTCATGGTTGTTGGTCAAGCCATGAAGGTCCCTTCTCATCCCCTCATATGGTTTGAGGTGGGAGAAAGGTCCATATGGCTTGAACCTTTCCCCATTCTTGGTGAGGAAACCCTTTTGGGTTTGAAAATCCTCCCAAGAAGGATTACTATGGCATAAAGGAGGAATAAGGAGGATGAATGATTAGGAGGTATAAGGAGTTTTGTAAACATGTTTTGTTAGTGATCCTATGGTTGGACACCTTTGATTTTGGCATCCTACTTCCTGTCTTCCCCCTTGTAAGGTTGGCATTATTATCTTGATGTTGTTGTTTTATCATGTGTAATATGTCTAAAGTGTTAAATGGTATTATGTATGTCTTGTGTGTTTTATCCCTTCATGCTTGTGCACTTTGTGGAAGTTTGTTCCTCTATCCCATGGGCTTGGGGGAGGCTAGCATGGATTCCTACCTTGGAAAGGCATGTGATGATGCCTAATGGTCGGGTGATAAACAAGCCTTGTCTCCTATTTCAACATCCTTGGAAGAACACTCAAGTTGGAGATAGTTGGAGCCTCTTGCCATCTTGGTCATCCTCATCTTTTGAGGGCATTGCCTTCACTTTGTAAATAAATGTGGCTTTGTAAAGTGTCACACTCTTGTAAATACCCATTTTTGTACTTATTGTTTCTTGAAAACAATTAGTCATTACTAAGAAAGTTTTTATTTTATTGTTGCAAGAATCTTGTAAGATTGTCATTTGAGATCATAATGAAACCATGAAATTTTTATTTCAATGTCTCCTTTTTGGAAGGTTTTGTTTTGTTTAGAAATCTGTACAATATAGTTATGCAATGTACATTAAATTTGAAATATTTAGTTGTGCTTATTTTTTTAAAATAAAAAAATAAAAAATGGCACTACACCAAATCCATCCTAAAATACCCAATAATACTCTTATGCATCCCACCAAAATATCCCCATTTCCATTTTCTCCTACACAACCTAAAGGCCATTCTACTTCTAAAAATAACAAACATCCAATCACAACATACACAATAATATAGCAAAAGAAAGTACAATAAATATCATCTTTTTGTCTTAAAATCACATAATGGGGTCTATTTTTGACCCCTTAACCCATAGGGGTAGTTGGTAGGTGAAATATGATTATTAACAACAATAGAACACAAAAAGACACAATATCGCAGATAAATGATCTTAATATGCAAGTAGAATATCTTATCGACCGTAAGGGGGAAACCTCCAAACCATACAATAAGACTCAAATTCTTAATCTAATGATCAACTAATACCTACTAACCCTTATATATACTATTCATATGTTATGGAAATCACCAAGGCCAACCTACTAAGCATGAGAAAGTATAAATGATATAAAAAAATGATATGGTAAGCCACAAGTCAGCTACTCATATCCTAATGCAAGTAATAGGTTAAGGGCGTAGCATGCCCTTCCTATTCAAAGAAACATTGTACCAAATGTTGAGAATATCTAGGTGATATTATAGGAACATCATAACCATGTTGCATCTTCATTGTTTGTATTCTTCCACTTAATGAGGTACTTATTAATAACACATTTCCTCAATATTTTAGTGTGTGTTTGAAGGATGCATTCGGGTTTCACAATGACTCTCCCCTCCTCATCAAGCTTAGGTAAAATTGTTTGGGCTGATATCTTCTATCCAATTACTTTCTTTAGGAAAGAAACATGAAAGATTGGATATATTCGGATGTCTGGGGAATCTCTAATTTTATTCTACAATACCAATCTTCTCGCAATAATTGAGATGAGCCATGATACTTAGGTGAAATTTTATTATCATTTTGTTGTTTTTTCAAAGACATTTTCTTATATGGTTGTAAACACACAATACCCCATTCACCGAATTCAAAATTCCTCTCCATGCGATGTTGATAAACCTTCTCCTTCACATGGTTTTGTGCTATTCCCAAGTTCTCCTTGAGACTATAGAGGACCTCTGGTAGATGTTGAATGTGTTCTTCCACTACTCTAACCCTTGGTTGTCCTCTCAATGATGATGTGATGAATGGTGGATGGTACCCATAGAGTGCCAAAGAAGGAGACATTTTGGATGAAGTCTAGAAGGATGTGTTATACCACCGTTCTCTACAAGTGGAAGCCATCGACCCATCATGCTTTTTTATCTAAGGTGAATCAACAAAGATATCCTTCTAATCACTTATTTACAAATTCTATTTTCCCATCGGGATGAGAATGATAAGAAGAGATACGAGCTAACTAAGTACCCAAACATGAGAATAAATTAGTCCAAAAATTACTAGTAAATATAGGGTCTTGATCACTTAGTATAATCTTTGGTGTCCCATGTAGCTTCTATACTATGTCCATGAAGGTCATTGCTTTATTATTAGAAATGGGTGTGACAAGGCACAAAAATGAGCATATTTGGTGAGTCTATCCACCACAAACATGATGAAATTTTTCCTTCAGATTTAGGAAATCCTATGATGAAGTCCATGGAAACCTCTTCCCATCATTGGCTAGGAATATATATAGGTTGTATCAAGACATGGGAACCAAACTGCTTTACGCTTATTTTGGTGACAAACCATGCATTCTACCAATTTTTTTTTTGGACATGCCATTTGATCCCTTCCTAGAAGAAATATTTTTGATTCGATGATAAGTCTTTAAGAATCTAGAGTTCCCCCCTACTAGAGAATCCTGAAGCTAAGATAGAAACCTCTTTTTAAGGGCGGAGTTCTTATATAGGTATAATCTATCTTTATACCATAAAGCATCCTCTTTCCATACAATTTTTTCAGACATGCTTGGATCCTGTTGGAGATTATGAATGAGGTTTTGTGTAGTTGGGTCATTTCTCCATTCGAGACCTTTCCTCCTATACCCAATCTTTCGGTAAGATGGATATGGAACATAACAATGTTGCATCTGCTTCATATTTCTTAGAAAGAGCATCCACGACTACATTCTCCTTCCCTTTCTTGTAGATAATCTCAAAATCATATCCCAACATCTTGGAGATCCATTTTAATTTTTCTTCAAATGATAAATGCCCCAAGATGTATTTCAGACTATCATGATTTGTCTTCACTTTAAAGTGTCTTCCTATGATATATGGTCTCCATTTCTTTACTACATGAAGTATGACTAGCATATCCTTCTCATAAGTTTCCTTGAAAAATTATTACCTTTGAATTGATAGCTAAGAAAGGTAGTAGGATGGTCTTCTTGCATGAGAGCTGCCCCTATACCCAGGACTCGATGTATCACATTCAACAATGAATGTTTTGAAAAAATCTAGAGTAGCCAAAACTGGAGTGGTGCACATGGCCTCTTTTAACTACTCAAATGCTTTGGTAGCATCCTCATTCCAATGGAACGAGTCCTTCTTTAATAAAGTTGTGAGAGGTGATACTATACTTCCATAATTCCTTACAAATATATGATAATAACTGTATACCCCAAAAATCCTCAAAGATTCTTTAGGTTTTTTTAACCTTCAACTCCATCATAGGCTTAATCTTATAAGGATCCACTTTAACACCTTCGTGAGAGACAATATGACCCAAATAGTCAACCTCATTGAATCTAAAATAACACTTAGAGGATTTGCATAAAATTGATGTTGCTCAAGAGTTTCCAAAAATTATTTACATGATGCAAGTGTTCCTCCCATGTTTTGCTTTATAAATTAATATATAATCAAAGAAAACTAAAAAAACTTCCCAGAATGGATTAAAAATAGAATTCATCAAACTTTGAAATTTAGAACGTGCATTCATGAGTCGAAAAGGCATTACCAGGAATTCATAATGGCCTTCATATATGTCCTGAAAGGTGTTTTTATGAACATCATCCTCATTCATTCTTATTTTTGCTAACTCGAAAAAGATCAAACTTTATAAAGTAAACAACACCATGTAACTCATTGAGAAAATAATCAATTACAAGAATAGGAAACTTATCTTTGACTGTGTAGTTATTAAGTTCCATATAATCGAACACATGTGTCACATGTAATATTTATTATGCACTATCACTACTAGTGAAGAATAAGCTCTTTGAATGTGACAGATGATGCATACTTCCAACATCTCTTGTACAATATTCTCGATCTCACTCTTTTGCACATATGGGTACCTATAAGGTCTAATGTTGGGAAGTTGGCTCCTGGTACTAATCGAATAACTCGATCAAGATCTATCTTTGGAGGTAAACCATTTGGCATATTATAAAACACCATAGAGCGTGCATCCAACACGATGCACCTCCAATGATAATAGTTGTGCCATAAATCCCTCTGCACTCTTTTTAGCATTTTTGCATCTTATGAGAGATCACTAGTTGTGGAGACATTTCTCTTGAGCCCCTTAGCTTGAAAATGCTTTAGATTGAAAGTGCATGAACAATTCTTATAAGTTCATCTCAATGGTTTCCAAGATGGTAAGCCATTGAAATCCTAACACAATGTCTACTCCTCCCATAGAAATGGAATACATGGGGCTATTTAATATGTAATCTCCCAAGAAAGCTTAATGTAATGGAATTTTATAGAATAAGTAATAATACCTCCGTCAAAGCAATCACTACTTGACATTTAGGAGATGGATAAATAAAATAGTTCAGTGCACTACTAACTTATGATTGATGAAGTTGTGAGTACTTACTGATTCAATCAACACTATGACCCTCTCCTTTTTTAGGAATCCAACCACCTTGAGGGTTTGGGGGGTGATAATTCCTGAAATTTCATGGAATGAGATTGTTGGCTGTGGATCTCTTGATTCCTCCTCTGGCTCGACCATGACCTCTAACTCTTCATCTTCATCCTTTTCTTCATCTTCACTAGGCCCATCAATGTAGAACAACTTATTTTCAACACACTTATGTCCTGGTCCATATTTACTATCGAGTTAAAACATAACCCTTTTGCTCTCTTTTCTTTAATTTGTTAAGGTGTCAACTGATCGGCCGAGGGAGTGTTAGAGGCAAGGTGTTGTGATCTCTAATATTAGTGAAATTTTTCTCCCGATTGAAAACATTTTTTCCTCTTCCCTTCATGTCATAATCATAGAATCGAAACATTATGAGGATTAAACATATGTACCTCATACTCAATGTGATCCTTAAGACCCCCTAGAAATAGCTCATTGAGATTCTCTTGATAATATTTTCTACCCGTAGAGAACGGTTTTGGAATTGATGAATGTAATCCTTAATAGATCATGTATGTCTTAACTTTTCTAATTGGATGAAGTAATTCTATGACACACTAGAACTATAGTGTAATTGCAACTCTTAAGTGAAGACTTTCCATGTAAAATTGAGGGCACTCTTCTACCTTTGAGCACATAACCATCGATATTAGATGAATTGGTCGAGTTCGAGAATAAATATGCCATGGTCATCTTTTGTCCCGAGGGAATATGATGTAGATCAAACAAATTATCCATATGGTTAATCCAAGTGAGTGGATCCTTTCCATTAAACTTATGCATATCCACTTTTGAAAACATGTTACGGGCTTGTAGAGTGTTTGTATTTTGATTAGGTATGCTCGAAGATCCACCCTGACTCATGTGTTTATTATTTTGACTTGAAGATCTAACTTGGTTGATAGAAGTATGATTACCCATCATATGTAGACTGAATTTATGCATGAAATTCTCCAATATTTGACCGATCCTTTCCACTTCATCTTTATTGGTAACCCTAGACTCATTGTCATGCAAGTTAAACTCAAGTTGGGTTACCTTATGATCCTTTGAAGTAAACCCTAACCCCGTAGAATATGTAGTTATTTAGTCAAAATCCACAAATATTATCTCATATTTTTCTAGAGTTTTACCCTGAGTTATGGGATTATTTTTACCTCTTGTGGAATGCCCCACCATGATGCCCCAAAATTAGAGATCAAGGTCAAATTTTAGGGTTTGGAATTTTGATAAGATTTCAGCAAAATATAAACAAAATTAAAGAACAAAAACAACTAATTTTTTATTCAATTTCTGAAAATGTAATGAACATGTAAAAATTCCACAATTTGCAACTTAGGGAGTGATTTTATGAAACACCCTAAATTTGCAATAACATTTGTAAAATAAATCAACAATATCTGAAATTTTCTTAGAATGTTTCACAACTCTAGTAAAAACATCATGAACCAATTCACTCACGGTTCGCAATATATAGCGGAAAAAATAGGGTTTGTGCCTAATTTTGGCCCGCAGATCGTAGCTCCGATACCACTTGTAATGTAATTTCATGTATAAATTTGATTATTAGCAGCAATAAAACACAAAAGGACACAATAGTGTAGATAAATGATATCAATATGCAAGTATAATAGTTTAGCCACTTTGAGGGGGTAACCTTTAAACCATACAATAAGATTCAAATGCTCAATCCTATGATCAAATACTACCTACTAACCCCTATATATAATATTTGTATGTTATGGCCACCACCAATAAATAAAACAAAAAAGTAAAACCAAAAATTCACACATGGTCACATTTGAGGCCACCCCCAATGGGGACCTCCTAAAAATCTAAAAAAATAAACATCATACATTTACACAAGTTGTCAAGGTGACCTGTTACCAATACCCAAATTCCTTCATTGTTGGTCTCCTATCCCCTTTTGTTTGTTGTGTTACAAATTCTGTAAAATCAAAACAATACCTTTCTAGCCTCATGGCCATATTAATGACATCGAGATAATAAAATACACACATATACATATCAATTCACATCATCAAATATCATAACTAAACCATCGCTAAAATCAAGTAATTCACCAATTGTTCACAATTCCAAATATTTCAATTTTATCAATTTATCAATTAGCAATAAGATCACAAAACCAAATAAATCATCTAGCAAAATCTATATATCAAATCCAATGTGTCAATAATAGTAACTCAAGATCATAAAATACTTGATATGTCAATCCATGCATATAATCCATCATATAAGTCACATCATGTCAAAAGTCTAACACATCTATATTGTCTATCAAATAAGCTAATAAAATATAGTAATGTCCATCTATCAATGTCTAAAGATCAAATATGATAACAATGTCTATGGCTCCAATCCAAAGTAAGAAAAATCATAGTAATATCAATGTCAAAGAGGAATGGGAACTATAGTAGGATAACATAGGGTACCCTTTAATGTCATACTCAAATGACATAA